>OY998181.1:111473143-112083042 GCA_963921935.1 Galeruca laticollis
GTTACATCAACCAAACTATAACGTCTCTCAATTAGTATAATATGTAGTATTTTCAATATTGGTCTAAAGATCATATTTAGTACTGTCTAATGTACATCAAGTGAATAAATTTAATAGTAGTACAATTTGTTTTATAACCAGTCCTAGTGAATCAAAAGTGTTTCATCAAATTGAACACACCAGTTAACTGCAAGTTCTGGGGAGAAGAATAAAGCAGTTGGGAATGCAGTTCCCCCTGGAAGAGTAGAAGGTAGGAGATATCCTTTTATTAATAAGTAACTCTCAAGCCAAATTAAGGCCTTTTACTCCAACAGGTACACAGGTCCATATTGTACCATATAATATCTAAACTAAACAGAAAGTAGATAAATCCGTAATTCAATTAAATGTTTAACCTTTAAATTTAATTGAAACTGGAATTCTAATTTACTCACTTCTATCTGGTTTCAAGTTTTCTTTCTCGTTTTCATTTACTAACGCGCTTTTTAAAACCGTGAACTCCTTATGACTACTCAATGTTGATATTTACAGCTGATATGATCATCTTCGATTCTTTTTGAACAATAATTGTAGCGTGACTATAATAATATAATGATGGGTCATTATCCGTTCCAAAACTATAATTCTGAGTTTCAATCCACTCTGCAGTTAACTGGTTTTTTTCTCCAGAATTGTTTTCCAGAGCTGCACCACGATCAACTGATAATGATTCCAGGTCTAAAAAAGACAGTAATTAACTGATATAACAGGACAAAGGCAATCATAAACATGCTAGTACCGACACCATTGGAAAGAAACTAAATTTAAGAAATTGATTTGAAGAAAAGCAGTTAGGTAACTTTAACACCCTATATACAGATAAAAATTAAACATTTGCATCCTTCGTTTCTACTGAAGCGAACCAAGTAATTTGGTGTTGGAATAACTGCATATATATTTTATAGGTTACGTACCATTGCTGCTATATTTTTTCTCCGTAGATTTGTCGTCAGAATCTGAACCTCTTTTAGCCATTTGTAAATAAGTTTGGTCCTTGTCAATTCGTTCATTTTCCTTGTGCGACTCAAACTCATTACTAACTTGTTAATTAGTATTGGCTTCAAAACTATACGAAAACTACAGAAACAAATCAATTTTTATCGACAGCTACTCACGAACTGACAGGAAAAGACCTGTAAGCTTTCAGTGTTATGCGGGTAACAGTAGGTTATGTTTATTTGTAAGTAAAAAACTTCGGTGAAACAGTAGGATATACCACAGATAACACACAGATAGATGATCTAAAGAGCCTGTCGACTAAACAATTGAGTGATGTTGGAAAGATTTCTGTAATTTTAGGTTTTGGCGGTATATTCAAATTTACTGTATTTTAAATATTCTATTCCAAAATAATCATTTATAGTTCATCATTTAACATTTCATTCAATTTAACTCAATAATGATTTGATGTTCAGTTAAATTAAAAGGAATATCAAATGATGGACCATAAATGGTTAATTAAATTGAAAAAATAAAACAGTAATCATATAAACAGTTTATTTATTTTGGTATAAAAATACACAACAAATAATTTCTTTCACAAAGTACTTCTCTGAACAAACAGAATGACAATAAATAAACTATAATGTAGAAGCAATGCAAAAATTAAAAAATAATTTGAGTAACATACATTCTAGATTGGAGTATCAATAGATTTTTAAATGATGTTAAATCAAGATAAAAGTAAAAAATTATTTATGACAAGTTCATATGAATTTATTATTACACTCGTATAAACACACAGAGCTGTACAAACTGCTAGAGTATGACTGCTATTTACTTAATTAAAAAAAGTGTTAGCAATGAGTTGTTAACTACTATTTTGGGCAACTTTCTGTGAAAGGAAACATTTGAGTATAATCACTGTAAATGTTAGAACAAAAGTAATTGAAATATTTTTATAGAAAAAGTTGTTAAATACTGCCTAGCTCTGTAAATACAAGGTGCCAAGTAATTACATATAAAAGTGCTAAACAGCACTTGTGACTGTACAACATTTAAAACAATATATCTAACATTTCATTTGAACTTAAAACACATCTTTATTTCTTCACTGGAAGTATTAAATAAGTTATATCATAAGCTTAAACCTAGTATATTGCATATTTGTAGATTTCTACATTTAAAAGCATTCCGTTCTTATGAAACCATCGCATAAGGTAGTTTAAGTTACTCTGCAGCTCCTGGCAGTCTATGATTGTTGAAATGTTTCTTAAGGGCTCTTAAAAATCACACCGTCTCGTGAAAGTCCTTTCTCGTTTCTGGTTGAGGTTCTACAAATAAACACACAAAATAACAACAATAAATAAGTAAACACACAAATATGTTTGAAAATTTATGTCAACAAAAGAAACAAAATGCGCTTACTATCGAAATAATAAGTTTACACATGTTTTTGTACTAAGCCAAAAAAATATCAAAATGTGTTCGAGTGTATACATTTTTTTGGGTTTTTTGAATTCCTTTTTTGGAGCTTTCGATTTTTTTAGGAATTTTTGATTTTAAACTATTTTTTAATTTTTTTTTGTCTTTATTGGATATTTTGGATTTTTGGTTACCGCTAGACCAAATACTTAGACGTAATGCCTCAACAAAAGTTAATACTCATTTTCATTTCCCATAAATTGTCACACCATGGGCTATATATGAAAATCGACAAGGGGTCAATACCTTCCATCCCATAGCTGGTAGAGGGAATATAGCTATAACATAAAATAAAACCAGATTATTATTTTTTCAATAGATCCAATTTAAAATGGAATTGTCTGAGTATGGTGTATACACTAGATATAAATTGAGTGAATGAAAAGACGAGTACTGACTGTGTCATTTGATTAAAATTCCAGCTAAGCGCTTTCAGCCTTTAGGTCATTCTCAAAGCTGTCGACAAGAGAAAAACATACAACAGGTACAATGTACATAAAATGAAATAAAATGTTTGATGTTACATCATTATTTAAGTAAAATTTGTTAAAATTACCCTATAAAGAGGGTGTACAGGGTTTTTCAATACTTATGGACCCTACCATATCTCACTTATTATTTGTTACAATCAAAAGTGTCTCAAATAAGAGTTGAATGGTTATTAAAGTAGTTTTTACAATCCAACAAAAATATTATACAACATGTCCCAAAAAAGAGCGTCAGAGCCAAAATGTTCTTTCTTAAATGGGACACCCTATATATATCCAAACTGTTCACTTCAATCCGAATTCAACAATATAAAATTGTTATAGTCTAACCTTAACAGATCAGAAAATGTATACGACACAGTAAGATGTAGTAATTTATCGATTGGAATTCAGTAAATTTGTTTACAAAATAAAGTAATCTCAAACTAAGTAAGCCCAAATGAAACTATAAATATTCTTCAAAATGCTCCCCCATATTGTCAATGCATAGTTGGTATCTTTGGCGTAAATTCTCTAAACATTTAGAAATAATATCAGCATGATTATTTAAGTTATTAATTTCGCCTTGAATCTTCTCCCGAGTTATCTCAAGATTGTTATTTTCGCCAAAGTTAACTATATCTTTCAGCATCCCCCACAAAAAAGAATCTAAGGGAGTTAGGTCGGGGCTATTAGGAGGCCATATAATTGTCCCATTATTTCCGATCCACTCTGGAAACTGATTGTTGAGATGTTCTCTCACCTCTAATATATTATGGGGTGATGCCCCATCTTGGTGCCAGATCATAGTATTTAATTGGTCAGCTGTAAACTCATTTTCTAGTATTTCACTTATTTTGGGTATTATGCAGTTTAGGTAAGTTCTTCCTGTTAACTTATAATTGGAAAATATTGGCCCAACCACTTTATTCTGGAATATTCCACACCAAATTTTAATTGATTTACGTCCAGATTTCTTTATTTGTTGCACTTTCCCCTGTCCATGATTTTTATTCACCCATGAACGTCTATTTTTTCTATTAAACACGCCAGCTGTAGAAAAACTGGATTCATCTGTCTAACAGATTTTCTGAAGGATATCTGGAGTTTCATTCAAGCGACGAAGCATTTCCTGACAAAATATTAACCGTTTCCGTTTGTGCAATTTAGTAAGAGCCTGCACGGGAAGTATCTTATATGGTTTATAGTTGTGTCTTTTCAGAGTACTAAAAATTTTCATAGCATGTTTTTGTAATATATTGGAGCTGGTTACTAACGAGTCTTCAGAGTTTTCTGCAAAAAAGTAGTAGCGCAAAAATTATTCCTTCTTATTCAACTACCATAAAATCCAAAGAAATATATATTTTTTTACCTTCAAAATGCAGAAGTGTATCTAAACCATCCTCCTCATTAATTACACACGTTCGTTTTTTCCTACAAAAGTTCTTAGTTGTCATTACATGCTGGTATATTCTGTTGAACGTATTTTTGCTAGGCGCATGCCGATTTGGATATAATTCCATAAATTCTCTCCTTACATCTAATTTGTTATTATTATTTTTTACAAATAGATAAAATATTTCTATCTTTTCATCATCTGTATACCGCATTTTCCAAACTATCAAATACAATGTTTTATAATGGTGTACATAACTACTTGTCAAGTATGACAATGCTTTCATTGCCCGTTGTTTATAGTTGGTTTTCATCCCACAGAAAACGATTTTTAAATGAATATATTTTCTGAACTGTTAAGGTTAGACTATAACAATTATATATTTCTGAATTCGGATTGAAGCGAAGAGTTTAAAAATATATAGGGTGTTCCATTTAAGAAAGAACACTTTGGCACTGACCCTCTTTTCTGGGACATCCTGTATAATATTTTTGTTGAATTTTGAAAACTACATTGATAAACCTTTAACTCTTATTTGAAACATTGTTATCTGCATCAAATAATAGGTGAGATATAGAAGGGTCCATATATAATGAAAAACCCTGTACACACATATCATTTAGTTGATAATTTCGAATTAGACGTTTCGTTATGTGAATTACAATTGTACACGCTCTTTTTAGAGTAATTTCCACAAAATTTTAGTTAAATAATGATGTAACATCAAACATTTTATTTCATTGTATGTAGCAGTTATAGGGTTTGATGCTTTTTGACACATTCTGTATATTTTTTCTTGACGAGAGCTTTCAGAATGGTCTAATTGCTGAAAGCGCTTACCTGGAATTTTAATAAAATTACACACTCAGTATTTGTCTTTCCGTTCACTCAATTTACATTTTAAAATGTCCAAAATTATAGCATACTACATTGAATACTATAAAACTTACCATCAATTTTTGTTAATTTCCACTCATATGGGAAGGCAAATCAGACTGTCTTAATAGTATCTCTTCGTCTTTCTTCTCAAATCTAAAGGAACACTGTTTTTGAAAATGAAGGGATCATATCCTCGATCGTTTCCTCGTCGACAAATTTAATGATTTATTACCATTGCTTTTCAGCCATATTAATTTTATCTTCCTGGGTTGGAGGAACAAAACTGTAAAAAGAAATATTTACTTTATTAATGCAGCAATTTTCATTTTAGCTAATGTAAAGAACAGCAATGATCACTAAAGTTGTCGATTAAATTAGTGAATATTCTGCGTTTTATAAGAATAAAGACAATGGTTGTTAATTGTGAAAGAAAAAATGCTCAAATTTTTTTAATAAAACTTACCGAGTACACCACTTATTAGACTCCTTCAGAATACACTTTGACATTGTCTTTCCAATTAATAACAATAAAGCAACGAAACAACAGATAAATATTACACTATAGCAATTAAAAAATGCACCAAAATACCGTAACCTTATAATAACCTCTACACTTGAACTAAGAAATGATAACAGTATAACATATAACATGTGGGGATGGGGACGAGCAATATGATATCGCGCATACGCAGTTATGAAAATCAATAAAATTTGATTACTAACGAAGTTACAGTTTGCGTTAATTTTTTGGAATTATTTACCGACTTTAGATACTCGACAGGCTCTATAGATAGCACGGTCTGCAGTGTCCCTAGCCTGGGATATACTATCTTATCCTACAGTTGCACTAACAAACAATGAACTTTAAAACCTGTGTAATCCTAGGATATGTGTTATAATAAATTAAGATGAATTTTTATAGGATATCTTAGTGTTGCATTATTTGAAGGCATTTTCTGATCCTGCTTATATACAAATAACCGAAATTCGCAATTTTTTGAGATGTCCTAGTGTTGCTCGGAGGCGACGTTATTAACGCTTCAACCACGTCGACAAGTTGAAAATTGGGATAAATAGAGATAAACATCCAAAAAATATTTGTGATAGCTCATTAAATTCCGAATTTTTTCTAGAACTATGTATCGAAGACGTTTATTAGCACATAAAAAATTACAAAAATTATTATCAAATTAAGATGAAACCAAGAGAATTTTGTTTTTCGACTTTATTACATGAACAATAAATTAACATTGAAGACATTTCAAATAAGATTCTTGGAGAGGGGGAAATTATTGATAAAAAACTCTTGACTCCCGGATCTCTATCTTCAATAATAATAATTTTAATTTAACGCTGAAAGTAGGTACCCGCGCGTAATTTTCGGGATAATGGGCGCGGAGTCAAAAGCCATCTAGTAGGTCATATTCAATAATTTTTTAAGGTCTTAAATGTTAGTTAGGAAATTCTAAAAGTTATTTTATATTCTGAAAACTTCAAAGATTTTATTCCCGTCGAAAATATGTCTCTGTTAATTAACAAAATTTTCCACAACTTACGTCTTCCATGTAAAAAAAAATCAAAATAATTGGCCTAAAAAAATTCGCTTAATACTTACCTATATTCATACTTAACAATATCACGATATTCAGTTATTGCCCTTAAGGGCAATTTTGTTACGTAATAAAATATGCGACAGTTGCAAATGTTTATTTAGAATTAAAATGATTTTTAACAATATTGTAATGTTTTTCTAATTTATTTAAACAGTGAACGGGTGGGATAAACTTTAAGCACTCGGTTGGTTCACTTACTTAATTTATTTATTCACTAATTATATACACAGTATATTCACTTGAACTAATTTATATAAACAGTTCACTAATTAATATTCACTTATTCACTAGTTTATTTGTCGCGATCACTTTATCAACTAAACTAACTCTTCCTGATCTGTTCCTTATATATTTAAGCCTTTTTTACCAGAAAAATCTGGACTACGGCTTACAAAAACAATTGGATTTCTTGCATTTTCTAGATAAGACTGGTCACAACAGCAATGTAGATAAGATAGTCACTATTCGTAAACAATTCTAGGAAACCCTGCGCGTCCGCCATAATTTTAACTTTCCTACCTGGCTTAGACAGAGTCGCATTTAGGGACTATACCAGTGTGCTGTTTCGTAACATTACCCCCTCCTTAAATGGAAGTTCCACCTGGAACTTTTGTGTAGCCGAGACTGGATGTTTGAATCGGCAACTGGCCCCATTTCTGCACTTTCCGATCTTATGGAAATAGCAGGGCAGCGTCTTCATCGGATACTGATACCGGGGGTTGTAACTGCAAATTAATATCTGGACACCGGTATCTTGAAAGATAATATCTACCATGTTCCTGATGATTCGCCAATCCAACTGGTTACTCGCTATCTTAGGCATAGCCAGTTTCTTCACGCTGGATTCCAACACATGGTCTCGTAGGTTTCGAAGTGCTTCCCACACATCGCGCTAGGTAGATCGATCTCGAAATTCATTTTTAGTTACCACGTAGAAGACGTACCGCGAATTATGTTTCAGTTTCAGTGTCTTGCTAGGGGCTGGAATCTGGTCTTCAAGTTTTTCTAATTGCCCGAACTTCTTTCGAAAGACGGTTGCCAACACTCGTGCGTTCTTCAGACGGGCGGAGATGTTGTATGCCAGTGAATAATCTTCCGGGAGAGTGAACAAATCTTGTCGTTGTTCTGAAGTAACTCCATAACTAGCTTTCCCGGTACCTCCATACGCGCCCATAAATTCATCGAAGGTAGGGTCAGACACATCTCGAATATGGTTTACTCCTTTCCCTAGCTCATGGTCTCCTTCGAATGGCGCTAGTCGGTTTGGGTGAACTACTTCTGGTTTTCCTTTGGGGATCTTGCTTATGCGATAAAAAACATCATTGATCCTTTTCTTGATTATTTATGGACCTTCCCAGAATTTTTGTAATATTGGAGAAAATCCTCGTCGGGTTGTATAACCATACTTTGTCCCCTTCTTTCGCCTTCTGTGGCCTGCGTGTCGTAGCGACTTTTCATTCTGTCGATGGCAACTTCAAGATTTGTTCGAACTAATTCATAAATATCGTCCAGCCTTCTTCTCAATTGGATCACGTAGTCTTTGCCTGCTAGATCTTCTCCAGGCCGACAGCCAAATTCCAGGTCACAAGGAAGCCTCAGTTCACGTCCAAACAGAATTTTGGCCGGTGTTTCACCCGTGGACTGATTGACGGCAGATCGATAAGCCAATGCGAATAGGAAGAGATACTGGTAAAAGTGTTCCACGGACTTCACTACCGCCAAAAGTTTTCTTCTTGTGACGCAGTAGTTTCGTTCTGGTTTGGAGAGGACTTTGATAAAATATCCCAGCACTCTTTTTTGTCCTCCTTGGATCTGTGAGAGCACTCCACCAATTCCTGCGTTGCTTGCGTCAGTGTGAAGAATAAAGTCTTCCTCTGGTAAAAGGTATCCTAATATCGGCGCCGTGGTTAAATGCTTCTTCAAGGTATCAAAAGCCGTTTGACAATCTTTGTCCCATTGGAAAGCTCTTGCTTATTCTGTAAGTCGAGTTAGAGGCTTGGCAATGTCTCCAAACTTACTGATAAATCTTCTATAATACGTGCAAAGTACAAGGAAACTCCTAGTTTGATGTTTGTCGGTTGGTTGCGACCATTGTTGAATGGAAGCAATTTTCTCTGGTTCCACCGCCACTCCTTCATTGCTCACTATATGACTTCAATAGTTGACTCGACTTTGGAACAGCTGACATTCCTTCGGGTTTAACATGAAATAAGCAGCTTGGAGTCGTTTGAATACGTCCTCCAAATTCTTCAGGTGTTCGTCGAATGTCTTCCCCAGTACTACGATGTCGTCCAAATAGACCAGGCATGTCTTCCAAGACAACCCTCTCAAGACATTATCCATAAGTCTTTCAAATGTCGCAGGCGCATTACAGAGCCCGAATGGCATGACGTTGAATTGCCATAACCCAGAGCCGGTGGTAAAAGCAGTCTTCTCTCTGTCTTCTGGGTCCATTCCCACTTGCCAATAACCAGACTTCCGGTCCAAGGTGGAAAACAGTTTGCTGCCAGCCAAAGTATCTAGCGGCAGAGGATAACTGTCTTTCTTTGTCACGTTGTTTAGCTGACGATAATCAACGCAGAATCTCGTAGTTCCATCCTTTTTCTTGACGAGCACTACTGGAGACTCCCATGGACTAGTAGATGGTTCTATTACTTTTTCATCAGCCATCTCTTGAATTATTCTTTCAGCTCCCTCTCTCTTCGGTCGTGGTAGTCGTCGAGCTGATTGCCTAATTGGCTTGGTATTACCAGTATCGATTTTGTGTTTGACGGCTGATGTTCTACCAGTCTTTCCTCCTTTTGGTACGAATAAGTCTCGATACTGCAAGAGAAATTCTCTCATTCTCTTTTTTTCAGCTCGATCCAAAGATTGACCAGCTACTGATAACATTTGTTCGAATCTGGCATTAGAATTGTCAGTAGTCGTTGTTTGGCAAACTAAAGACGTCACTGGTACGCAGGATCCAATCATGGTTCCCTTCTTGATGGTAATTGGGTAATCGTTCACGTCTATCAATCGTACAGGTATTTCCTTCGCCGACGTAACCAATCATTTTCCAGTTAGTACTCCTTTGCCAACCTCTTCGTCGTGGTTCCTTGGCTCCATCATAACCGGTGTACCTTCCTCCATGATTCCCTGTAGCCGTGCTACTATCATGGTTTCGCTTCATGCAGGTAGAACGGTATCTTCCTGTACAGCTGCCAACACCGCGCTGCCTTCATGTGGATGAAGGAATATCTCCTCAGAGCCCACTTCAATGGTTCTGTTTCTAAAGTCTAATTGGAAACCATGTACATTCATTACGTCCATTCCCAGAATGACGCCTTCTTCAATGTCAGCTACGATTACCGTATGCGTGAAATTTTCTGCGCCAATTCCCAATTGGATTTGTGTCTGACGGCAAGGATCATTCTCCTGATCTTCTGTGATCCAGGTGGGTGACCATTCTTCATTGACTACTATAATTCTTGAAACTGCAACTTCATTAGATTTCGACTTGTTGCATTTTGAATAGTCTACAGGGCATGACCGTCTAGGCAAAGAGTTGAATTGGGGCGCTTAGACGGACTGCGTACATGCTCTAGATCGCCACACTTCCGGCATTTGATCTTGTTCGGCTTCTTATCTGCCATACCTTTCAACAAGTTGACGATCTGGTCAAGTTTGTCATCGTCATTGTCTTCCTGTAGGGTTCTACCTTTGTTGTACCACGAGCTCTTCGTGGCTGCTGTGCATTCAAGAGGTTCTTGGTGTGCAGGAGTCGTAGGACGCTCACACGAACTGCGTGCATGCTCTAGCTCGCCACAATTACAGCACCTGATTCTCTTAGGCTTCTTGTCTACCATACCTTCCAACAAGTTGATCTGGTCAAGTCTGTCATCGTCACCTTCTTTCTGTATGGTCCTACCTTTGTTGTATCCGGAAGCCATCGTGGCTGCTTCATATTCAAGAGCAGTAGTAAATGCATCGACCAATGTTTTAGGATGAGCTAATCGAAGCGTCTTTTCCATATCGTGGTAACATAAGCCGTCAATTACGGCTCGGATGACTAAACATTCCATCATGTTATCTGGTGCTGATGGATAAGCTAATCGAACTAGTCGGGCAATATCCAATTCATAATCTTGAAATGCTTCGTCACGTTTCCGCCTTCGGTTCTTCAGCTGGAATCTGTACAAATGTACCAAATGTTCGTGACCATATCGCAAGTCCAACCTCTTCTTTAGCTGCTCGAAGCCATCCGTCTCTGCCAAAGGTATCGTCTGAAGTACATCTAAGGCATCTCCCCGAAGCGCTATAGTTAGGTTCACTGTTTTCTCCTTATCGGACCAATTATTCACTCTAGCGGTTGCTTCAAACTGTTTCCCATAATTGGTCCACAACATTTTTCCATCGAACGTTGGGGCCTTGACTGGGGTAAAACTGCCAATGTCTTCAAACTTAGGTAGTGTTTCTGGCTTGCAAGGTTTCGTTTGCTCGGTCTTCTTTTCTTCGTCTGGCGTGCCTCGCGTTCATGAATCGGCAATATTTTCCTCTAACTCCTTGATTTTCTCGTCTATCGTTGTAATCTTTTTCTTGTTTTTCTCGTCCATCGTTGACATTTTATTCTCGATTTTCTCGTCCATCGTTGACATACTATCTTCGATTTCAGATTTTAGAGACGAAATTTCATTTTCAATGTCAGCGGCAATGTCGTTTTTCATTAATAAGATATCGGCAGATATATCGTTCTTCAAAGTAGAAATATCGTTCTTTATAGCCGAAATCTTCTCGTCCATGTTCTTTTCCATGGCAGAAATCTTCTCGTCCATGTTAGTCGAAATACCATTCTTCATAGTAAAAATCTTCTCGTCCATATTAGTAGAAATATTAGCAGAAATTGACGAGATTAAGGTGGAAACCTCGTCATTAAATAAAACTGTTTCTGGATCAAAGCCGTCATTTTCCAGTGCCACTTTAAGTCTTTCTACTAATTCACTTTTCTTACCGGACGTTTCCAACTCACGATCTTCCAATTCTGCTCTGAATTCCGCCACTTTCAGATCATTCAATCTCTTGGCCATTTTTACGTAGCAATTTATTTGAATTATCCCACTTCTGACACCAATGTAATGTTTTTCTAATTTATTTAAACAGTAAACGGGTGGGATAAACTTTAAGCACTCGGTTGGTTCACTTACTTAATTTATTTATTCACTACACTATTCACTAATTATATACACAGTATATTCACTTGAACTAATTTATATAAACAGTTCACCAATTTATATTCACTTATTTACTAGTTTATTTGTCGCGATCACTTTATCAACTAAACTAACTCTTCCTGATCGGTTCCTTATATATTGAAGCCTTTTTTTACTAGGAAATTCCGGACTGCCGCTTACAAAAACTATTGGCTTTCTGGCATTTTCTAGATAAGACTGGTCACAAAAACAATGTAGATAAGATAGTCACTATTCGTAAACAATTCTAGGAAACCGCCATAATTTTAACTTTCATACCTGGCTTAGACGCATTATTCGCATTAGTCGCATTTAGGGACTATACCAGTGTGATGTTTCGTAACAATAATTTACATACCTTTTCGACATATATTTATACATTTTGTTTGTTTTCAGCCATTTTTTTATCTATTTCGTCTACTATATTTTATATCAAACATTAATTTCAATTAAATTTTTCAGCTAATATTCAAGAATCTTTAAGTATAATGTGAGGATAAAGCTGTATTGTTAAGTGGTCATGTAAATATGATTAATATAAAAGTTTTATTTGGATGATTTACAAAAATAATTGAAATATCAATTTATATAGGGTGTCATGAGGAACATTACATAGTTCTACCCTTAGACTAGGAAAGAGAGGGGACGCGTAACTCTCTTTGAAAGCTGTGGTGACGGTTTGATGCATATTTCAAAGCCGACACCATTTTTTGGTGGTCAACGCTATAGTGAACACCAGAGAGTTTTTTGCGATTATTGAGGGATTAAAGTGATTTTAAAGTGGACTTTTGATTTTGTTAAGTTGGTTAATTGTTGTGCTTACCAGTGTAAGAGTTCTAGCATAAAGAAAGAACCTGAAGTTTTGTTTCATAGGTAAGTTATTTCTAACTTATTTTTTTGGTAGCTACTTTTTTCTTTATATCTTAAAAAATAACATTTTAAAAATAAAACCCCACTAGTGAGTGAAAACATATTTCATAGTAAATTCAATTATGTTAGTAGAAAAGACATTACGAAACTTTTTCATTGAAAATTAACGAATTTATTGTTCAGTTTCTCGGAATTCCTAACCCCAAAAGATCATAATTACTAATTACTAACGCCTACAATTTTGATATGAGTTAAATAAATCAATATAGTTTTATTTTTTAATTTCCCATTAATAAAGATTAATTTATAAAATAAAAATTTTAGTCTTTCAGAACTATCATATAACGACAATGAAGTTTATGACTTGGTGGGCATTGGTATCACAATAGTTGACAGCGTTACGAGTCCCCTCTCTTTCCTAGTCTAAGGTTCTACCATACGTAGATTCTCTCAGAGAGGAAATCATGTGGATACTAAAAAGTGTCAACTACTCTTCTCTTTCAATTTTTTGTTTGAAATATCGTTTATTCAAACAACATTTATCACAATATCATTAAACTAATGTAAAAAATTCTGAAATCAGTGGTTCTAACACTGGCCTCAAGAATAACAAAGTTCAAAGTTAATACAGTGATGCAAAGGCAGTTAACGTTTACATGCACTTTCAATTTTCTAACAAAACTCTTATATATCCAAGCCTTCTATAAACTGTGGTAAATTATTGAATGTTTTGATTGAATCTACAATCGGATTGTTTAAACCTATATTTGTCCTTGTATATATTTGATAGATGGTACTATGTGATCTTGTTTGGTAATCGTGTACATCAAAGCAAAACTCAATATTTATGTTACATTTCTCTTGATTATTAAGTATTTCATGAACAAGTTTGCATTGTTCTATATCCAGAATTTCTTTTAATCGAATTAATTTCAATTCTGAATAAATTATATTTGTGCTAGTGAGCCAATCATATTTAAATAATATTTTAAGGGTTTTGTTTTGTGATTTCTGAGCTTTATCAAAATTAACTTCTCCACACATTCCCCACACAGGCAAAAGATATCTGAAGTGTGTTAAGAAAAAAGAATTATGAACTTGAAATCTACTCTTCATCGACAGATAATCTCGACATTTATACGAAGCGGATAGCATTGAAACTATTTTTCCAGTGATTTTGGTAATGTGTGGAGACCAGTTCAATTTTTCATCTACAATTAATCCCAAATATTTTATACACATTACTTTCTCTATCGGTACACCATTAAGGTTAAGATACAATTCGTTAATTATTCCATTTTTCTGCTTAAACAATATATTTGGTTTCATCAATATTAATTTCTAATTTATTAGGAAACAGCCATTTTAGGTTAGCATTAAGATCATTATTCACTTGATTATTGAGGGTGATTTCATCTGTTCCGGTGTATAGCAGAACAGTATCATCTGCAAAGGTGAAATATCTTGCTTCCAAATTGGCAAGTTTAAGGTTGAGTACATAAAGGGAGTACAACAGCGGTCCAAGAACCGACCCCTGTGGCACCCCGTAGCAGTGGCGTAACTAGGATGAAGCTCTGGGTATCGGAAAATTTTTCAAATTTTGAACACCTAAAACTGCATTTTAGCTTTGTGTTTCTTATAAAATTGTAGCCTACCAGTTCCTAGCTTTTAGTACATTTGAATGAATTATAATTTTGCTGTGATTATGTATTAGATTTTTTTCATTTTTAGGGTTCTGGGGGGGTTCTATCCCCCTCATCCCCCCCCGTAGTTACGCCACTACCCCGTAAGCACTGGACAACCAATCACTACTTGCAGCTTGAAGCTTCACATATGTTTTAATTAAGCTGTACATAGTACCCCCAAATCCCATTCTGAATAATTTACTCAGCAAAATATCTATACCCACCACGTCAAAAACCTTTTCCAAATCTATGTAAATTGCTATTACTACTTCTTTTCTATCTACAGCCCTTGAGATATGATCTATGAAGTCAGTAGCAGCACCAAGTGTGCTACTGTTTTTTATAAAACCATATTAAAATTTATCGGTCAATTGGTGGGTATCAATGAAAGATAACATTCTTTTCTGCATTAGTTTTTCTAGGAGTTTAGAAAATACACTCAATACCGAAATAGGTCTGTAATTGTTCATGAATTTTTTATCTCCCGATTTAAAGAATGGAGTAATTTTACTTATCTTTAGTTCTTGTGGAAAATTTTCACTTTGGATAGTTCCGTTGATCAGATGTACTAGAATTGGTAGAATGTATTATCTGAGATTATGTATATCCCTAACAGTAATTTCGTCGTATCCGGGTGCTGAGTTTTCTGTTAGTTCCTTAATGATATCTAACAACTCTTGTTCATTTGTTAGGGGTACCGATATTGAGTTGTTATATAATTTTCTGACAGAAAAATCATCATTCAATTGATTAATTTCAGTTTCTACATCTTTAACAATCGTTCCACCATCTTGAGAAAAATACTCATTCATTTTATTAACTATATCTAGTTGACTATTTACAATAATATTATCTATCAAAAGTGAATCAATAAGTACTTCATCTTTTTTATTTTCTATAAAACTATTTATAAATGCCCATTGTTTTCTTATATTATTTCCGGCTAATTTCCATCTTTCTTGGAAGTAACGACTTTTTAAAATTCTTATTTTATTGTTAATCTGATTTTTAATGTTTTTAAACTCCTCGGCTAAGCATGCGTTCTCGGGTTGATTGATCTCTTTTTTTTATAAACTTTATCTCTTTTTTTATCATCTCAAGGACTTTACTATTCATCCAGGTGTTATTTGAACGAATTCTTAATTTTTTACTGTACTCAGACTTCTTTTTACAATCTCTGACTAAATCAATTAATTGTTGAAACTTTGGCACGTTTATACTTAAAACTTTTTCCCTAAATAAATTTACAAACTTATTATAATTCACAGATTTGACTACATAATCTACCTTTGGCTTATGAATTTGTACAGAAGATTCAATATCAATTAATATCAATTTGTGATCGGAAAGTGCGTTTTCCTTAACATTAACTTAATTCAGCTTACTACTATAGTCACTAAGAATATGGTCTATAAGACACTTAGACACTCTGGTAACTCTGGTTGCGAATTCGTCACTGACTACATTATTTATTTTAAAGTTTCTCAATGCAACTAGGTCTTTCTAATATTTGATCATTTGCGAATCATCTAGCAAATTAACATTCATATCACCTATTATAAAGTGTTTTTTAGGGTGCTTTAGCATTACTGATTCTAATAATGGAAGAAAATAACAATTATTAATGGAGGGAGGTTTAAATATAATACTTATTTTTAAGTTATGCATACCTAAACTAATACATATCCAGATTATTGGCTCATTTTTGCTTGATTTCTTAATTTCACGAAATTTGATCGTTTTTCGTACAAACACCGCCCCCTTTACCAGCTCTGCATGAATGGACTGCAGAGAAATCATTAATTTGAAATACGAATGTTTCATTCTCTTCCAACCACGTCGCAGTAAACCAAGAGTATATCACAATCTTCTTTCACAACAAAACACTGCACATGATCCAGTTTGTTTCTAATACTTTGCAAATTCATGTATACAATTTTTAGTTGTTCACGAGGCCTTTCTAGTTTTCCAACTGACTTTTCTCCTCTACAAGAAGGACTTTTGAGTGCTCATCCTTTATTAAGAGGATATTTCAGTTTCCCATCCAGAGAAATTTGTAGTTATGTTTTTAAATTTTCTTGCTGCCATGAATAAATCAAAGTTTGTTTTCGTGAGATATTTTATTCTCCTTTGTATATCCTACGTCCGTGCTTTTCATCTCGAATTTTTTCTTTGATTTTAAAAAATTTGCTTTTATTGTTTCGTCTTCGAAGATTACTTTTATTACATTGTCCTTGCCGTTATCTTTGCCCAAACGAAAAGCTGTATAGTTGCTGTCATTTTTCACCCCAAGGTAGGTTCCAATTTTATTTATTATTTCTGGTAGATTCTCATTTTCTTTTTGGGTTACTCCCTGCACCAACAAATTGTTTTTTAAAGCTTTTTGCTCGTTTTTATTCAACTGCCGTTTTATTTGACCAAGCTTTTCTTGTAATTTTTCATTTACTTTTCTATGTTCATTATATTTTGTAAATAAACATTTATATTTTACATCCATCTCCTCCAGTTTTGCCATGACATCGGCCAAAGTATAGTTTTCCCTTGTGTTGTTGGTTGAGGGTGTCTGGAACCATCTTTTGCACTGCATGAACCACACAACCAATCTTCATTTGGTTTACCTAATTTCAAATACGTTTTATGTGCCATGGACAAGCATTCTCTATATTCCCATATGTTACACTTGTCACACAACAACGCTTGGTGATAATTCAAAATAGTCTTATTGCATATATCGCAAATTTCCGTTCTTCGGGGCATTTTGGCAACAACGCCACGCGAGCGTGCCCACTTTTGTGTAAATAGGTTGTAATCTATAGCAGATTAAAAGCAAATTTCACTCTTATTTAATGTGCACAGATACTATTACACTTAATGATCACTTTTCACTACTTTGAACTTTTAATTATTTTAATAAACCTTGCAATCGACACTATATTATCGCACAGGGTGATTGTGAAATTGATCATAAATTTTAATTGACTATAGTGTTTAAACGGCTCATTTGCTTTTTCTATTTTTTTCATGATACAGTACACCACTATCAAGGAATCGACTGGTATTAGCTAAACATAGAAATTACAGGACCTGCTTCAATCCAAGGGTCTCCCTGTGTGATTTTGCAATAAAAATTTCAATTTTGAACTTTCATAACTCGGTTTATAATATCAGTGTAGAGTTTTCGTATTTATTTTATAATATTGTCAAAGCCCCTCTTTCGATTTTTTAAATAGGAAAACTAGAGAACCAGCTACAAGGGATGGAGAAGTACCGAATCCGCTTGTTAAGCTCCGGATTCTCTTCTAAGGGTGGAGAGTTTATAAACCTGGATTTCATAGAAAAGAGCCGACGTTGCTGAATCTAAGAAGCGTTCCTCCACTTAGGACAACGGGAACAAAACCAGTTGCGAGCCGGCATTTTCATCTTTTGAACTTATACTTTACAACCATAACATTTAATTGTTTATTAAGTTAATAAAGTTCCATTTTCTTAAATTGTTCGATTATTTTTAAAAACGACTTTTACGCGAGTAAACATAAAATTTTTGTGGGTTTTGGATAATTATAATGTGATTGATGTAATGGAATGTTACGAGGGGAAGTCGGAAAGCTGACCGGGGTAAAATTGTAAATCCTATGAGTAGGCTAATTCATTTCTTTATTTTAGGTTTTTTTTTATTTTATCTTGAATTTTATGGATTTATCCGCCGATTGAGGAGTTTAGTCAGCCAAACCAATCGCCTGGATCAGTAGCCAGGAGGGCCGGAATTTTTTCTTTGAAACGTCGACATCGAGGGATTCGATTGCTGTTCTGAAGCAGGAAAATCATAGTAAACGTCATTTTACTTAATATTGTTTCATACTTCCAATGTTGATCAATTTTTATTTACCGCCAAAATTTCACAAAATTTTTTTATATGGTTTTCCTGTCATATTTTTGCGCTAATTGTGCAATATTACTCGTTCAACGTTTAAAACGTTAAACATTTTATTTGACTATTAAATTGTTGACTTTAAACGGTGGTTATACCACGGTACGTACCAGGGTGCTGCGATATTGAGGTATACTTTTCAGTCTTTGACGATTTTCATTTATATATGTAATGGCATTTATGAATATTTAAAATCATATAGTTTGCGGTAGTGAGAACCCAATTTATTGAATCAATTGTAGTTTTGGTGTTAGAGTTTCACCGAATTTGAAGAATTGTGCATGAACCATTTTTTCATTTCCTGTAATTGAACTGTAATTTGAGATATATGTGTAGATTGGGGCCCTCAGATCTTCTGCACCCTGAGTTAGTTGCCTTCAGCTCTACTCAGGTATCGTAGAACCTGCTTGTTTGATTTACAAATTGTATTTTGGAGTTTTTCTTGCTTGTTTCTGCTGATTTAGGGTACGTATTAAGTTTTTATGTAGATTCCGGCCATCAGCCTAACTACATACTCAAGCTACAGTCTTCAGCTGAGCTCAGGTAATAATTCCGTTATTTTTTTGTTGTAAACTTGTATCTCATATTTTGAATAGAGATATAAGGTCCAAGAAAATAATAAACATCAATCAGGGGATATTTGCTTACTTTCATTTCTAATATTAACTTTCCTAAAACCTTTTCAGAGTGTTTGATTAGTGCTGTTAACCCGCTGAGGAGGGCTAACTTAAGAAGTCTTGGGTGCTTGCCAAAACTTCTCTGGTGCTCTTTTAGTAAACATTTATGTTTTGAAGAATCTACCCCTTCTTCGACTCGAAGCTAGTCGACTGGCGAGCACGGGTTGTACTACGGAAGACAACCCGCATATCTTTAGCGAGCACTGACAGGTTGAGTTTTTCTCGTTATAGATGCTCATTTTGCGACAGTGATTTACTGAAAGGCCATTTGGGACTCAGATCCGGATGTCGTAAAGATGCATTTCTTTTTAGTTACTTCAGGGTCGAGACCTGAAATCTTGAATCCGGATAAATTTCCCATTGACAATAGAGATAAGTTGTAATTGTAACATAATAGGGGATGTACTATTACCCAGAACTGAAGGTTGTTGCAATGCCATTTATATATTTTAGTCTTGGCGTGAGGTAAACTATTTACATCAACGATTGTGGAACAGCATTTGAGTGGTTTTGTTATATTATTTTAAATGTTTTTCTTTCTTATGAAGGAATTTCTAGAACTAGTTAAGTGCCAGGCTCCTGTAGAGAGAATGTCCCTTTTGGTACCATACACTTATTAGAGATTTCGTAGATTTAGGAAGAAAGTTTTGTTAATTTGTTTTTGTGATATACACTGCTCGTCAAATCGCACCAGTCATTTATTTGCAATAAACGTGCCGTAACGTACCTGCTTTAAAAATGTTAGAATTTCAAAATTCATAGCACAATGCTTCGAATAAAAAAATATAATTATCTAAATCAAAAACCAACTATTTAGGAGGATTAAGCAATATAAAGAAACCTACTAATTTTTCGTATCTAAAAGTAAAGTATCATTTTTACTTGTTAAAAATGAAAAATCGGTTCGTATATGAATGATACTTTTGTCAAAATTGTTGAAAAAACTCTCTATGTAGCCACAATAATGTCTGGGATAGTTTGAGACTTATTGGGAAACTCTCCAATCTGTATTAACAAGCTATTATCTTCAACCGTATTAATAACAACGTGTCTATAATTCTGAACGGATCACTTACCAATCAATGAAGGTTCATTAAAACTTAGTATGTGATAGATTAATATACAACAGACGGTTGTCTCTGAGGTATTTATTTGTCAACAAACTGTCGATTTTGATTAACTGAAGTGTATGACGACGTTTACACTGGCTGTAATTTTATTAACATGAAATTGAACTGAAATATTATGGGAAAACTGAATACAGAGAGCTGTAACACATAAGTTTTTATCAAGCATTCGATTATTATTGGAAACGGATTCCCATTTTTTAGCAGCGGGATATTGTGAAATAAAATTTCCTCCAAACGATTTCCATACATTTCTAATCAATGCTTGTTGAATCTGAAACCGATTCTTTCAGTCTCAATATCTCAGAACTTTTTAAAACCCCATTTTCTAGTAATCTTTTGAATATAAGAGCTTTTATTCATTATCTCTGCCGCCAAGATAAGAGCTCCTCTCTCCAAGAACTCTGCAGGGAAATACAAGCCCACGCCATCCAAGAGAGATGTTCCTAAAGATAAAATGTCTCAATCGGGACTTCAATCTCAAGACTTGGTCAGTTGAGAACACCGATGGACATCTTATCCCCAACTTAGACGGGATAATTGAGATATGGCGCACATTGTAACGTTGTTATTATGTTTAAACGTAAACTTTTATTTTGATATTGGTGTTTTTTTAATGAAACTCACGGTTTCTAGTTAATACCACAATATACTAAAAATTGTTGGAAATTCTAAAAAATTGACAATTGTTTCGATAAATCAATATCATCGTCAGAATGACAGAAGTTACATTTCATTTGATGTCTACCTGATGTTTCGTAGTTATTTTTGGCTAGACCAAGAAGTGATTGACTTAATATATGTTAATAGAAAAAAGAAGAAGATGTGATATTACAAATATTGAAGCTTAGATATTATTAGCCCTATGGTGATATCCTGGATATCATTTTTCCAATTAAGATCCGTATAACTGTGCAATGACATAGAAAACCAGGAAAACTATATCTGCTGATCTTTACAATTATCACTTAAGAAGGCAGTTTATTAGTGGAGAATTCCCTAGATTTAACTGTTCATTGACAACTTCATATTGTGGGCTTCTTAAATGTCTTCTGATTCCCAATTCTTCAAGGAAATCCAGTTCTTGTTTCTTTTCACAAATATGCAGCACTTCTAGTTTTGTGTTAGGTGTCAATGAATGATTGGTGTTAAGTAGATGTTTTGCTTTTGTCATTTTTTTAGAATTTTCAACAATTTTTATTATATTGTGGTATTAACTAGAAACCGTGAGTTTCATTTAAAACACTAATATGAGTAGATTCCACGAAGTAAAGGTCGAGACAGTTAATTTCATTTTATTTTAATGTTAACTACGGATCATTTTTTAGCTAGCAGTTTTATTAAAATTCATATTGTAACTGCTGACTTTTATGATTGTCACATTGACATTCAAGGCAACCTGAAATGGTGCTAACCGTATATAAAAGTAACTATAAAAGTATTTCTTATGTTACATCTTCCCTTTTTACAGAAGATACACAATTAACACTATATGAAACATGAAATGCAAAGAGCAAACAAATTATAAATTGAGTCTTTGAGAAGGTTTGATTGTTCAGCTACACCTTGTAACGTAGATAGTACTTTCAGGAACGATGGGTGTTCCGGCAGTCGGATTTTTCTCAGGAACGACCTGATTGCTAACATTCGGCTTTTCTACCGTCTTCTCAGTGGTTGACGGGATGGCATCAGCAGAGTTTGGAATTTCTGCATTGGTTCTGTGTAGATGAGCCAAATGTCTTCGATAAGTTGTACCGTCTTTGAGTGTTACATTGTACGATCGTGGATTAAGAGCTCCGCGGACTAATCCTTCCTACCAATTTCACTTGCCTATTCGGACTCTGACACGATCACCTTCGTTTAGTGTTTGTGCAGATTTTGTGCATTTATCTGCATAGGTTTTTGCTTACTTCAAGTGTTCTAATTAACCCTTTTTTACGTAGGCTAATAGATGGAATAGATAGTTATTTGTTGTTAGCTGATGTACTCGAAGGACCAAATGATTGTATTCACTGATGTAGGATGTATGAAGAAATTAAACACTTATGTCACGTTCATTTTTTTATATTACAGGAAATTATAACTTTTTTATTTTTGCGTAGACAATTAAGAACTCACTTGTACATACGCGTTACACTGTGATTATTTTGCACATAATACGATGGTTTAATGGATGATTGAAGATTAAATACACATGTTTGTTACCGGGATAAAAAACGCCGGGTGCTCTTATAACTTGAGTACCTTTATGTACCACGGTTAAATGATGAAGAGGCAAATGTAAGGTAGATGGCGTCTGTTGAGCAGAAGGATATATTTAGTTATATGTTTTGAGCAGTATATTCGAATTGTATTATACAGGGGAAGTTGAAAATAAAATCACAAGAGAATCTGGTAATTAAATCAAATTCGAACATCTATCTTGCAATATATTTTCCGGCACGTTATGGATGACTTTAGGAGCTAGTTGTTTCTTGGAGATAGGAATTAGTGTTCTTGTAGTTCTACTCATCAAGCGTTGGGTAGGAGAACCTAGTTGTTCAGTGCGAGGAATGTTGTGAAAGTTTGATAATGCAAGTTGCACATTAGAGTTGTCAAGTTGACATTTTCTCAAAATCGATTTAGCAATCGCAACGCTTTTCTCTGCCAAGCCATTTGCACGGGGGAAATTTTGGACTTCAAGTCGAATGAATAAATCCCCAGTTTCTTCCAAAGTTTTTGAACTCGCGTGAACTAAATTGCGGTTCATTATCCGATTCCAACACTTCTGGAATACCATGCACTGCAAATCAGTTTTTTAAATGTTTGATGACTTCACCGGAGGTTTGGTCATGTAGCATTTTAAAATCTAAATAACCGGAATAACTGTCAGTAATAATAACATATTCGTTATTAGAAAATGACAATAGGTCACTCGCGACTATTTGCTATGGTAAGTTCGGAATTTGCTTTGTAATTATTGGTTATTTAAAATCGAAATAACCGGAATAACTGTCAGTAATAATAACATATTCGTTATTGGAAAATGAGAATAGGTCACTCGCGACTATTTGCCACGGTAAGTTCGGAATTTGCTTTGCAATTATTGGTTGTTTCGGGTTACTGCGTTGAACTCGTTGGCAAATTCCACACCGGTCTAGGAAGTTGACAATGTCTTTGTGCATTCCTTGCCAATACAATAATTGCCAGGCGCGTTTCAAGCTACTTTGAATTCCAAAGTTGCCAGCGTGTATTTGCTTCAAGATTTCTTGAATTTTTGACTTTAGTACAATAACCTTATCATTTTCCAAGATCAATCCATTGTAAACTGAAACTTCTTCTTTGAAATTGAAGTAGTGACGAATATTTTTGGGTAGCTCTTCGATGTTTTTGGGCCACCCATGCATAATAAATTTTTTTAGAGTTTGTAGCTCTTCGTCTTCTTCAGTAGCTCGAACAGTTTCAGTTTGTGCTACCTCTGACATTGCTAATGCTATTACTAGTTCAGTCTCATCGTTTTCATTCGCAAGCGTTTCTAGTGAAATATCACAGTCTCGACTTAAGGCACCAGCTATTGGAATATCACAGCCTTTTATGTATTTAACTTCTGGATCATATTGTGTAACTTACAGCAGAATCTTTTGTAGTCTAGGGGGAGTGGTTGGTATTGGCTTCTTGAAAATCGTCTCCAATGGTTTATGTTCTGTTTCGATGTATAACTACTTGCCATAAACATATTCGTGGAGTTTTTGATACCCGAATTTGGTAGCGAGTGCTTCTTTCTCGATTTGTGAGTAGTTTTGTTGTGCTGAAGTCAGCGCTCTTGAGACATAGGCTATGGGCTTGCATTAAAACTGCACATAAACAAGTGGAACTTGCATCAACTGACGAAGTTATATCTTTCTTAGCATTATAAAATTTCAAAACGCGGTGTTGTTAACAACTTCTTGATTTTCTTCACTGTAGATTTTTGTTCAGGGCCCCAATACCAATCAAATTCTTTTTTCAGCAATTCTCTTAACGGCTGTGTTAGTTCAGAGAGGTGTGATATACATTTAATCAGGTATTTTACCATATCCAATAATCTTTGGAGCTGCTTCATATTTTCTGGAGTTTTCATTGATTTGATCGCGGCCGTTTCTTCAGGATCAATTTTGAGACCATTTTCGGTTATTACGTGTCCTTAAAATTTTACTTGATTCACCTCGAATTTACACTTTTCTGGATTTAATTTTAGTCCAGCATTTCTTATGATCTTTAATACTTTTTCTTGAACACTACGCAGTTCTTCTTTGATATTTGCATATACTAAAACATGGTCCATTGAGCATTCGACTTAAGGTAAATCTTGTAGGAGATCAGGCGTTGAAGCTAGTCCAAAAGGAAGTTTATTGCAGCAATTCCTGCCTCATGGTGTAGCGAACGTTAGGTATTTTTCAGTGCGTTTTGTAACTTTTATTTGCCAGAATCCTCTTTTACAATCCAGCAATGTGAAATATTTCACACCGTTTAGCTTAGCAGCGATCTTTTCGACTGTTTTTAGTGGGAATCTTCTTCGTAATATGTTTTTGTTGACGTCGGTTGGATCGATGCAAAGTAGGATTTTGTTTTTCTTTCTGACGATAACCATTGGACTGACTACTGGTGTTGGCTCACTTATTGGTGCGATTACACCCATTTCAACCATAGTATCCAATTCTTTCTTCACATCATTATAAAGAGCATGTGGAATTTTTCTTGGAGCTCTAACATTAAAAGTAGGATTCTCGATTAAATCAATGTCACACTCATAATTTTTCAAGCAACCAAGACCCTTAAACAGATTATGATTAGATTCAATTGTAATGTTCTGAATACGTGATTAAACCCAATTTTGTTACAGTTTTTCTTCCTAATATTAATGGAACTTTCCTATTAACAATCTTGAAATTAATATTTGATGTTTGGTCTTTAATTTTGCATTGTAAAGTAACTTCTCCCATAACATCAAGTTTATTTTCACCAAATCCGACGAGTCTTCTAACTTTGGAAGGTTTAAGGTCTTCATTAAAAGTTTTTATTATATTCCACTAAAGCACGTTACAGTCAGCACGAGAATCTAAGTAGATAGCGAATGCTTCCTTTTGTTCCTTGGAGAAAAAACTCGTTGTTACTGCCAGATAACTACTAATATCCATATTACTAACGCTGGGAAGTTTTCTGGGTTAAAAGTTAACTCGCTGATTGATAAACAGTATATGGGTCTAACCTCACATGGTCGTGTATTTTTAGTACAAATCTGGCAGCGACGTCTGGATGCTGGCTTTTATTGTTATAATAGTCACTCATTGTGGTAATTGTCTCAGAATTTCCAAAATCACAATCAAAACACTAAAAACATTTGATTAACGTGTACACACTAACAGCAACAAACGGTTTGTATGACCCACAAATGCTTTCAAGTGACAGATCGTCGGTGACCTCAATATGATGTTGTGAATTGATTTGAGATTAGAAATACGAGGTGCTTGAATTCCATTATTTCCATTCTCAGTCTATTAAACGAAATTGCTAATGTAAGCTGCATTTCGTCAACAAGTAGAATTCCACGGCGATCTCCCACATTCATAGATAATGCTTTTGTTCTTAAGCAATCAAAAAGAGCGGTTTAGAATTCAAAAGCCGGCGCATATTTTGAATATATTTATTGAGTGTATGTGGGTGGTAGAATATTTCGCTCATGAATAAAATTGTAAACATTAATACATTTCAATCTGAACAATATACACTCATTCATCCAAGATAAATCGTAACAGCTGCTGAGAGTTTGAGAGTTTTGTAATTTTTCTTTTGATAATACCTTCTGAACGTTGAGCATACTCTGCTTTTGCATTTGTAACCTGCTGTTCCAGTATCTCCTTCTAAACATTATTGAATAATACAACAAAATTACTTTTTAGCGAATTTGAAGTTAAATTTTAATAAATACAATTCGATTATTTTCAAGAACTATTCCGTAAAGACATTGTTAACCTGAATAATAAATTTTGATTTTTATATATATATATGAATATAATTTGAAAGATAAATAATTGGAACTTCAAAAATGAATTATATTATGTTAAAGTTTATCGTACTTTAAGGGAAAGTCGATGGCACCGTTTTTTAAATATTTCAATAGCTTTATGAGATTTACTAGCAACAGTGCATGGGCGTAGCCAGCGAAGGGCAGGGACGGGAAACTGCCCCCTCCCCTGGAAGCAAAAATAAATTAAATAATTTTTAAATTTTAATAAACAAAAAATTAAATATAAAATATACATATTTTTCGGTTCTGTTTTTGTTATCTGTTTTATATACATTGTTTGTTGTGATTGTTTGGTTGCTTCCATGAACATTTTAAAATTAATTAATAAGCTCTAATAAATAAAATTATTCGCGTATCCTTTGTCACTAAAATATATTTCATCAGCAAAAGACAAAGCTGTTTTAAAAACTGACATAGTGCTAAATATATATTAATAATGTTTTCGATCTATGCATTGGTGCACACCAGAATTGTCCCACACCAGAATTGGATAAAAAGGAGTGTTTGGTTTACTCTGAGAATACGTCCATTTTTAGTGTTAGATTCAACCACTTAACAGTGGAACATTTTTTAGAAAATGGTAAAAAAATTGCCACTTTCCTTTTGCTTTCATTTAACTACCTTTTTTAATCCTATAAATTAATTAAAATAAATTTACTCAATAAGTAGTTTTAGTGTGAAATATTTTGAATTATTCAATACACAATCCTACATCAGAATCCGAAATAAGTATTCTTATAAAAACTATTGAGTTGGTGTGTAAGTGATCTTGTCTAGCGACAGTGTGTTATTTAATAATATAACGAAACGCCACTAGTTTTCTTTGAGTTCGAGAAAATCGACATACAAGTGAGAAATATACGGGAACCGGCGATGCGAATGTTCCGGCAATTTCTAGGTTCAAAAGGGTATATAAAGTTAGTTGCCTATCCGGCGCGAAGACAGTATAGTACAGTACATAGTGCAGGATACGAAGTTGCATAAGACTAATAGAAAGCGAGGCACGAGAAACAAGAGCTAAAATCTGTAATAATAGTTTTACCACAGAAGAAAAAGAACAGAAAAGACAATATGGATATACGAAATTGGTTACAAAAAGGTAAGTTAAATAATTTCAGTAGAAAATTAATTAAAACTCTAGAGTCATTCCATTAGAAATGGTCCAAAAATTTTAAAATTGGCTGCTCGACCAGCACCAAGTAGAACAAAACTACCATGTAATGATAGGTTATAATGTATATATGTTATACACGATGTTAATTTTTGTGCCAATTTTTTTTTATTATCGGCTGTTTTTGAATCGCAACGTTTGGAAAAAAATTCAATTGCTGCCCTTTACAATATTGCCAATTGCTCTTTCCTCTTTGCTTGTATCTTTGTGAAACAATTTTTATTAGCTTTGGCAAAAGATTTTGTGCATTATTATTATAATTTCATATATTCTTCATTATTATGATGCCGACTTTTTCGCCTTTTAATATAACTATAACAAAAATTACAATAATGCACCTATTTTGACAGCTGATATCTCAAATGGGACTAAATATGAAAACTTGAAATTTTTACATATCAAAGATCAAACAGCACTTTATACGTGCTATTAATTACATTTTGTGTTTTTGATCTAGAGAAAAAATAAACGGTTTTAAAGATTAAAACTAACTTTTCCGCATCTGTGGCCCTGAATACTATTCTATCATAAAACTGTCACTTGTATACACTTCGGGGGATGTATCGTGCTAACAAACCGAAAATTGTCCAAAAATAACCAGAAATGTACTATATCTGGATTTATAGGACACGCTGTACTCGCTCTAGTCAGCTGAAAATCAATGGGGTACATTTGTGAGACATCTTGAACAATATTCAATCATAAAATTGGGCACTTGTATACACTCTGTATCTTGCTAACAAACTGAAAATTCTCCAAAAATTATGAAAATTTGGTACTTCAAGTATCGTAGATCCCGTTGTACTGGCTTAAGTGAGCTGAATATCAATAGGATTCATCTTTGAGACGCCATGAATAATATCGAATCATAAAATTGGTCACTTGTATATATTCCGGAGGTTGTATCGTGCTAACAAATTGAAATTTCTCCAAAAATATCTTACTTAAAGTACTATAGAACCTGTTGTACTAGCTCTGGTGAGCTGAAAATCAATAGGGTTCATCTGTGGAATGTCCTGAATAATATTCAGAATTTGGTGACTTGTTGCACTCCGAAGGCTGTATCGTACTAACAAGATATGTAACGAAAAGTGGCCGACGACAACATACACACAGGATTTTTTTAAGAAAACCGTTTTTTGGGGTTGTTGTTGATGGAAAACGTAAAAATAACTCAAATTTTTTTTTAAATTTCCAACTTTTTTTGGGGTAAACCAATACTTTTCTCGCATATTAGATAGGTTGGGCGGAAAAGTCATATCAACATTAGATATAGTATATCCACGCCACATTACATGGTAGCTTTATTTTATGCTATTTTTTATACTAGGGACTAAGAACAAGAATTTCTCACCCAAAAGCTTGAACTGGTAATAGGCTGCGACTCAAACTCTCACCATGTAAGCTGGGGCAGCAAAGATATTAACACTAGAGGTAAGTCTTTTTATGATTACATAGCTAACAAGAATCTCTGTATTCTAAATAGAGGTACTGAACCAACTTTTATTAACTCTCGTAGTGAAACGCGAATAGATATTATCCTATCTACTATGAACACTTCGAATATAATCTCCGGCTGGCATGTATCTGACGATATTTCAATGTCGGACCACCGCTGGATGAAATTCGAAATAAAACTGGCGCTCACAACTTCTACAATAACTCGCGTCCCCAGGAAAACGGACAGGAAAATATGTCCAATGTTTGAAAGGGGATCTGCGAGGAGTCGAGGATGTGCTGCCCAACAATAAAGGAGATTTGAAAATTTATTCTAAAACCATCCAAAACTTCATAATTAATGCCAATAAGATGTCTTGCCCACTCAGGTGGGTCGATCTTGATGAATCCTCCACTCCGTATTGGTGCCATGAGATTGACCAGCTCAGGGGGATGGCGAGGAAATCCTTTAATAAGGCTAAAAAAACTAGATTCGATGAGGATTGGAACTTATACAAGTCTCACCTCAAGGAGTATAAAAAAAGTCATCAGACAAAAACAAAGAGAATCTATTGCGAGGAAATCAAGGATTTCCTTCAAGCAGCTAGATTCCAAAAAGCCCTCTCAAAAGATCCCCAGCGTCATATCGGTATACTAACCAGAGAGGATGGCACAAAAACTGCCAACCTAAAGGAAAGCCTTCAATTATTGATGTCAACTCACTTCCCGGACTCCAAAATCATAAATTCGGCAGCCTGGGAGGATGAGGAGAATCATCACCCGACGGACGACGACTGGCGTATATCATGACAGATCGTTGACTCGGACAGACTGAGGTGGGCCATCTCAGGCTTCTGCCCCTTTAAATCCCCGGGAACAGACGGCATTAATCCAGCCCCACTTCAGTGGAGCCTGGATGACCTAATGCCGCACCTGGGGCCCAATTCTCGAGTCTTTAGGAATTTGTTCCTATAGGAAAAATCCTCATTTTCCATCGGAATTTTGAGATGGTGTATTCTCGAAAATAGTATTGGAACATATTCCAAAACAATCTATAGGAATCGCTTCCCATGCTTAAAACTATAGGAATCAGTGGTTTCCCATATCACTGAATTATGTCATGGATGACATTTTAGTCCTGTTACAGATTTTACTCCGTTAAATTTTACGAATTCGTTTCGAATTCCGAGATTATGACGAATTTAGATGAATTAGCTCAGCTGGATGCTTTGCAAAACCTGGAAGCGGCTGAAGTACTTGCCCGGAGGCCAGGGAGAAGGTTCACCCCTAGAAGAGATCCATTTCAGTATTTATCTGCATTCATAAAAGTGTTCCGGTTATCCAAAGCAGTTACAAGAGAATTGTTGGAAATGTTGGACCCTTTCTTGGAACCGCCCTCAAGAAGTTCAGCTTTGGACAAACAAACAAAGGTCCTCATCGCATCGCATTTTTTTGCATGTGGAAGTTACCAGACATCAGTTGGACTGAACTTATATATTGGTATTAGTCAATCATCTGCTAGTCGGTGCATTGAATAAGTAACAAACGCTCTGAATGAACATCAAATTTTAAATCGATGGGTTAAATTTCCACAAACCCTTGAAGAACTGCAACACATTCGTCAAGAGTTTTCTGATTCCTTCGGTTTTCCAGGCATTATAGAATGCATTGACTGTACCCATGTGGCAATTTACCCTCCTCCAAAAAATGATTTATTGTATCCTGAGCATATATATGTTAATAGTAAGAACTATCATTCCATCAATGTTCAATTAACTTGTGACGCCAAAATGAGAATAATTAATGTAAATGCAAGATACCCAGGAAGCAGTCATGACAGTTATATCTGGAGCAGATCTCGAGTGCAGGAGGCTGTAGTGAATTTGAGTAATGATCATCCAGATTTCTTCCTCATAGGTGATTCTGGATACCCCCTAAGGCCGTGGCTACTGACACCACTTCCAGATCCTCTGCCAGATACGCCTGAATTTCGATTCAACAAGGCTTTCAAAAAGGCAAGATGCACTATCGAAAGATGCAATGGGTTATTGAAAATGAGATTCCGATGCCTATTGAAGCATAGAGTACTTCATTATACACCAAATATGTGTTCGAAAATTATAAATTCCTGTGTGGTGTTGCACAATATTTGCATCGAAAATAATATTCTGTATGTAGATGAGGATGAGAGAGATGAAGATTTTGGAATTTTTGAACCTTCGCACTTCGTTGAACATGGTCTTGATAGACAAAATGATGAGCTCATGAGGGCAAGAAATATACAGGGCACATAACTAGAAATTATTTTGCCTGAATGTTATTATTCGAATAAATTTTTTTCATTTTTAGCAATTTTTGTTATTATTTATCTGGAATAGAATTAAAAAATCACAGAACTTTAAAAATTGTATACTCGGGGCACAAAGTACCAAACATTAACTCAACATAAACATGAAAAACAATTATTACCTAACAAAATTTAAAAAATAAGTCTGTCTATTCCTATTTGTTTTGTAAGGACTGTGAAATGTTTTCTAATGCTGTGGCAATTCTCTTTCCAATAACCACATTCTCCTTCAGTATTTCAATTTTTTTCTCATAATATTTTTTTTTAATCTCAACTTTTTCAGCAGCTATTTTGCTCAAATTTTCATTTGCCTTCATAGAATATTCTAGGCGTTGTGTTGCAACGGACTTTCTATTATTCCTTTTCATAGGCTTATTTTTTCGTTCATTCATTTCTACATCCATGACCTCATTTCCTCCAATATATGCTTCCTCATGATTTTCAGCTTCAACTATTTCAGTTATCTCCACATTCGTTTCCACAGTATAATTTTGATTTTCCCCTATCTATAATAATATGAGTTGAAAAAAATATGGTACTGCTTTTAATAAAAATTGAGAATATTATAGGAACATAAAAAAATGACTTTGGATTCCTCAACCTCTGCATCGCCTTCCACTGCTGTTGCAACTAAAATTTTTAAAAGATTCTCTTCATCTTTTGTCAACACAGTGTTTGTAGGTGGCCCTCCTGCTGTCTCTTTACATGCTTTTTTAAATCAGTATTTTTTTTTCTTAACGATTTTCTTCATATCTTGCCAAGTCTAACGAAAATCAAGACTAATGAACTATCACAAAACGTTTTATCATTGTCACCTACCCTTCGCCAGTGAATCCAGTCTTTCTTTGCCCCGGGTATTGCATTCAGCTTCTCTTCTATTTCTTTCCACTGGCGCTGAGAATCTTTTTAGGTGAAAAGTGGATGAAATTCACCTTCTCGGAAGTCTTTAGCCGCCTCCATCAACTCAATGAATACTTTTTTTGCTCTTGGCTGATGTTGCCACCTCTTTGCCCCTTTTTCAAAATACTTTCATCCATTTTTTATATCTCTACGCATAATTCAAATTCAAATTGACAACTAATGTCAAATAACGGAGTTCTTTCAAATGACTATTGCCAACATGAATTACTCATATTTCATTGGTCTATACATTTATTCTCATGAAACTATCAACGAAACACTGTACTCTTTCAATTCTGTAGGAAAAACAGTTCCACTTGGTTCAAGAATACGTATCTGAGAAATTTCGTTTTCCTATGGGAACTGAAAGCATGGGAACATCTTCCTATAGGAAAAAACTCCTACAGACTCGAGAATTGGGCCCCTGGTAGGAATTCTCAGATCCTCACTGGTTGGAGAGAAGTCAAAGTCGTGTTCATACCAAAACCAGGAAGAATGGACCATTCCATCCCAAAAGCATATCGACCCATTAGCCTCACATCGTTTTCAATGAAGACTTTGGAGAGGTTGTGCGAACGATACATGTGGTGATAACACGAAATCCACTGCATCCAAATCAACATGCATACACTCCAGGGAAATCCACCGATTCGGCTCTTCATCTCGTAGCGGGCCGCATCGAGAGATCGTTGGAAAATAAGGAGCCCACCCTGGGTGTATTTATAGACATAGAAGGAGCATTTAATAGTACCACTTTTCCTAAAATAACAAACGCACTTTCCAACAAAAATATCCCCCAAACCATAAATGGCTGGATATATAACATGCTCTCAAAAAGAGCGATAAAAATCAGTGTGGATGGTGTAACCATCAGAGGCTTGGTTGTAAAAGGTTGTCCACATGGAGGGGTGCTCTCGCCACTACTGTGGAGCATGGTCTTAGACTCCTTGGTCAGCCACCTCAACGAAAGCAACTTCTACACAATAGCATACGCAGATGACTTAGTGATTCTGCTAACAGGAAGATTCGAGGAGACACTTTAATGCAAGAGGCCCTCAATATCATAGAACAATGGTGCAGAGACCATTCGCTGTTAATAAATCCAAACAAGACGGAGATGGTTCTTTTCACGAAAAAACGGAAACTTGCAAAACATCAAGCCCCAAAGCTGCTAGATACCAAACTTAATTTCTCTTCAGAGGTGTAATATTCAGGGGTCACGTTTGACAGTAAGTTAACGTGGAACTCTCACTTAGAAAACAGAGTTAAAAAAGCATATATTTCTTATGAGCTGTGTCGTAGAACCATCGGCCGCACCTGGGGAATGTCACCTAGGGTTGCTGCCTGGATCTACACTGCCATCATCAGACCTATGCTAACGTATGGCGCGATTGCCTGGGGAGGTAAAGCAAACCAGCTGACAGTCGTCCGTAAACTGGATCAAATCCAAAGAACAGCATGCCTCAACACTACAGGAAGCATAAGAACCACACCAACAAGAGCTATGGAGGTAATCCTCGGTCTCACTCCCCTTGACATATACATCAAGGAGGTTGTTTTGATGACCATGACACCTCTACGCTCTACCGGTATACAACCTGATGTAGGATCCGGTAAACTGAGACGTAACTTGTGGCATGAGGCCCTCAGGGAGGTCCCACTGCTGCAGGCCAATACGGACTCGATTCCACCGCGATATGCCTTCCACAGGCCCTACAAGGTAATCTTTAAAAACAACGAACAAGACCAACGGAAGAAGACGCAATCCGCATCTTCACAGACGGGTCTAAATCAAATGTGGGCTCAGGATGTGGAACTTTCTCCAGACCCCTGAATCTAAACATGAAATGGACAATGGGCTGCAATGCAAGTGTTCCTCAAACAGAGCTCACTGCTATCTGCATCGCTGCAAAAGAGATTACCAAAAGGAAAGCCACAGATAATAACATATACATCCTAACGGACAGTAGACAAACACTACTAGCCCTGAACAGACCACGTATTACATCAGGCCTAGTACTAGAATGTCACATGGCCTTGATCGAAGCCTGTAACAACAACACGGTCACTTTAGGCTGGATTAAGGGCCATGAGAAATTGAAAGGAAACCTTATTGCAGACTCGCTAGCCAGGAAGGCAGCCTCCCAAACACTTTTGGGACCTGGCACTTTCATTGGTCTATCGTCGTCAGCGACGGCCGACCTATTAAAGGAACACTCCCTTAATAAGTTTTAGGGTAGATGGGACGACGCAGAAGGCTGCAGGCTTGCCAAGGAACTGCTACAATATCCGGACAGCAAAGTAGCCAAAAAATACGTGACTATGAACAGGCGGAGCCTACGAACAGCCACGGGTATTCTGACTGGTCACTGCCACCTACGAAAACACCTCCACAGACTAGGTCTCTCTGACACCCCACTTTGTAGAGGATTTGAGTAAGAAGATGAGACTGTCGAGCACATTCTTTGTAAATGTCAGACACTCTCTCATCTTAGGTTTAATGTATTCGGCGAGCACAGGCTAACACACGCCAGTATCAGGGAACTTAATTCAGGCGACGTTATCGCCTACTTCAGAGAAGTAGGCTGGATGACGAGCTAGAATGAAGTTTTGAACCTCATAAGGATGCACAATGGGCCAATTGTGGCCTAAGTGCTGTGGGGTCTACCCACTCTTCCAACTTTTACAGATACAGATACAGAAAAACAAGAATGATATTAGGTTATTATTTTTAGGTCAAAATCTCTAAAACGGAAAAAAGTTCATGATGACAGTAGTGGAAGTGGAAGCAATTATTGTGATGGAGACGAAAATAAAATGGTCGGAACATCAACATCGGAATCTATTTTTGAAGGAGGCTCTAGTAGTTCTTCAAATCTACATGAAGCTGTCTCTGGAACTGGGACCTCTAAACAAACTGAAGAACGCGATGGCTACCATGAAAATGACATTGGTCGTTGTTAGTTGTGCCAATAACTTGCCTTCTGAAAAAAAGAAAAAATTGTTGACAAACCCTTGGGTTTCCTAATTGAATTACGATTTTGCTTCTGATGCCATTCACTTGAAAAGAAAATTTAACCATCGCTGGTTAGATCAATATACTCCGTGGCTGGTACACTCAAGTCGTTTGAAAGGTGTTCTATGTTTGTATTGTGTTTTATTTCCGCCAAGAATTGCTACAGTTAAAAGAGTTTTGGGCTCATTTATGGTAAGGCCTTACATGGAGTTTAAGGATGTACGTGAAGATTGTAGAAAGCACGTTGGCAGCCGTTACCACAAATCTTCAACAGCTGCTGCAAAATCATTTCTTGAAAATGCTCCTATCGATGTCCAGTTGCAAATAGGGCACCATAAGACGATTGAAGAAAATAAACAAATATTGTCAGCAATTATTTCATGCATAATATTTTGTGGAATTCATGATTTGTCGCTTAGAGAAAAAGAAGGAAATGAGGAAGTTTTCTTTGACCTTTTAAATTTGAGGCTTGACTATGGTGATGAGAAGCTAAAGAGCCACTTGGACAAATGTCAATAAAACGCAGTCTATACCTCACCAACAATTCAAAATGAGATTATACAATTATCTGGTGAAGTTATCAAAGAAAAAATAATCGAAGACTGTAAACGGCAAAAAGCTTATGCTATATTGGCTGATGAAACAGCAGGTATCGCTGGAAAAGAGCAGCTTTCTATTTGATTAAGGTTCTATGATGAAAGCCAAAAAATATTCAGGAAGGTATTTGTAGGCTACATTGAGTTAAAATGTCAAGATTCTTCTACAATCGCTAGCGCAATTCAAAGTTTTGTAGAAGATAATAATTTTTCCGCCGATAATTGTGTGGGATTCGGATTTGACGGGTGTTCCATTCTTAAAAAAAGTACTCCAGCCACAGACAAAATCATGTGGTCAATGATACTAGCAAGCTACCAGAAATAAGAAACACAATAGCAATGAAATTAACTGTCTCGGCCCTTACTTCGTGGAATGTACTCATATTAGTGTTTTCAATTAAACTCAATGTTTCTAGCTAATTCCACAATATAATGAAAAAAGTTGAAAATTCTAAAAAATTGACAATTGTTTCGATAACTGAATATCATCGTCAGAATGACAGAAGTTGCATTTCATTTGATGCCTACGTGATGTTTAGTAGTTATTTTTGGCTAGACCAAAGTGACCTACCTTGTGATTGACTTAATATATGTTCATAGAAAAAAGAAGATGTGATATTACAAATATTGAAGCTTAGATATTATTAGCCCTATGGTGATATTCTGGATATCATGTTTCCACATCTTCTTCTTTCTTCTATTAACATATATTAAGTCAATCGACAAGTTAGGTCACTTCTTGGTCTAGCCAAAAATAACTACTAAACATCAGGTAGGCACCAAATGAAATGTAACTTCTGTCATTCTGACGATGATATTGTTTTATCGAAACAATTGTCATTTTTTTAGAATTTTCAACAATTTTTATTATATTGTGGAATTAACTGGAAACCGTGATTTTCATATAAAACACAAATATGTCGAAATTTGTACATTATCCAGCTAACTAACTTCATCAACTTGTACTGATAATGAATTGCTAAATTCTAAAAAAATTCAGGGCTAATGCGATCATTCTCCTTCTCTCTAAAATTTGTAGAATTCATAATTCATTTTTTAAGCACCAGCCGCGCAGCAGTCAGTAAGTAGTATCTGCGAAATTAGCTGTTCATGAGTACAAGTAGATGAAGTTAGTTGGATAATGTACAATTTTGAAATTTTCTTCCCGGCATTGCTAAAAAAATAATCGTATTGTGCATGGACGTACAAATGGTTTGGCATCTGATCGAAATAATAGACAAAAAAATTATCAAAACGTATAATTCTTTTCAAGAGTATCGTATTGAGGGAAAATGTTTAAAAGCTTTATCGCAACAATTGACCCCAAATCAGTTTGTGTGCGAGGACTTTCTCAAAGGAGAAGTTAATAAAGCTGATCTCTTGGTTATTATTGGAACTGAAACTATGATCCATCGCAGAAGGTGGACTCTTTTAAATGACAATGTCATACCAATAAACGTTCAGGGTTTGGAAATTGACGTTTCTGAAGATTTTTGTAATTTCCACGTTTACTATTTGAAGATAATATTGAACTTTAAGAAATATCAAACACGCCTATGTTGCTTTTAAATTGTTTTTTGTTTCAGCAAGTTCCATTAGTAAGCAATGAAATTAATAAGTGTCCATTCGAAAATCTTGATTATACACCACCCTCGTTACAAAACTTTGGAGGTGATGACTTAAGAGAAGATTCTCAATTGGCAGGACTCCACTATATATAATCGCCAGAGATTGTGATAGATTTTCATACATATACACTTTTGGTTTTTGTTGCAGATAATTTGCTTTAAATTGCACTGGACAGGTACCCACAAATTCAATATGTTCATGGTGTCGAAGTCTACGTCAACGACTTCAACGAAAAAGGGCACTGTTGCCAGTACATTCCAAGTGCGAAAAGCTCCGAAAGCTATTGAAAGATTCAAGAAACGGTGTCATCGACTTTCCCTTAATGTACGATAAACTTTTACATAATATAATACATTTTTGAAATTTCAATTATTTACCTTTTAAATGATATTCATATGTATAGAAATCAAAACTTGTTATTTAGGTTTACAATGTCTTTCACGGCACAGTCCCTACTTGAAACTAATCGAAATCTATTTATTAAAATTTAACTTCAAATTCGCTTGAAATTAATTTTGTTGTATCATTTAATAATGTCCAGAAGAAGATACTGGAACAACAGTTTACAAATGCAAAAGCAGAGTGTGCTCAACGTTCAGAAGATATTATTAAAAACAAAATTACAAAACTCTCAAAATTTCAGCAGCAAAACTAATTAATAATAAAATGCACCTTAAGGATTTGTCTTCGATATTTGAGTGAATTTGTTCAGATTCAAAATCATTAATGTTTACAATTTTGTTCGTGACCGAAATGTTCTACCTCTTCCTCACCCATATACACTCAATCAATATATTGAAAAACAAAGGTACATCGGCTTTTCGATTCCTAACAAGTCTTTTTATTTGCTTAAGAACAATAGCTTCATTTATGAATGTAGAAGATCGCCGTAGAATTCTACTTGTTGACTAAATGCAGCTTGTATCAGCAATTTCGTTTGAAAGACTTAAAATTGAGAATGGAAACAATGGAATTCAAGCACCTTGTGTTTCTAACCTCACATCAAAACATAACAACATATTATATAACCTTTATATACGGCGCAACAACGTCATTTTATTTTTAGCAATCGGATTGCCATAATTATCATGGAATACGACGGGCGTTTTGATTGGCTAAGCTCGAGTCAACTTAGCGATCGGAGCGCCTCACTTATTTTGACCATATTTTTGGGACACTTTTGTCTACAGCGATTGTTCTCCTTCCCTCTAACCCCATGGTTGTTATGTTTTGCTCCAAGATGGCTATACAACGTTAACGATTTTTCTGATATTTGTGGAGAAAAATATTAAACATTTTGAGAAGAATCGGTATTATGGTCCTGCATAACCTACTTGTATTCTACTTTAAAAATATTGTTTATAAATTTATTTTTCACTTGATCGTTACTGCTTTATAATACCGTGGCAACGCACTCTGTACATAAATAGCTATTACTATCCGTTATCAAAACTTCATATCCATAACATATCTACTGCGAACCAACAATCCCATTTTAGGTACTGGTCAATTCAGTCAGAGCAACTTTGCTTCGATTGAATAGTCGTAGTGAGGGTTTTGTATAATAGTTGCCATACTGTTGTCAGAGCGAGTCACGACTGATGTCCAACATAGGAAGACCAAAGCAGAAGAGGAGAGCATTACTGTCGTCAGTAGTTACATCTGTGCTCACGTATGGGTTACCTACCTGGGCGGGTACACTTTGTATACAAGAATCCCGGACGAAAATCGCGCCAGTCTACCGGCTGAGCGCCTTGAGAACTATCAGCGCATTTCACACAGTGTCTGAGGACGCAGTATACGTTATTGCTGGGATGCTGCCAATCGAAGTACTCGCAGAAGAAAGAAGTGCTCTTTGCCGGCAAAAAGGATTAAATACGCTTAGCGCTGATGCACAAAGAATAATAGAACGGCGGTATAGCATACGGCGATGGCAGATACTGTGGGAAGGAAGCATTATACCACAATTAGATATTTGGGTAAACCGAGATCATGGCGAGGTCAATTACTATCTGACATAAATGATCTCGGGACATGGATGCTTTAGAGCATATTTGCACCGGTGACATGAGGACTCTCCAGAATGTTCATCCTGTCCTGGAGTTAGGGAGTACCTGGAGCACGTGTCCTGCGTCCCTGTGTCTGTCCCCGTTTCAGCACAATACGCAGCGATTGAGAAGCTACCGTTCATTCGAAAACTCGACTAGAGTCCCTAGTCAGAGCTATGCTATCATCAGAGGAGGCCTGGTAGGCAACAAGTCGATTTGCAACAGAGGTACTTCAAGAACTTCGTCGCTTAGAAAAAGAACGTGGCAAAAATCGATACGCGTGAAGAAAGATGATTTGACTTCGCGAAGTAATGCCTAACGATGGTACCGCGGGGGAAACAGAGATTGGAGATAGAGGAGGTTTTTAGTCTGTATTGGAAAGGCTTCCGAGTCCGACATACCAGACAGAACACCAAGTCCTGACAATATATGGCAGCATCATCGGCGAAGCTAATAATTTTTTCCCTTATGTCCAGGGAAAGTAGGGTATTTAAATAGATATTGAATAGCAGCGGGCCTAGTACAGAGCCTTGTGGCACGCCACAGGTAACATTTCTAACCTCGCTTATGCAATTATCGATTGTTACATATTGTTTTCGCTCACTAAAATAGCTCTTTGAAAGTTCGTCAATTAATCCACGCATAGCGTCGAATTTTAATTTGTTTAATAATTTTTCATGTTTCACGTTATCAAAAGCTTTAGAGAGGTCCACACAGGCCCAGCCTGAGAGGTTTTTGTATCTATGGAATTGTATAATGATTTTAATAGTGAGCACATTTGTGGATTTTCCGTCTCTAAAGTCATACTGATTTTCTGAAATAATTTCATGTTTATTGAAAAATTTAATTAGTCAACATTTTAAGATTTTTTCAAAAATTTTATTTATGATTGAAATGCTAGTTATTTGCCGACTATTTTCCTTTTTAAATATTCCACCATTATTAAACATAGGCTCAATTAACCCTGTCTTCACCGATTTAGAAAAGATTCCTGAACTAAAGCAATTGTTTATTATATAGGTATGTAGAGTAGCGATTCCTTTTTGTATTTCCGCTTTAATGAGGTGGTGAATTTTTCATTTTTTAAAGAATTTATAGAATGTTTCACTTCAGCTTCATCTGTCATGTAAAAATACATTGTTGTGCCTATAATTGTTATATTTTCAGCATAATTTTGGCGGGAGGGTATCGTTTGATCATAATTTTACTCCAAATCATAAATATAATTGTTAAATGCCTTGGTTGTATCCTATGTCATTAATTAGTTGACTTTTTCCTTTCATATAAAATGTTTGCTATTTTACTCTCAGATTTGAATTTGGCACATATATCGTTTACACATTTCTATAGTGCTGTAGATGAACTAGAGTTTTTACTAATTAAGTTATTGAAATAAATCTTTTTTGCAATTTTTATGAGTATTTCTAATATGTTTTTATAGTGATGATATTTATTATATAAGAATATGCCATTAGGGTTACTTTTAAGGCTTTCATAGATTTTTTTTATTCATAAATTTTAGTAACCTTTTAGTAGCCTTTTTACTTTTTGATATTTTTACAATATTTGTACCTTTTTCGATACTTTTCTCTAGGATAGAAATGAATTGATCTGTAAATTCATTCACATTATTTATTTTAGGACAACTTGCTTACCCATAAGTATATCGTTGAAGTGACGACCAAGCGAATCTATTTGATCTACAAAATGTACAGAATTTGGATTATCACGCATGTCTTTTCGCTGCCAAAACCTTCATTTTCTATATCTTTCAATATTATTTTCCATTCTGAACAATATGATTTGCGAATTGAGTTTTGCTGCGGAAACTTAACTTTTGAATAGTGTTTGAATTGCTCTGAATACCGATAGTTATACAAAATAATATATTGGAATCTTTACGTTTCCAAGAAAAAATTGAATTTTTGGATTTCCGCTTTTTACAATGATCTTGTTCATATATATTATTATTTTCACATTATCTGAGATTTCCTACAGTTTTTGTTTATACCTAATTTCCGAGACGCACTATATGCAATCAAAGTTGAAGAGTAGAAAATGGAGATGAAGCGACAATACTTCACATATAGATAGTCGTATCAATTTCACTTTGTCGGAGAAATTGTTTCAATCTACGGGCCGCAGTGCTTCATTAAGGCTTGATTATCTACAAACATGTTTAATGTCTGATACAAGAGACGGCATATTTTTATCGTATTACGTATACATTAATTATAATAGTAACAATATAACGTTTATTTAAACGCTACTTGTAGCTGCATTACCTTCCGATAAAAAAACTGCATAATATCTGTTTGAAGCACGTTATTCTCTAATCCTGAAAAGCTGTTCAAATACGAGCACCTATTAGTTGTTTGATTTCCATCGACAACATTAAAAATGTATAGAAAAACACCCACACTGCGTCAATGGGAAATAAGTCATGCCGAAAATTTTAATATTTAGTATTTTCTCGTGACGCTAATAAAACGTCTCCAATGATCAATTATCTAAAATCATTGGTTCCGACTATACAGGGTGTTCAAGTTAGGCTAGCTATGCTCCAAGTGTTTATACGTACAAATGGTATTTTTTTGTGGGGAATTATGTAGTCGAGATACACATGATTGACAGGAGCATATCTAGTACATCAGTCTTAAAAAAAATTTCTAATAAAAACCGATCATTCGATTATGTGATCAGAATCCATGACTAAGTCTGGAAGTCTCTCAGTAAAACACATTTTCAGCTTTGAGGTCAATTAAATACTAAATGATTACAAGAATCCAGACGAACAAATAGCTAATTGAATACCTCTAGAGTATGAAATTCGAGCTAGGCTGTCATTTCAACCGCGACTCAATTTCCAGACTGGTACCACCTCGTACGCTTATGGTTCTAGTTAGCTTTAACGATAACAATCATGAGAATCACCACCTTCTTTTTTTCCAGATAAAGCTAACTCTATTTAAATTGATCTAATGAACTGATCCAACTTTATTCGAAACCAAAATCGATTTGCATTTCCCCCTCCACAACAATACCAACTTCAATCATCACAACCCAGATTTACTTTTGAAAAACTGCACAATGTCGACCAAACGCCATATTATGAGTATTATCAATCAAAAAACTCTTTAGTATCCTTATGAAAATAACATGCTCGACCAAGATGAAGTTTACGACCAAAATTGTACTTCTCGGCACGAATTTATTGACGATGTCTTTCTTCCTTTCTTTTATTTTTTCAGCCATCTTCTATCCATTGGATATAGGTCTCTCTCCTCTTTGACCATACACTTCTATTCTCTGCTCTCTGGTACCAGTTCAGCACAGAGATTTTTTTCAGTTCTTCGAACCATATCTGTTGTGGTCTGCCAATACTTCTTCGTTCTCCCCAAGGTCTCCATTTAGTGATATGTCCACTCCAATTCTCTCTATGTCTTGCAACATGTGCTGCCCATTGCCACTTCAAGGAACTGATTCTCTTTATGATGTCTGTTACTTTTGTCCTTTCTCGTATCCACTGGTTTGTTTTGTGGTCTCTCAGTGATATTCCTAGTATTCTTCTCTCTATGGCCCTCTGATGTATTCTTAGTATGTTAATAGTCCTTTTAGTCAGGACCCAGGTCTCGGATCCGTATGTAGTGACTGGGAGAATGCATTAGATGTAGATTTTTGTTTTTAATGCCATTGGGTTTTCATGTTGAAAGCGTATTTTAATCTAATATAAGCAGCCCATCCCAATCTGACTCTCCTATCACTGACTGATTGTCCAAGATATATGTATGATTGTGTTTTGTTTATAGTTTGTCCATGAAACGTAATGGTTTGGTCTGCATCAGGAACGTTTGTCATGAATTGTGTTTTTGAATTATTCATATGTAGTCCAATTTTGACAGCTTGTATATGTAGTTCTTCCAATATCTTAGTTAGTTCTCGTTTAACTCTTCCAAACAGGACGACATCATCAGCAAACCTTAAATTGCTTAGGTATTCACGATGGATGTTTATTCCCTTTTCCCTCCAATTGACTTTCTTGAAGACATCCTCCAAAACCAAAGCAAACAATTTGACATTTCTCATAGATGTTATCATTGCCTAGGTTTATATAGTGTCGAAGGCCTTTCTGAAGTCTACGAAGACTGTCCATATAGGTATATTGTATTCTGATGCCTTCTCTATAAGTTGTTTTACTGTATGGAGGTGTTCGGCAATCTATTCTCTTGGTTGGTATATTTCAAGTTTTCGCTTTAAACTGTTTATAATTACTCTGATAAACAATTTGTACACTTGAGAAAGCAGACTGATTGGTCTGTAGTTTTCGAAGTCCGACGGATCTCCTTTCTTATATATAAGAACAACCACTGCATTCGTGCAGTCATGAGGAATGCATTCTTGCGTCAAGCAGGTATTAAATAGTTTTACCAGTTCTTCTTTAGTTTTTCTATCGCTTTCCTTCAGCATTTACGGTAGTTTACTATCTTCTCCTGCCGCCTGTCCATTTTTCATTTGCAATAGAGCCTTTTCCAGTTCTTCGATGTCTATTTCTGGCATTTCCTCTGAATTAACAATAATAATTTTATTGTTTGTGTTCTCATTCTGTTCCTTCACTGCTTCGTTTAGTATTTTTGATTCATATAAATCTGTGTAAAACAATTCAACTTCTCTCAATATTTGTGTTCTATCTTCTATTATATTATTCGCTTTGACTTTTATTCTCGTTATTTCCTTTTTCTGCGTGTTTTGTCTTCTAAATATCTACAGACCCTTATTGTTTTCTAGCAAGGATTGTATCTGTTTTGTTTTGTAGCTCAGGATGTCCTGCTTTGCCATTTTTTTTTGCTGTTTTATTGGTTTCTACATATTCTATTGTGTGTCTCTTTCCACTCCTTATGAGTTCTCTTCTTTTTTCTAATAGTTTTTTAGTTTTGTCGGTCAATTTGTTATCAGGTTTTTTCGAAGGTACGGCTGAGTGCTGCAGCTTCTTTTATTGCGTTTATAGTTTCATTTGGTTGTTCTGGGTTTTTAGAGAATTTTTAGTTAAGTTGTCTTTCATATCCTTCATTTTCTTCCTTCAGTGATTCTATATATATATTTTAGGTATTCATTGTTTCATTTTTCTAGCTCTCTTCATTTTGACATTTATGAACACCTTGCATCTCATCATTCTATGAACGCTTCTAGTAGTAAATTGATTTATCACGTCTACGTCCTGGATTATATGTTTATGTTTTGAGATGATAAAATCAATCTCGTTCTTGGTTTTTCCATCTGGACTTCGTCAACTCCATTTTCGCCCTTAGTTCTTCTGAAATAAGGTGTTCATCAGGTAGAGCTTTTCCCTTTCTAGAAAATTGGCCAATAGTGTACCTCTATCGTTTCTGGCTCCTAAACCAAAGTGTCCTATATATCTTTTTGACGATCTGTGGTTTGTCCAATTTTGGCGTTGAACTCACCTCCTATAATAATATGTGTTGTTTTCCTTTCACTGAGTGCTCTCGCTATATATATCCTCGTATAACAGTTCCACTTCATCGTCTTCATGTGAGCAGGGGTAAACTTGAATGTATTTCATGGTTGTTACTTTATTTATGTTGAGTGTGACATAGCTAACTCGGTCTGACAGAGCTTTCAGTATCTTTATGTTTGGGTTTAATCTTCTATTAACTAAAATTCCAACCCCTCCTATACCAGTATTGTCATCTCCGTTACAGAACAACACATGTCCGGAGTTTATTTTAAACACTGTTCTCTCTTTCCTCTTGTCTCGGCTATACCTATGATATCCCGTTTGATTATGTCTAATTCATATTCTAGCTCAGCTAAGCGTTCATCAGTTCCTAAAGACTTTGCGTTATAAGTCGTTATATTAAGATGACAGCCTGATCTAGCCCAGGGATTCTTAGCACCTCCTTTTCGAGCTTTATTCCAACCGCTGCCTTGGTTGGGGTTACTCAACCTGCTGGGGACTAGGGGCCTTTTCTTAAGTTTTGTTTCCAAAGGAAAGGATTTGGCCATTTAAACACCACGCGGGCCGGGCTTCTTGGTGAGTTGTGTTTTGCAGCTGCCCAATCTGGCTCAGGCGCTGATGATAGCCGCCCACTCTGGGTCAGACGCTATTGTGTTGTGGACTATCTTAGCTTCATCTCTGAAATCTGTTCATTCTTATCCATCCTGTTCCCATAATTATCAGAAAAAGCAAATTTAAATCAGTGAGAAATAACCATAATGAATCTGTTCTAAATTCGCTACTTAAAATAAATTTTGACGCCACCAATTTTTAAGAAAGATAATAACGGTGAAAAACTGGAAACACCATAAAAAAAATAACGTTTAATAAAAAAATCGAAATATTTTTACCAAATATAAAAATCGAAATAGAATTATTTGTAAGCACACAACTACAATTTGAAAAGATATAGCGAAACTTACCAGCACGAAAAATTAAAATCATGCACAAAATTATGAAACACAAACTGTACTCTCAGGGTAAAAAAAATATAAAAGAAAAGAAATAAAATAAAAAGAGAGTAGGTTCTTTCCAAACTGATAATGTGAATGGAGATAACAAAGCCAGTTCTCAGGGCTCTGTTATCTGAAAGAAGTTAGATACACTAAAGAAAGAAAAGGAAGAGAAAATAAATAAGAAAAAGCCAAAATGAAATTTAATTAAGGGCGCCACTAATTTTTGTTCCTAAACAAAATTAGAAAAAAATCATTCACATATATCAGCCAACTCTTACCTGCTGTTACCTGCTAGTTTTAATAAATGTTCACTAAAAAATGTGCTGAAGGCAATTTTTCAGGTATTACCTGTATAATAAATAAAACTCCTGAATCAAAATATGTATAAATATAATGAAAGTAAAATGAACGAGTTATAAAATTTTATAAAAAGTGGTTAGTAGGTGTCAATATGAGTGAACAAAAATAAATTTTGACCTTAAACGAACAGATAAAAATGATAGTGGTGAAGCCATACAAAATAAAATGACTTAACTTAAGAGTTGTTGTTCGAACGTTGTATTCCAGAAAATCTTCTTTAATTGTATAATTGTCTGTACTCTATACAGGTGAACAGCTGCATCCTCGATAAGCTCTTACAGTACAACCATTACTTGTAATGCCATGCTATTTGGAGTTAATACAATAGCACACTTTTTATGTCAGGTACTTTGGTAGAATTTACTCACAAAAGTAGATTAGTCCTGGAGTTTCCGCTACAATAACACCAAGTGTGTTACAAAAAGACTTTACAATATAAAACGTATTCAGATATCTGTCCAGATGAGATACATAAAACTTTACTTATACTTTTTTCAACAATTATACATACTAGCTTAAAGATTCGTACTGGACAAAAACCTTTATCAGTTCTAGTAAATTTTGAACAGGAAAAAAAATGTGAAACATACCAGTAATCCCAGCGAATTTGTTCTTAGAGAACAAGTTTTATATTGGATCAAACTTTTATCAGAATTTCTGCGTCAACTAACCTCTCAAAAGATGTATCGTATAGTGGCGCATTCCAAATTCCTATTAAGGATTTTTTTTGGAACGGGTTAACCTTAACGCTTATTCCACCAACACTTAATTAGCTGAATTTAAAATATAGACTAGGAAGACGTGTGGTCTATTCCACCAATAAATTTAACATTCGTAGCAAAATTATTTATTTAAATCAATATTCGAAATGTTGACTGCTAAGTTAACGTTTCAATTATTCGGTACTGAATATGAATATTTGCTTCTCAGCGAAGAATGATAGAAGAGAGCGATTCGACTCAAATCGTCGTTTAAATAGATATTTTACGATGGTAAAAACGGTCACCGACGCGTTCTTAATATTTGAAATAAAAGGATTTGGAATTAGAGGTGGGAGTAGCTGACGAATAAGTAACGCTCCAAAATAATTAATGAAAATAGAAACATGTCTCTGCGACATGTTACAACATTATTCACGTTTGCTTTAATATGGATGAATAGGTATTAACTTTTAGGGAAGGAAAATGGGTAGACAAATGGGTAGACCAACATATATACAGTTTTATTTTCAAACAAGAAAGAATTGTTTAGGCTCACGGAGGAAAGAAATTCTATTTAGAATAAGGTAAGATATCTAATATGTAAAAGACACATATACATTTTAACCACTGGTTTTTGAAAAATTACCTTAGTAATGCATACATAATACGACTTCGGTCTATTTTTTCAGCATGTCTAAGTGTAATGTAAAACAGTTATATTGAATAAATAAAGTTTCACGAGTATTCGAGTAAACCTTTACATAAACCAAATGGATACATTTTAACCACTGGTTTTTGAAAAATTACATTAGTATTCATAATTCTTATTCGGTTTTTCTTTGAAAGTTCTACAATTTTTCATGTTGCACGACGGATTCTCAACTGTCTTAAATATAATTAAATTAACTGAGCTGGATGTGACTCACCAGAGGAAGTTTCAAAGGAATGATCACCAGAGGAAGTTTCAAAGGAATGATCACCAGAATAGTCATGAACGCTACTACTGAAATTATCAAATATATACATTATTTATTTTAATATGGAGTAAAGTTTTATTCTGTATTTTAAAAATACTTCTAGTTTCATGAAAAATCTAAAATGTTTCTCTCTTACAATATATATTTCATTTATAAATAGAGAGGCATTTACTAATTTTCCAAATTGTTTTCTATTCTGTAAGGTATAGTGAGATACTTCAGACTCTAAAACATGTAACCACACTTTGAGAATGGATTCCGGTGAAATTTCTCTGTACATATGACTCCAAACTGTATGAAAAGACAAATCTAAAATCCTATACTAACTTCAAAATAGCTCAGCAAACGGAAACTTTTTGTGTTGGCAGTTGATTCTTACTTTTCCTTTTATAATAAAATCAAATTAAATGAATGATGCATTCTATGGCCGACAGGTGCGGATCTAGATTATTTTCGTTCAATAGAGTTGAAAAAAAATAACTGAATTTTTCAAAACCTTGCTGATGGTGTGCAATATTGGTAAAATAGAAATAGAGTAAAAAATCATAGACTAATGTGAGAAACAAGCAATATATGAACGCTAATGACAAAATTGAGCATTCAAATTTGTAGCTAATATTTTTCCGCTGTACGTGGTAATATTTCTTTCTCCGTTCCGTACCAGATCAGTAAGTTGTCGTTGTTGCATTCATTATACAATCGTATCTTCTATTTTTGACCGTTATTTGAATACTGTATTTGGTATTGGGATCTGTTGCTAAGCGAGACGCCACCACAGCGGTTAAAGTGAACTTCTGTAACACGTTCCCTATCGCTATGTGAACTTACATATCACATCTGCACGCTCAACTATCTTATTCTTAAATTATACTTTATCATTCAACTAAAAACGGAGAACATACAATATATGTCTAAAAAAATACTGTTGGTGTTTTTGTTTTGTGAATAGTATGTGACTCATAGACTTGCAAAAACGCTTTATCCATATGTACGTTCGTTAAACACATGTGATTCACAGTAGTACCACTGCCCACACTGCTGACACCAGGCATATGCATCGTTATAGATGAATCCATGATAGCTTTCAGAGGTAGGCTAGGTATCATTTCGGCAGTACAATCCATCGAAAGCGCTTAAATACGGATATATAAACTTTGCACTGTTGATGGATATATTTGAAATTACAGGATGTGTAGGTTCTGATCATCAAATAGCAGAGTTAGACAAACTGGGTACTGTAGTGGTGCAATTATGTGAGATCCTCTTAGATAAAGGAACACTTTTATAGAGAGTATATCATGCCCGTAGAGTAGGACAGGAAATAAATCGAATCACAACACCAATCCAGAATCGGTATTTAATAATTTCGGTTAATCGACAACGATTTTTAACATATCATAGCCTACAAATTCAACTGCGTGAATCTAATTCAAGACCTACTTTTGCTGTCCAGTGTCCTATACCAACCGTAGATCACTGAAGAAAAATACTACGTTTTGCAAGGGAACACGAAAATTGGGTACATGCTGACTGCGAATGCGTGCTCTTCACATATGAGTCCAGATATTATCTGCACAATAATGATAGATGTATTTCGATGACCTAACAAACGTTATGCCCAATGCACCACACATAGACTCTACTTGTGGGATATGCTTAACAAGCGATTAAGAGCGTAACAAATCCAATTCAATAACCTTGAAGAGATAAGGAACCTGGAAGAGATAACGGAGAGGTTCATACAAATTTGGGAAGAATTGGGCCAAAATGAAATATTTATTATTTAAGTATGGGTTAACGATATCAGAACGTCATTAGTGCGAAAGGTGGAAATACTCGTTCTTAAGTATTTTATTCTTAATTTTTTAGTTTGTATCATTTACTGTCAATTTTCCGTTCATTCTAGAATCTTCATGAAAATCTTAATTTTGATTGACCTTTATAATAATCATAGTAATAAGAACTAGAATAACTCATAGGGTCGTAAAAACGATAGAACATTTAAAAAGAGCTACATAACGACCACTGAAAGTAAATTACATCCTGTTTATTGCCAACGTACCTTCTGGTTTCCGGTACTACTACGACAGTTGGTGTAACATTCAACGTATATATACGATTGTAAATATATTCATATAGTCTGCATATTGTTTTTAATCTACATATCCTATTTGTATAATTTATATATTTTCACTGTATTTTTGCAAGTTGATATTTTGTATTTTAAGTGAATAAAAGTTTTAACAAAGTTCGTGTAATAACACATATATTTGGTGCAGTCATTAGGATTGTTGCGAAAGGTATCCAACGTGGAAAATTTTTAAATATTTCAATAGTAAAATGACAATCAAACTAAGAAAAGTATGCAGTTCGCCTAAGAAGTCCAGGACCAAGGGCAAATGAAGACCGTACTGTAAGTCTATTTATTTCCATTTATTGTATATGTCACAGACTGCTCTAGTGCTTCCTCTTCCTTCAGTGATAGTGGGAGCGACCTAGAGTTACATTTATTTAACAAAACATCCAATAATAATTTAGAAATAGAAAAACTTACTACTGCATCTAATAGATTCAGGCGAACCTCTGCCGAGTAAATTCAAACCAAGGTTACGGCAGTGAGACCACTGGGGGGCCCAATGTGCCATTCCTGATACTGATGCATCCATGAATAACAAATGGGTCGCCGTATCGTAGAAACAAAAAAATATTTAATCAACAACGGATCATCAATTCAATTCAACAACGACGACGTTAATATATACATGTTTGACTTTTAATCCTTCAAAGACAATATACGTATTTACCCCGTCTGGTTTTTCGGTTGATTTATTATAAACGTTCATCGTATATCTCAATGGAAATTTATTTTAGCGACAACATATTCGACGAAGCAATAGTTGCGCTAAACGAGCCCTCCTCACCTCGCACATATCCCAAGCTTCTTAAGCGCAGGAGTGCCCTCCCGGCCTCAGCCTCGATCACATGGTGAAGGGGTCGACGTCCAACAATTACATCCAATGCAACAGTTGGTGTAGTCTTCATGCGGCCAGTTGCCCCCAAACTGACCACTATTTGGAGGCGTGACAGTTGCGATCTAGCCGCGGCCAAGGCTACTCTCGTCCACCAGATAAAAGCCGCATATGTGAGCATAGGCAGCATGATCACATGGTAGAACTATAAGATAGTCTTCGAGGTTAGTCCCCATTTCGGACCAATGTCTCTCCTACAGGCCCAGTACGTGTTAGCCACCTTACTTAGGCGACTATCAAGATGAGCCTTCCATATAAGTGTCTTATCCAGGATCACTCCCAAATATTTCACTTGTTCAACCACTGGAAGGAGCACTCCGCCAAGGTGCAGACCCTCAGGTCTTATAACTTTCTTCTTGGTGAAAGCAGCTACCTCAGCCTTGGCAGGATTCCGTGATCATTGCACTACCTATGTACCTTATTCAGGGTCCTTTTCATTAGGTCCCTGCGGACGCTAATATGCCTTCTAACAATAGGGACCACGATATCATTGGCATACCCAATTGCTAGATAGACCTACCGTTAAGTAGTGCTATTAGTACGTCGATTACTAGGTTCCACAAAGTGAGCGAAATAACGTCCCCCAGTGGATGTCCCCTTATCGATGGCCATTTTTGCCACATGGTCCTTCCATGAGGCCTCTACTGTACGGTTGCGTAGCATGGCCCCTATTCTATGATTCATTGCAGCTCTACACATTGACTCTACAGGAGTGCCTTCGAAAGCTCCCTGTATGTCCAGGAAAGCGCCCAGAGCAATAATGCCATTTTCCAGCGTTTTTTCCACCTAGGTCACTAGTTGGTGTAAGGTACTTTCTGTTGACTTGCCACACCGTAAAGCATGCTGATTGTTGCGCAAAGGATGCCTAAGCCCAACCCTTTCCGTCACATACCGATCAACCAACCTTTTCAGGGTTTTCAGCACGATAGGTGTTAGGCCGATAGGTCTAAAAGACGGTGTATGTAGTACGACCGGGCTTGGGTATAAAAACAACTTTTACTTGTCTCCATTGCTCAGAAACATATCTGCTCGCCAAGCAGGCCCGAAATATATGCGCTAAGATTTGACCAACAGCCTCTCAGCCCTGCTGAAGCAGATCCAGAAATATTTGGTCCTTCCCCGGAAATATGAAGGGTCTAAGCGTACGAATTGCTCAAGTACGCCGTTCATTGGTAACTACTTCCTTTGCTAGGAGATAGTCCCTCCTACATGATGATTGTGTTCCCACACATCCCATGCCAGGGCCCCAGTGCCAGACTGCTTTACGGTCGGGAAAGTGAGTCTCCAATAAGTTCTGCAGGGTATCCCCCGTTGTATCCGAGAAAACATCTGGTGCGATTTCCAGACAGCCAAGTGCACTGTCAGGAGGCTTCGTTGAGATTCGACGCAGTCTTGAAATTTGAGGTACCAATACTATTTCCTGACAGAAGGGACGCCAAGCATCTCTCCGAAATAGCCTAACGGCGTTCTTATACTAATTTCGTTTCTTGCGATATTGCTCCAAATCCAGTTCCGACTGTCTTTCTAGCCCTATTAAATAGGCGCCGGGCTTGTTTTCGCAGCGATTTCAGAGAGTCGTTCCACCATTTGTGGCCATTACCCTCCTACCTCGTTTTCTCTGCGCGATTCTACCTCGTTTTCTCTGCGCGATTCTCTTCATATGATGAAACAATAATCGAGCCCAGTTCCGGTAATGTGGCCCAATTAATCTCATCATTATAACCGAGACTCCTAGGGAATCCGTTGAGCCTTCCCGTGAAGTCCAGTTTATAACGTTGTTACGGTTTTAAAAACATTGATACAAAATTTATTGGGAATGTAATCATGCACTTATAAACAAATGGTTGACATAACAATTTATTTCAAAAATATATTGAAACTCACCTTTTCCATGATTAGAGTAAAATCAATAACTTCAACATTAACCAAAAATCAATGGTTTGTTTACATTTACAACAGAGCTTTATTTAACTAAATCATAATAAGATATCGTATCCTTTATCATTATAAGTTGAAAACTCTAATTTACCTGGTTATAAAAATATAATTAAAACTCGAAGCACTTTTGTTTACTTCAATTAATTGTTTTAATCTCTTCTTTCCAAGTTGAATTGTCATTTTATATTTTAACATTTGATATCTATTATATTCATGGAAAACAATTTATTCTTCTTATTTGACTATTTCATACCAATCCAACTTACTATTTCGCTGAATGTTCTGTGTTCTGTTACTTCACCTGAGTTCTGTGGATGGTCTACAAAACCTACTTGATTGGACTTTGACCCTTCCTTCTTTTTATATCAGCTTTTATTCGGAGCACATGGTTCCTTAATTTTCGATTGTAAATCGGATCTTATAAGCTGGAAAAAGTAAACTTTATTAGATTTATTGGTCATAATTGTCAGTGTGGACAAAATTATCTATATTGGATCTAGACCAAAAATATAAAAACCTCTTCAAGGCCACCCTACAACTTGGGTAAGTAAAGTCATCCACCATTCACTTTTATTAAATGCATAGCTAATATTTCACATATTTCTTACTTTTTTTAGGCCTTCTCCTTTCCTTCTAATTTTCTTCTGTCTGTTTCTATCTCACTTACTATGTTTGCTGAACTTCGCTGTATCACTCACCGCTTTTCATAAGTATCGCTTCCTCTAAGCTGTCTAACCATTTCCACATCACATCATTCATCCGTAGTAGAATAGTAGACAGTAGATATAACTAGTAACCCCGTACTGCTTGAATTTTGATGCATGCCAAGCGATTCATCTCATTAGATTTGAAACCTAGGAGGATCCAGGCCGAGTCAACCCAACTACCGCAAGTACTGACGTTGAGCTTACGGCCAATCATACAAGTAAGACCTTTCCGATTTATATTTACATTCACCATTTACAAAGGGTTGCTATCTGAAGGACAAGCATCTGAACCTGAAATTTTAACATAATTCCGACAAGTTATACATTACTTACTAACCTCTACTTCAAACATTATTATCGATTTATTTTTAAACTTACCTGTAAACACCAAGGGGTACCACTCGGTCGTACAAAGATCATATGTGTGATTTACAAATTAAAATTTCAATGGTTTCAATCTAACAATGTTTAATTTATGAATCCATCCCTACTCTACCGTTGAATAACATTTTCGATTCATTTGAGCTAGCTGGAATCCAGGTTCTTCACCATCAGTGAAAAACATTTAAGATAAAAACGTAAAACCGTTCCCAGTTGGTGGTCCTGGGATCTCTATATTTTACTGATTGTTCTTCAACCACCGCATTCTAACTGGAACATATGTAAATGTGATCCGACAATGATGGGTCATCATTAACATGCCAGTCTTTCACCACACTCGCCAAGGTACTTGACGCAAGCAACACATCCAGGACTTCAGTTCGAATCCTATTCCGGAAAGTCGGCTTCTTCCCACGATTGAGTAACTGAAGATCAGTAGTGCCTACGTAGTCAAGCAAGGCCTCCCCCTGTCATTGACGCCCGTACTGCTCCACATAGTGTGCGGTAATTGTGGTGAATCGAAGGGCTGGTAAGCAGAGCATACGATTATTCTACGCCCCGCAATGTTACCGGCCTTGAAAACCACCCTCATCGCTACTAGATCCCTGAAACAGAGTTCCCTTATCAATATTGCATTTACACTATTATGTGTCGAAGTGCATACTCTCGGGTTAGGTTCACCCACAGCATAGAAGAGACTATGCCTGGGTGTACTCAGACTTTGCACATGAACTCTATACACCCATGGCTCTTGTATGAAGCGTATGTGTGTCTACAGTCTTGCCATCCGCTGTGCGACTACTCCTGCAGCATACCGGCAATACTGCAGGTTCATCTGGGTAAATTTAAGGCTACTATAAACAAACACCACAAGTCTGATGATGTGCCTCCTTAATATTGATTTTCCAAATTTACAAATTAAATCAAGACATGCCAATTTACAAATTCATTATTTTGTCAAAAAATGTATTTAACCAATCATATTCACCTTGAAAGGAAAGCTATTTATGTGATCGTTCTGTTGTTTATTTCTCAAAACGCTTACCCCATGTTTTAAAAGCATCATTTACAAGATTAGTAATCTCGAATTCATAAAGATTATAAAGTAAGGATGGAATTCGTCGGGCGACAAAAAAAGTCTGATAATTGATGTATTTGCCAGTCTAGACGGATTCCGAAAAGTGCTGATTTTTTCTACGTCTATATGAAGTATCCCGAATTATATGAATTGTAATATTTTTTGCAAAATTTCAAGCTGAAGGCACGTGTATCAGATTTTGGCCATTATTATCATGTAACTGCAGCCTTTTAGGTACCACACTGTCGTGGATTGATCAGTCAAGTGCATTTTAGTCGAACTGTATTTTATCGTAAAGCTGTATCCAATGGAGGTATTAAAAATAACACAAGATGAAGAAACATCGACTACAAACTTTATTATCAACAATACTTCAAAATTTACATTAATCACTCAATTTGTCTTATAAAAATAGTTTTTGGCTTGAACACAATATTCACGAAATTGATTATCGTTCATCCAATTAAGTATACAAAAAACACACTACAATATATCAGTCACAAGGAAACAGGTGAAAATCAACAAAAATATACACAAAACAATAATTAAAGGTGTTTTTAATTATTCATGATAGTACTTAAAAAATTAGATACATACAATTTGTGCTATCATACACTTTCAAAAACCCATAGTTATGAAAAACCATTCATGAAAAAGATCAGACTTTATTGTACCTAATTCTATAATATTCAGACAAATATTAAACTTAATTCCGCCTAGGGCGTATTAATCAATAATATTTATATCATAACAATGAATCAATATAACATAATGATAATTAAAACATTGATAGATTTTTAGAAAATATACTCATACTAAGTAATAGTCTAAGATCAGGTATAAGAGATTTATTCCCTCATTTATTTATAAGTGATAAGAAATATATGATATAGAATATACTCATTGACATATCGCGAATGTTGCCTAGTTAAATTGCCTGCGGTTAATTTTGAATAAATAAATTTTATATAAATGTATAGATGAGCTAGGCGGTTACGGGAACTGATGTGGCCAAACGGCATTATAGGGGTAACCTATCCTCCACGTCATGCGCATCTGCACCTCATAGCCACCCGAAAAATTACGTAATTAACTCCCTGGGAGTGAAGCCGTAAGGGCAGTAACATTTAACTTTGTTATTATTGGTCGGATTCAAGTGAGATAAGGAACATCATGAAGGAGATGGGATATGGAGTATAGACAATGGTCGAAATCCTGCGTAGATATAAAGCCATGAGGGCATTAGCATGTAACTTTGTTATTAATGGTCATATTGAAGAGAAACAAACGTCATTATGAAAGAAAGAGAGTATGTAGTATAGACAAAGGATGCTAATTTCCAGCTGTGAGGTATGGAACTTTGAGTAAAGGAAGTCTGGATAGTTAACGACAGGAGAGTTGCAAGTGAGTTTGCGCAGCTTTAGGAGTTTTGGAGCTAGACAATCTAAACCAGGTGATGCGTTAGTGCGAAGTTTCAGTAAGTGCTGTTTTATACGGTCTGGTACAAATACTACATATTCTAAAAATGCCTTGAGGCGAGGACAGTTAATTCATGGAATGTTGCCATTATTGGGTTCTTGAGTGAAAACTTGTGAGAAAGCTAAAGAAAGCGTCTCAGAAGACTTCTTATTAGAAGACCATACAGTATGGTCGGGTTTTTGAAGTTAGGGAATGGAAACTGTTGATGATAGGGAAGATCGTATATATTTTAAAACCTTTTCACTGTTACCACTGGAACTGATGCTTTTTTCAAAATTCTGTCTTAAAGTTTTGAGAGATAGTTGAAGGGTATTAGAAAATCTGCGGTGATTCAGGAAGTCACTCAGAAGCTGTGTGCGCTGATATTTACGCCAGAGGCGCCGTTTGTGCTTGATACGTTGTAGTGCTGCTTGGTTTATCCAGAGTTTGAGATTGTTTTTATAAATCTCACGGACAGTTGTATATGCAGAGATGATCCTAAGAGTAGTATCATGAAATGCCTCCGACATTAACGAGGGATCGGATAAATTTGTGAAAATTAAGTCCCAATCAAGTCGGGGCAGCTGTGAATCAACTTCAGAAAAATCAGTAGTAGCATAAGTTGTGATTTTATTTTTGACCGGTAATGTCCCACTGAACGTGGGCAGTTATGACTGCATGGTCTGATTTTCCAACAGAAGAGCTTATTTCAAGAGATGAGATTAGCTGTTCATCATTAGTGAGTATGAGATCTAGAATGGAAGGTAGATTATTAATTCTGTATCTTGTGGGTTTTGTAATAAGTTGAGTGAGGTTCGAATTTGCAACCAAGTTTTTAAATAGGTTGTGTGAATTTACAACATCTAACAATGAGGTTATCGGCCAGGATATTTCCAGGAAGTTAAGATCTCCAGCAATGATGAGATTATCAAGAAGTGATAACTCTTCGAGTTTTTCAAACAATATGTTGTCCATCGCAAGTTGTGTATCAGGGGGGCGATATATACATACCAGATTAAGAGATTGAGTTGTTTTATTTGTGAATGCCAAATCTAATAATAATTATGTAATTTTTTCATAAATAACTGTGTGTGAAAATAATTTGTTATTATTGCTAATTTTTGATCTGCAGTGAATTCAGTATTTCATCTATAGAACGCGCTTACGCTATGGGAAAAATCTTCATTAATGACAACTCGCTTTATTATCTCTCGCATTGACTTGCGCTCATAATGCATCCCCGCCATTCTCACCGTTCGCCTTTAAAATTTACGTCTAAAATCTACGCAACCATGGATTGGATCATCTTTATTTGATATATATGATTAAACAACTGATTAAAGTGTATCAATAACATTTACTCCTACCAAATAACTAATGAGAGAAGTAAATTTACTAAATTGAATTGCAAATCTAATTATTTAATATTAACCGCCCGCAATTTAACTAGGCAACCTATTAGTGATATTTCAATGAGTATAAGTATCCATCATTTATTTCTTATCATTAATAAATAACAGATGAGGATATAAATTTCTTATACCAGATCTCGCACTATATACTGGATCTCGCACTATAAAGATGAATCTCCTCGAAGATATGTTCTTTAATTCAGACATTACCAATAAATTACTTAACGGCCTAAAAGTAATAATAAAAATATTGGAATCTTAACCATCAAATCATTATTGAGGTTATCTGAAGGAGCATTGAAAAGCTGGAAAAGATAACCTCCTGATAACATGAACATGAATCATCCACCACCCTATTTGAATCTTCTGTAAAAACGATAATCATCTAGAAAACAGGATCCCAGAACTAGCGATAGTTCTAGTATCTACACTACATCTAGATGAAACAAAGTTTTGCACAGAAATAGCGTGTGATACAAATATTTTGAATTTTGTTGTCCTATAAGCAATTGAGAAGGGATCGTTCACGAATCTCCACTTTTACGATACAATCGATCAAATTAACCATGAGGAAGCTCAAAGTACGCTATTAAGTGATGGATATACAGTGCGTCCATAAAGTAACGCATAAATTCATTATTAGCTAAATAAACAATAATATTAGAAATTCACGAAACAGGTCAATTTTAATTTCAATCTACTATTTTTTCAAATTACAATCTAATATACAGGATGAACCACCTTCGTGTGATAACGTCAGCACCATTTTTTTTAAATGGATCTCCGCCTATTTTTTTCAATTTCCAGATTTTTCTCACTGAGCTGATTCCAAAAATGTATAATACGTTGCTTCAAATTAGTACAGGGTAAGCAAAAATACAAAAAAAATGTATGAAAATTGTTTATGGAAAGTTATACGTTACTGAATGTAATAAACAAATTAAATGGAATTACGTAGTTATGCAATTACTGTGATACACTACCAAACACAAACAAACAAAAATTTACAGTAAATGTTCAAATTATTCCCCATTGATCGTTAGACAATGACTGAACCGGGCATTACTTTCGTCTCTAACATTCTGTAGCATAGCGGGTGTTATGCTCTGTGTTTCTTGTCTAATTCGGTCTTATAACTGACGGATATTTCCAGGTCTGTTTGTGTTGACTTTAGATTCTAAATAACCCCATAAAAAGAAGTCTAATGGGCTTAGATCGGGTGATCTAGCGAGCCATTCCACTGGTCCACTTCTTCCTATCCACCACTGTGGAAAAGTTGGATTTAAAAAATAGCGCACTGTTACTGCGAAATGTGGCGGTGTTGAAACTACATTCTGCGGTATAAATTAGTGGGTATTTGAATATGAAGAAAAAACTGGATCAGATCAGGAATTAATGTATTTTGTAGGAAAACCAGATATAATGCTCCTTTAAATTTTCATCAAAAAAATATGGGCCTATAATTTAACTTCTCACAATACCGGCCCATACGTTGGTTTTTTGTGGTCTTTGCGTATGGTACCATTGCACCCAGTGTGGACTTTCGTCAGACCCATAACGGGTGTGGTTCATATAATTTGAAAAAATAGTACATTGAAATCAAAAATCGACCTGTTTGGGAAATTTCTAATATTATTGTTTATTTAGCTACTAATTAATTTATGCTTTACTTTATGGACGCACTGTATAGGACTAATGTGGGAAAATGATATTGGAGGCTTGTTTCGAAAAAATTCCCTCACTCATTGGGTTGTCATCATTGTGCTAAATTCAACTTAGGAATAATTTCTAGAACGAGTATGTGAAGAGAATCCGGCCTTGGAATTTAGGATTGGAGATGTGATATGATGGACCGAAATAGATAACGATAGGTCGTGCTCAAAGGAAAAGCTCACGAAGGGTTGTGAAGCTACAGATAGTGTGTGTTTAACCTTTAACCAGTCGCGCGGCGCCATACGGCGCCAACACAAATTTAATACCCAGTATTTATTTTGAAAAATGTTTTTGAAAATTATCTCACCCAATTATTCCTCAAATAGGGTATAAAGAATAAGATACTAAAATATGAAATTATATTTTCAAGTGTTTTCAATTATAGAAGCAATGAACTGATGCGGTGCATTGAAAGGCTCCGTTTGGCGCCATGCGACTAGTCACGTAGGTATAAATTTGTCGGCGGATAATGAGTGTTTTATTGTCTAGGTAATCAGTTTTTGTCACGTTCGCCTCATAATATTATTTTATGATTATTTGTAAATAAGGGCAATAAAAGAAGCCATTGTTGAAGATCGAATTATTTAGGCTATGCGACCGAATATTGAAAATCTAGTTATACCTACAATTGGTACCGTAGTGGTTCAATATTTCTATCTGTGTTTTATTTTATTGAAAATGGCCAGTTCAAGTAAAGATACCAGTAAAAGTTTTAGTGCAGAAGCAGGTCCCAGTTGGCGAAATAAAGTCCCGCTAACTCAAACTGAACTAGAACGTTTGATAAATAATTCTGAAAGTGAATTGGAACTAGATTCAGAAAGTGACGTCAGTGTTGCAGAAGATTTTGTGCAATATAGTGAATATAATACAGACTCTTGCCAAGAGGATGAATACGAGGATGATGCTTCTCCAACACCTCTACCGACAGATGCTGATTATTATATAGGTAAAGACAAAAATACAAAGTGGAGAAAAGTGCCATTGCCTAAAACCAAAACTCGAAAATATAATATAATAACACATTTGCCCGACTGTAAAGGACCTGCAAGAACAATTTCCACGCCTTCAGAGGCTGTTTATGTATTTTTTGATGACTACGTGATGCAACTTCTTGTCACAAACACTAATAATTTTATTACTGCTGAAGTAAAAGATGAGTTTACACGTGAAAGAGATGCTCGTTTAGTAACTGAAGGTGAAATAAAAGCGTTTTTAGCGATTTTGGTAGTCAGTGGAGTCATGAGATCATCTCATTTGAATTTTGAAGATTTATTTGATGTTGATGATATGGGCAATGATTTTTTTTATACCACTATGAGTAAGCGGAGATTCCTTTTTATAATGCGATGTATTAGGTTTGATGACAAAGCAACAAGAGCAGTGAAACTACAAACTGATAAGTAAGCACCCATTTGTGATATGTTCGATTATTTAGTGAATAAGTGTACCGAGCTTTATACACCAAGTGAATATCTTACAGTTGATGAAGAATTGGTAGCGTTTCGTGAAAATTGCAATTTTCGTTAGTATATTCCTTCCAAACCTAATAAATATGGAATAAAGATATTTGCATTGGTGGATGCCAGAACTTTTTATAACCTGAAGATGGAAGTTTACTTACGAAACCAACCAGATGGACCTTTCAAAGTAAGCAATTCTGCCTCAGATGTGGTAATCCGGTTAATTACTCCTGTAAGTGAAACTGGGAGAAACATAACCATGGATAATTGGTTTACCAGTATTCCACTTGCTAATGACTTACTGTAGAATCATAAATTAACATTAGTTGGAACACTAAGAAAGAATAAAATACAAATTCCTTTTGAATTCCAGCCTAATAAAACACGCATTGAAAAAAGCACTCTATTTGAATTTACGAAAACCATTACAATGATGTCGTATGTCCCCAAAAAAAGAAAATCGGTCATACTAATTTCAACAAGATTCGGGAGATGCTCAGAAAGCAGAACAATTGACATTTTATAATAGCACGAAAGGTGGAGTGGATACCAACGACAAGCTATGTGCCACATACAATGTTGGAAGAAGAACAAGAAGATGGCCCATGACTATTTTTTTCCATCTTATCAATGTGTGTGCCATAAATGCTCTTGTGATCTATAACTCCGCACGCAACGGCGAGCTAATAAAAAGAAGAAATTTTTTGAAAAAATTAGGTCGCGAATTAGCGCAACCCTATCAGATGCAACGAAAGGATGATTCACACATTCCACGAAAAATTAGAAAACGGCTGCATAGTTACTTTCAAGAAGAAGCAGAAGAAGACGTCCAAATCCCTCTTGTTGTTGGTCCAAACCTCAGAAAAAGATGCCGTATTTGCCCACGATCAAAAAATAAGTCGAGTAGGATTACTTGTATAGTTTGCCATAAACATGTATGTCGAGATCACCAAAGAAATGTTTGTTCCGATTGTTATAATGATCAATAAAATATTTTCAGTTTTTGTATTATATATTTTGAAGCATATTATTATTTGTTATGCTTTTTTATTTTTTTTTTCATATTAAAAGATTTGTACCATTATAAGGATATATAAATTTAATTTTTCACCTAAAAAAAGGCGACTCTCACAAAAAATGCCTCTATTGCACATTGGCGCCATATGGCGCCACGCGACTACTTAGGTCAGTCCAAGCACGCGACTACTCAGAGGTTAAGGGGGAGAGAGAGTGAGATAGAGGGTGGTGGAGAAAGAGGGGGGAGAAAGAGAGAGTAATTTGTGAATCATGCAATCTTTTTCCGACCTTTCCAATTAAATACAACATTGGGAAAATTATAATGCAAAATAATTATAAAGTGAATGAACCCCCCCCCCCTTTTCAACAAAAATTTTTAATTTATTGTTGATATTATTATTTCCAAATAAGTTTTTGACAATATTAGGTATCAAATAAAATATAAGTCACTTTGAAGTTTATAATCATTGTCAATGAATATTTGTCCTTTAAACCACTGGAAATTTGGAGTTACATTTTTCTAACTGCTAAGACAGGCAAGTTAACAAAATATACTATATATATACTATGAAATAGTTTTACAATAATTTCAGTAGTTCAATGATATTCTGAGCAATATTTGATCTAATAATTTTAGAACATGACCGAATGGCTAACTCTTTTCCTGTGTAGTACATAATTCAGGTAAAATGTTGAGATGGAAAAATGAGAATGAAATGAAGATTACAAAATAAAATAGTTTCCGGAAAGTATTATATGTTAAATAAACGGTTTCAAAGATTAAAACTAACTTTTCCGCATCTGTGAAACGCCCTGAACTATATCCGATCATAAAATTGTAGCACCCGTTGTAGCGGCTCTAGTGAGCTGAAAATCAATATGATTCATCTGTGAGATGTCCTGGACAAACTTCAATGATAAAATTGATGACTTGTTGCATTCCAGAGGCTGTATCATTCTAACAAGATATTTTACGAACTGGCCACCGACGACGACATACACACAGGATTTTTTTCCTAAAAACCGTTTTTTCGAGTTATTCTAGCAGAAAAACGAAAAAATAACTAAAAAAAATCGAAAATTTCAACTTTTTTTTGGGTAAACCAATACTTTTCTCGAATATTAGATAAGTTTGGGGAAAAAAGTTACAATAAATAGAGGGCGGCATTTGAGAGGTATATGATGTCAAAATAGCATGAACCTTCCTGTCAACCGTTTCTTGTGGATGAATCAGTATACATTATAAAAAGTCACACTGAGACAATCTCAAATATACATTATTAGAAAATCTGACGATTATGTCCACTTACCAACTCATTTCCATTGGTAAGAAATTGTATCGCAAATATAGCAGGAAAACTATTTCGACAGCAAAAGGACTCATTTCGATGGAGATAGTACCCATAAAGCAGTATAACGCCGGCAGTCTGATGGAGAGATTTTCGGCAGATATTGCAGGACCCTTTCAATGGTCAAAAGCCTATGCCATCCCAAACCAGAAAGTTGCTACGATTGCAGAGGTGCTGGTTGAAGAATTCATCAGCCGGTTTGAACTACCATTGGAAATCCATTAAGACCAAACAAAAAATATTGAGTGAGTCATACTCCAAGTTATCTGCCATTTAATAAATGCCAACAAAACAAGAATATACCTTATCATCCCTAGTGTGACGGTATGTTAGAGAGTATGAGCAAATCCATGTGTAAGCATCTCTCCAAGATAAACTCAAAGCACCAGCGAGACTCAGACCAATACCTTCATCCCTCTTACTTGGCTTACCAATCAGCCGTAAACTAAACTACAGGTTAAATATCTCCCTTTCTAATGTAGGGCCAAAAACTACACCTGCCCTGGGACGTGGAGTTCAGTTGTAAGCCTTTAGAAGTAAATATTGCTTGTAAAAGGTATGCTGATCAATTAAAACTCGGGAAGAATCAGATTCATGACTCTTGCGGACCCATATCCGAAGTGCCAGCGATAGAATAGAGAAGCAATATGAATCTGGAACAAATAAGGGGAGATTTCGTAAGGCAATATAACCCGGGTAGACGTTGTGTCTGCCCCCAAATGTCAAAGGCAATAAGAAGACCCTTATACAATTTTGAATAGGATAAACGACATCATTAACCAAACCAAAAAGAAAGCCAGAAGTAGTACATGTGAACCGACTAGTTTGATATGCTGGCTCCTGTTTTGTCAGGTACTTTGGCTGATGGCAACGTCGTTCTCACTTACTTGAGCCCTTAACTTCCCTGTTAAAAAAAATGTAGATTTCAGTTGGGGAATCTCTCAAAGGGAGGCTTTTGAAAATTCAAAATCAATACTATTAAAGTGTCCTACTTTAGCATACTTTGATCCCACAAAAAAAATTTCTATTCAGGCAGATAGTTCATCCTATGGACTAGGGGCCTGTCTACTTCAGACTTCAAAGGACGGAAACACTGAAGTAGTGGCATATGCTTCTCGTTCACTTTCAAATACAGAAAAGAGGTATGCTGAAATAGAGCCTTGGCTTTAACCTGGTCAGCTGAAAAAAATTTTGAATACATTTCTGGAATCCCCATTTTAATGCAAACTGATCATAAGCCTCTAATTCAGGTTTTACAGACAAAACCTATTGATGAATTAACCCCAAGATTACAGCGTTTTAGAATCCGTTTAATGAGATATGATTATAAAATCTATTATTTTCCAGGAAAGGAGCTCGTGATAGCCGATGCTTTATCGCGGAATTTTTCATCAGATACTGAGTTACCAATTCAAGATGAATTGCAATGGTAAACAGAGGCTCATGTTAGACTTATAGTCCAGTCGGTTGAGATAAAATATTATTTTCTAGACGAAATTAAAGCTGAACAGGAAAAAGATCCTATTACAGTTCAAATTAAAAAATATACTGAGACAGGTTGGCCAAATAAAAGTAATTTGGGTAATGATTTATCACCTCATTATCAGTATAGATTTGATTTTTCATTTTCTGAAGGGTTCTTATTGCGAAATTCTGTATTTTTATCCCGGCTTCACTTCAATTGAAATGTTTGAAATTTATTCACGATGGCACTTAGAAATTGTAAAGTGTAGACAAAGAGCAAAAATGTCCGTGTGGTGGTTAGGTCTTTCTACTCAAATAGAAAATTTGGTCACAAATTGTCCTCAATATGTAGAAAATAGAATTAATTTTGAAGAAACCATGATTGGAGAAAGTTTTCCTGACCGTGCTTGGCAGAAAATTGCGTTAGATTTGTCTAAGAGTAATAATATTTGGAACCTGATTGCTACAGACTACTACTCCAGATTTTTTGAAATATTTAAGCTTACAAAAATGACCGAATTAGTTATCATAAACAGATTAAAACAGTTATTTTCTAGATATGTAATTCCCGGAATTGTTATATCAGACAATGGTCCGCAATTTCAGTCTGAATTTAAAAAGTTTTCCTGTGAATATGATTTCAAACACATAACGAGTAGTCCTTACTTTGCACAGGCTAATGGCTGTGTTGAGGCAGCTGTTAAAATTGCAAAAAATCTTTAAAAAAAAATTATGACCTTCATAAAGCTTTGTTGGCTTATCGAACGACACCCTTAGAATGCGGTTTTTCCCCAAGTGAGTTGATGTTTGGGAGAAAGGTGCGCTCTTTCATGCCATTGTTGCCAAGCCAACTTAACAATCCCGTCGACAAACAATTTTCGATCTATAGGGAAAGTAAGGTAAAAGAAAAGTCTATCAAACAATTAATAACAGACACCGGTCCAGAAAATTATCTGACCTAGAGGTAGGAGATTATGTCTGGGTAACGGATTTAAGAGTTTACGCTAAAATACTCAAAATTTTAGACGAACCTCGTTCATACCTAATGGAATCAAACTCTGGAATTTATCGAAGAAACAAGTGGTACCTGACACCTGATTCTAATAATAATAGTTCAAATTTAACAGAAACATATAAAGAGTGTAAACGGAATGATATTTCTGGTACGCCTGAAGGTGAATCTCTTGATGTTTCTGGATCTAGTTTCACTTACCCTAATAAGATTGTTTCCCCTAAAATGAATGTTTACTTGAATGACCCTGTTTCCCCAAAACCGTCTATAGAGAACTCAAACCGTCTATAGAGAACTCAAATGCTAGACCTAGACGTGAAATTTGAAAACCTAGGTATTTAGATGATTATGAATGTTTGTAAACTTAATTAGGTCTAAGAACCTTACAGTCGATTCTTAATATTCACCTTTAACCGTCAGTCTCTAGTTACGTTATCTGTCATTCTCCCGATCCCCAGCTCACTTAACTCAGGTTCGCCATTCGTCAGACGTTACAGGGTTGCCATCAGCTAAAGTACCTGACAGAACATCTCCCTTTCTTAGACCTTTCTTAGACCTAGAGTAAGCGAGGGTTTTGAGATAAATAAAGTATCTGATTAATAGACAATCCCAAAAGTGTATTATTATCGAACCCACAAACATAACAGCTCCAACGATTCAGAGGAAACAAATCATGTGGCGGTGGAAGCACAGATTGAGGCGATTCTACCAGATTTCCATATATTCATGTCCAACCTCGCCAAATTAATAAATCAAGGCATGATTTGTATGGATCGAGAAGCTTGTAAATGAAACTATGGAAGACATGCTTTTCGGATTATTAAATCAATTGGCATGATTGATTTTTGATAATATGATTTTTCAACCTTCAAGTTGTTTATCAATAAAAAAAAACGTATCTTCGCATTTTAACAAAATGATGGGGACATTCAATATCCATTTTTAAGATGCACTACGATGAAGTAGACATAGCAAAATGTTTTTTGATGCACTTTTCTGTGTAAGATAGAATTATTTGAAAATGATGTTCAAGTATAGTAAGAGTGAGATGGTATCTTATGTGGCTATTGTGACGTTTTCTAATTATCAGTTGACGCATTAGCACATATCAGTGTATTGAAGATATTTAGGCCAGTATCACACTATCAAATATCTTTGACAAAGCTATTTGGTAAAAGATATTTGATGGATAATTGTACAGTATAAGGCCAGTCATAATCAAAGATCTTTGACAAAGGTATTTGATAAAAGATATTTGATAGAAAATTGTACAGTATATATATATATATATATATATATATATAGACGAAAGTAGTTCGTTGCCGAATAAAAAAGTTACCCTATATATATATATATATATATATATATATATATATATACAGTGTGACCCATTTTTAATGGAAACACCCCCCTAAAATTTGAAGTTGTAAACCGATTTTGGTAATTTTTTTTTGAAATGTCAAGTACTATAAGGTCTACCTTGGGACAAAATTTGAAATGTTTATTCCAATTTTCAGGGTATACTACGATATTTTTTCTTAGTCAAAAATCGGGATTTTTTATTAGCGATTTTTTTATTGAAAAAATCATTACGCCACTAGATTCAGAGTGCCTCTAAACAGGTGTGACTGAAATTTCATGAAAAAATATCCATTAATAACAAAGTTATGGCAACTCAAAAATTCGAAAACTCACACAGCTAACAGTCACAAAAACACCCTATATCAACAGATATAGCCATGAGAATATTTTTTTTATGATTTCAACAATAAAGTGCCACCAGATGAAAAAAAAAACAAATACCGTAAATATTTTTAATGAAAATAATGGAATTACATTGACACTTGTGTACTATTGTCAACAATATTCCCCTTACAGTTCTTCGGATTATTTTGTGTCATGGCTGCAAGATTGAACGTAAGAGAGAAAATTGAAATTGTACACCTTTCGGGAGATGACGTTAGAAGTGCTAGAGAGGTTTGTAGAGTATTTAATGAGAGTCATCCAGATCGTCCTCGTATTAGCTGCGGTACGATAAATAAAATAAATAAAATATTCAATGAAACTGGTGCAGTATCAAAAATGATGTTAAAAAGTAATCCTGTATAAAGACGAAACAGGAATGATCAAATCAATGCCACTTTAGATTTGAATATTCCACGAGAAACTATTCGGAGATGTCTCAAGGCGAAGAATATTAAACCTTTCAAGCCAAAATTTTTACACACACTGCAAGAAGGCGACGAAGCTAGACGTATGGAATATTGTTTATGGGCACAAGGGGAATATTTAAACAATAGAAATTTCCTACAAAATATTTTATATACGATATACCGACGAAGCGACTTTCACTACAAATGGAGTAGTGTCATCACATAATTGTCGCTATTGGGCAGCGAATAATCCTAACTGGGTAATAAATTGTTTAAGCCAGTATTCCCAAAAAATCAACGCCTGGTGTGGGATATTGAACGAACGAATTATTGGTCCTTTCTTTTTTTGAGGAAAACATTAATGCGCAGAGGTTGCTAGAATTTTTAAATACAGAGTTTTCGGATGCTATTCACGAGCTGCCAATCAATGAACGATCAAATTTAATTGTCCAGTTAGATGTGTGTTCAGTTCATTATGCCAGAGCTGTGAGGCAATGGCTTAACGAACATTTTCCAAACCGATGGATAGGCCGTGGTAGTCCGTTTCTAGATTGGCCAACCAGATCTCCAGACCTCACAGTTTGGGACTTTTTTCTCTGGGGACTTATCACACAAAAGGTTTACAAAAACCGCTCAAGAGATAGAAATGAACTTTGTGCAAGAATTCGACAGGTATGTGCAGATATTACCCCTCAAGAACTAAGAAACGTCATCAGAAACATTCGTACGCGCTACCACAAATGTATCGAAATACATGATGGATTAGTAGAGGCTACTAGAATATGAGTTAGAATTAATTGTTGCACTGACTTGAAACATTTCAATGATTAGTTATCATAGTTACGTTTATTAAAATTTTTTGCTTCATTATTAGTTGAATTGTGTGAATGTAATCCCGTTATTTTCATTAAAAAAATTTACGCCATCAATATTTTTTTCATCTGGTGGCACTTTATTGTTGAAATCATAAAAAAAATATTCTCATGACTATATCTGTTGATATAGGGTGTTTTTGTGACTGTTAGCTGTGTGAGTTTTCGAATTTTTTAGTTGCCATAACTTTGTTATTAATGAATATTTTTTAATGGAATGTTGGTCACACCTGTTTAGAGGCACTCTGAATCCAGTGGCGCAGTGATTTTTTCAATAAAAAAATCGCTAATAAAAAATCCCGATTTTCGACTAAGAAAAAATATCGTAGTATGCCCTGAAAATTGGAATAAACATTTCAAATTTTGTCCCAAGGTAGACCTTTTAGTACTTGACATTTCAAACAAAAATTATTACAATCGATTTACAACTTCAAATTTTAGGGGGGTGTTTCCATTAAAAATGGGTCACACTGTATATATATAATTTTACGAAATATGTCTTTTATTGAAGTTATTTCATAAAAAAAGTTGGCTGTGGAGTAAACTTTATCAAAAGATTCAAAAGCTCTTTTTTGAAATGGCTGACACCAAGTGTGTGGCCAATTTATTGCTGCAACAAAATTAACAATTTCTGAATATGAGGGTTGCGATATGTTGTATAATTGTGTAAATATAGATTATGAAAACAGAAACAAAATATAGGAAGCTTATAGATTAATAACCAAAACAGTTAATACAATTCGTATGGCTTCACAAGCTTCTGGAGTTATGCCTGAATGGGTACATTGTGGTATGTGACACTACTACATTGTAGTTTTGCATAACACTCCCCTGGTGCTAAAAGGCGAAGAGTGCCATAAGTCGTTCCTCGACGCTAATATAATTTCTTAAGTATATATTCTGTCTGGCAATCAACGGTGCAATTTTTGAAGATACAAATTTAAAGGTTCATTAATCCTTTCTTAGATAATTGTTGTATCTCTTCAAGTCTTCACATTGCAATACTTGAAGCAGGGTTTGATGTTGATCACATCGTTTAACCCACGGTATCACCCAAAGACGTCGTATCTTTTTCTTCCTTTTTAACTTTAGTTCTGTACATAACAATACTTACTGCAGAGGTACAAGCGAAAAAACGTTAGTTGTTCATTTTGATTACTCCTACTACCAATTCTGTTGTCAAATATTTTATATGTAATGTAATAACGAAACTAGGGCGCGTAAAAGAAATTTTCTCAAATAAATTCTATAATATATATTTATGTAATAAGGATCATAAAGATGATCACTATGGTACAAGTAGTGAATGTAGTTAGCCGAAACGTAGCCGAGTCCGATCACACGACGTATGCCAGAATGATTGTATTACATACAAAATTGTATCTTATGGCATTTATATTAATACATTTTCGAAAAATTTAAAACTGCATTTTTGACATGTCACAATGACAATTATTTCTAAAGCAGTAAGTATATGTGTACTTTAAAATATTAGTAGATTAGTGAGCTGTGCTTCGCCATTTTCTTGACAACGTCAGGTAGTAACGGCAATATTCATTTACCTGCTTTCAAACACAATTGTCATGTAGAATTGAATATAATTCAAATAATAATGAGAGGTTTTGAAGTTTGTAGTTCACCTTCTGATTTGGAAGAAATGACGCGACTCCCTTATGCCGGAAAAATCGCGGAGTGTATATGAAATAACGTTTAATCGGTACGAAGAATGGTGTTCTACTCAGAAAATCAAGAATATCACTTATAAAAAACATTTGTTGGCTTACTTTGAATGCTTATCTAAGGAAAGAAAACCATCTTCTGTCTGGTCGTATTATTCGGTGATAAGAAGAATTTTATAAACAAGAAAAAACGTCAATATTAGTAAGTACCTACAGCTGGTTGCATAACTAATACGTAAATCAGAAGGTTAGAAATAAAAAATCCAAAATGTTTACTAAACATGATATCACAAAGTTGTTAACGGAAATACCAAATGATACATATTTATCTAAAAAAGTTGCTATGATAATTGGACTTACTGGAGCAAGCAGAAGAAAGGAAAATATGCTTGTTGAAAATGTGATAGATGAATGATCCGTTTTTAGAATTACTTTGCCGAATACAAAAACAAAGGTAATGCGAGTTTTTTTTGTAACATCGGGGAATATCTCATTCTTACAACACAAACCATCGACGTTTTTTTGTAACTTATAAAAATAAGAAATGCACGAAACATCCCGTTGGAATTAACACCTTTGGTAAAATACCAAAGCTATTGCCACTTTTTTGAATTTACCTCACCCTGAAGAATATAAAGGACATTGTGTTCGACGATCGTCTGCTTCATTTTTGACCGATTCTGGAGTTGATCTCTGTACCGTGAAATGCCATGGCGGATGGAAACGCAATACTGTTGCTGAAGGTTACATCTAAAATTGGAAAGAGCAAAAGAAAAAATATCAGAATACCGATTTTTGGTGCCGATAACCAAACAGTATAACAAGTTTACCAAAAAGTATCAACAACTGATGTAAAAACACTAGAATCCCTTGGAAATAATACAGCAAATTGTAGCAATTGCTCTTTTACTATTTATAATAAATAGTTTTATACATAGTTATGCATTCTGAATAATTTTTTTTTATTTCACCATCACATATTTTCTATTTATAATTTCATTATGGTACTTAGTCCCATAATTAGAATCCATATGTCATCAAAATTGAGTGACATAACGCTGTCATTATAACATGCCATCAGATAAAATATTTCATCAAAAATCTTTATGAGTGTAAACTGGCCTTACTTTGACAGTCAAAAAATAATTCTAATCTGCATTTGTCGCGTTTTTATTGATGATTTTACATGGATTCTCCAAACTATGCATGACGTGATCAAACAATTTTAGGCATTTGTTGAGCAAGTCATAAGAATTATTACAGATAGTACAGGTACCTACATTTTTGTTATCTTGCCTGTCATAGTATTATCTAGATATGCAATAAAATTGTTGTATCTGTATTATTATCTTCATTATTCCAATAGTCTATTTATATTGAGATTTGGTTTAAGGATTGGATTTACTGCTTTACAAAATCATAAGAAATCCAGATGTACCGATAAACAACGACAAAAGAATTTACACAATTTGACTACTGATGCATGAAATGGCAACTCAAATTAGTTACTTTACTATTTTGTGTCCAAATCCTATAATTTCATAATTTTCCTACCTTGAACCGGGCCAGGTCTGCAGCTTCTTTTGTAGTGAGCCATAAATTACCAGTTGAGCAAGATTAACAAAGTCCACATGATCTTATATGTGCCAAATCTTGTGTTTCCAAACATTTGCAGAATACGTGATTGTCAGCTAGTATGCCCCATTTTGCTAGGTTCGATTTTACAGGAGCAACAGGTGGAGATATGATTAAGCATACGCTAGGTCCGCATTCCCTGTGGTGGTTTTTGGTGCACGGAGTATATTTCTAGTGGTTCTATTAGATTTATATTTGAATCAAGGGGTTGCGTATGAATTGCTGCTCGAGCTGGGCTTTTACTGTACAGCTCTTCATACAGTCCCAAAGCAACAATGAATGGGACGGCTTCAGGGACGTTAATTTTCCCATTTTGATGTCGGTCGACCCGAATACCCGAGCACGGGTGCGTGCTGTCTCGATGCAGACAGCGATTATGTTTTCCGGTATTCTGCCCTCTTTTTCATTTTCATTCTGACAAGATGTTCGTTCAAGTTGCAGTGTCTTATAAGGAGCCCCATCAGGATGCTTAGGTTGTTTTTGACTAAGGTCGATATATTTATTAAACCTTTCGCTGCTATAGTTTGCGAAGAACAATCTCGAATATCTAAGATCCGATATAGGCTCCCATTCGAGTTCTCGACTGAGGTTCTCTATTTTTTCCAGTTTTGCTTTTAGGTTATTACCTCCTGGAAAACAGAACGGTTCTGGTCCGGTGAAAGGTGTCGTAGCTCGTTTTCTCGCCCTGATTGCTGGCACCCAGATTAGAAGAACTTTGTTTTCTTTGCCTAGATGCACAATTTATTTAGCGTCTCTAGACATTCCTTGGCCAACTTCGACTTGATTATTTGTGAGTTTATCGCTCTCATGGCCGCTTGACTGTCAGATAAGTTCCGATAGTTCCTGTCTAAAATGAAAGTTGTTCTATTCTGAGAGTTCTGGTGAATCGTCTTTTGGTTTTCAGGCAACATTTCCTAAGCAAAAGACTCAAATTAGTTAACTTGGTTGTTCACAATTTTATTGCATATTTGAATAAAAATAGTTATTGGACGAATTTTTCTCTAATGAACAGGTATAAAATCTAATTAGTTGGACTAGAAAAACTATATTGTTTCTATGCACTATTTCTTCATATAATAGCTATTACACAATCTTAGACTTGGTTAGATATTAAATATTTCACAATTAGTAACACAAAATCTTATAAAACTACAACCGATTTATTGTCATTCACATCGTGAGGATTTACAAGGAATTGCTTATAGCTAGTGATTCGCACAAGAGTCTCGTTTTCGAGAGTCTCGCATGGTCTCGTCTCGTTTTCGAGCGAAGAGTCGAGACGATACTCGGATCAGACGAGACGAGACTTTTGTTTGGTCTCGTCTCGAGTCTCATGCATGATGTATCGCGTCTCGCGCGATAGTCTCGCAGGTGAATATTTCTGAATGAACATCAATTTATTTTGATAAAAATGTATAAGCATAACACCAACAATTACTTTTAAAAGCGTTTGCCTGCGTTATCGGTTGACGGTAATCACTTTGTCTTTCTGAAGCGCGCCGCCGCCGCCGTCCTTGAACCATATTCCGACAGCCATACATTTTGCGATATGTACGTGTCCTATCCTATTGTGATCGAATAAATAAAGAACATTATTGAAAATAATTTAATCTATGCCTGTGGAATCAGAATATCCCAATAAAATGGAACAATTCAATAACCATACTTCTGCACAAGAAAGGAGATAAAACGAACCTGGAAACATACAGACCAATTAGTCTCCTTAACCATCTTTATCAACTCTACAACATAATTATAACAAGTAGATTGGAGGCAAAGCTGGATTTCTATCAGCCACGGGAGCAAGCTGGTTTCCGCTCGAAGTACGGTACAAACGAATACCTACAGTGCTTGAAAACCTTGATAGAAAAAACTATTGAATATAACCGCCCTCTATCATTGATATTTGTCGATTTTAAAAAGGCTTTTGATACAGTAGAATTAGCAGCCATATTAAGAGCACTGCAAGATTGTAGAGTCGACCACCGATATTGCGACATAATTAATAGTATATTAAGTACCAAATGTCAAAACGGTTACTTTAGTCACGAGTTTTACTAGGCACGAGTGAAGCGAAGCGGAACGAGTTCCTTGTGAAACGAGTGACTAAAGACGTTTTTAACACGAGGTGCTTACTATACTTTTTCTTCGCCCGCGGGAAGGAAAACATTATATTATATTTGAATTATATTCATTACATGACGGACGATGACTGACAGCTGACTGATAAATCAAATGACGCAGAATAACAAAATTATCAAGGAGCATGAAATTTAACATACAAAAGATACAGTTGATTAGACGTTTAAAAAACAAAAGATAAACGAGATGTGACTTTTCGCATTTTAAACACTAGTGTTTAAAGAGTCGTTTTGTGCACGTCAAACCCGTGTTCAAAGTGTGGTTTTAGTAGCGGAAGTAGAAAAAAATATATATGAAAATGCCACAACAACTGTAAATCTACACTCTACAACCAACAAGATAAATATGGAAAGGGGAGTTAGGCAAGGCGACACTATATCCCCAAAGCTGTTTATTACTGTGCTCGAATATGCATTTAAAAGATTGGCATGGCAACAAAAAGGAATACTCATCGATGGAGAGAGACTCAATCACCTACTCTTCGCGGATGACATCGTTATTTTGTCGGACTGTCTGAAAGATGCCAAAGACATGCTCCAAGAACTCAACGATACCATACAAGAGATTGGGCTGACAATAAATTTTGTAAAAAACAAAATAATGACTAACATGATTCCCAGTGACCAAATACGAATTAATAACAACAAAGTAGAATTGGTCGACAAATATATATATTTGGGTCATGATATTAAAACAACCAGAGACCACCAAACCTGCGAACTTAACAGGCAAATTACCCTGGGATGGGTGGCGTACGGAAAAATGAAGGACAACCTTGAAGGAAATATCCCAATTCGTTTGAAACGAAAAGCATTTAACCAATGCATATTACCGGTTCTGACCTATGGCGCAGAGACACTAACTTTAACGAAGAAAACCGCAGAAAAGCTAAGAGTAACACAAAGGCGAATGGAGAGATCGATGCTTGGCCTGACCCTGAGGGATCGAGTGAGAAATGAAGAGATACGCCGACGTACTGGACTAGATGATATTATACAACGAATCACTACACGGAAATGGGCTGGGCACATTGCTAGAATGGACGACGGACGATGGACCAAAAAACTGTTGGAATGGAGACCAAGAGTTGATAAGCGTAGCCGTAGCTCTGGATTACAACAGCCAGAGACAGAGAGAACTGGAGACGTTTGGAGGAGGCCTATGTCCAACAATGGACGTAAAATGGGCTGTATGATGATGATGATGCCTTTTTCACTATCATTACCTTATCGTCCAATTATTGTGATGGTTATTGCTTCTTTGTGGCACAAAGAATGAACGAGAGGAGCTTTAAATTAAATATTCGAATATGCCTGCTTTTCCCAAGGTCGACTTACAATAGTCAGCTGTGGATTAGATTGTAAATTCAGAGGATGAAAATATTTACATGAAACAGTTGTTAATGAGACTGAACAAAAAAAGCTTCAAATTGAATATTCGATTACGCTTGTTCTTCCCAGCAAGAAGCACCTGTGATATATATTTTGGTTTATCTTTCAGATTATGATGCACTACGCACGTCCATCATTTTCAAATTAGATTGTGAATCTTGAGAATCAGAACACATCCACGAAGCAATTGTTACGGAAATGTAACTTTTCTTATAATTTTTATGAACAAACAAGTAGTAGATAAAAACAGAAAAAGTGGTGATTCATTAACATAGTTTTGGACAAACACCTGTAATTCCTAAGGATGTGAATCAATTCTTAATTATATTTTTGTGATACTTTATTTGATTTATTGTGTACTTTCTAAAAATTGTTATTTTGATCATCTCTTTAATCCAAAATTGTGTATTTGTTGTATTTATAAACTACTCAGTAGTACGTATTGGGTAAAAGCGAACATAAATTATAAATCTAGCCATTGAAATGTATTGCAGTTAAATTGTTCCAATTCAATTAAAAATGACAGTGAAATATTCAGTAACACATTCCACAGGCTGAGTAACTGCACTTATGTCTGTTTAGTGTAAATCAACCTTTAAACCGAGCATTTGTCATCATAAATGTCAAAAGAAAAAAGTAGACACTTTTGACATAAACAAGACCCATGTAAAGAGTCTTATAAAATAAATGTTTAATTCAAGTTTACTTAAGTAGTATTTTATTTAAAAGACATAAATCATGGCGCAGTCAGTAGGATTATATCTCAGCATAAATCTATAGGTGCATGGTTTAAAAACAAAGATCCACCAATTTACAAAATGTAGTTATATATCATGATGATATGGTAATTTGTGGGAAAACAAAACAAGAGCATGATTTAGCAGTTGCTAAAGTAGTTAAAAGAGCTAAGGAAGTTGGTGCAAAATTCAATAAAGACAAGCTTCAATACTGTCAATGCCAACCCAGCAAACAATGAATCTCTGGCCGTCTTCTGGCCCAATGCATGATCGGTCGGCAATATGCTGTCAAAGCTACATCGGCAAAATGTATGGCATATTGTAATCGGATACCTAAAATCCACCCAGCAATAGGCCTGTACTAACAGAAATGTGTCTTTCGACCGACGTCATAAAAATGGAGGCCCGCTCTAGTGTTATGGTACAAAAATAAATTTGCCAGCGCAGCAGAAGCTATTTTTTGAAGAAATATTATTATTATCTTGAATAAAATTTGTCGTATAAAGATAAAATTACTTTATTGCTTCCTCTAGTAAGGAATTATTAATAAAACCTACTGACCAATTCCTAACCTAAAAATAACACAACAATATACCGTTCTGCTGAATATGTGGTACTGTGACCCGTCCCGTGACTATTAAGGAAAGTTTCAACCAGCACTGACGCCAGGTACACCTGCTGTCTTTAAGCTTCTGAGCTTACAATATATCATCATATGAATGATTGAATGAAAATCTTCCATTCAACAGCCAATTGAAAACGAGTATGCGATAATCGAAAGCGGTCATGTGAACCATGAACGTAGCATGAAACTGATTCTGTCGACAGGTTTGACATTTGACAGTTTTGTCACATTCGTGGTTCATTGTTTATGTTTATTCTAATTCTTTTGTTTATATATTTTCACCACTAATACTTTTGTGAACATCAAGATCCGGTGTGGACAGTAAAGAAAAATGATGACGACTTCTCCTGATGAATTGAGGTAAGTTTTTTGAGGTATTACCGCCAAAATAACCACAAAATGTTCAAGAATTATTCCAGAAGTTATAAATATAAACTCATTAAGAAAAATGTGGAACAATCTGTAGTCTTGAATGAAATTGACGAAACAATGACAATGCAGTACAGAAGTTGAGGTTCTGATATACTCATATCTACCTCTAGGGAGTCTAGGGTACAATCAGACTCGTATGAGCACACCCCATCAACTTCTGCAGCCGAACCCACATCATATCAGTATTATTCTGATGTTTCGAATAGTGATATAGAGATCATTCGATGAGTGAACCGCCTGCTTTAATGGAAGAACCACCTGATGAATTCTTCATTTCAAATGTCCCTCGCTCGGTTTCTGACAATGCTATTAGTTCCAGTGATTTTTTGGCAAAGTGGTCTTTAAAAAACAAAATTACACATACAGCTCTCTCTGAACTTTTAGCTTGGTTTGCAAGCAAACCGGACATCACCAGTTTACCAAAAGCTGCTCGCACACTTTTAAAATATATGCAAATAATGGCCAAACTAATCTCCCATTAGTTATCTCTTCAATATAATTGGACTGGAAGGGGTAAAAAGAATTTAAGAGTTTAAGGAATGTTCTAAGAATGATATTAGGTGAGTTGCTATCATAAATGTGTATTCATTACATGATATTTTTATGGTTCTGTATATCAGACCCTTAATGGTATCACTCACTGACATACAAAAATTGTTCTTGAAAATTATGGAAAAATAGGAATACTAGAACTTCACTAAATCCAGGTTTTGTTGTTTCTGAGATATCAATATGTCAATTGCATGAACCCTTCATGTGCCAGTTACATTTGCACTTGACTCCAGTTAATTTTTTTCCAGTATGTCTTTGAAAAATCCGTTTTGCAGACATGCCACGGAAACTGAAATTGCGAGGTTAATTAAAATCTGGCTAAGAACTGCTTCTGACCGTCAAAGAGGGAGGAACAGAAGGAGGACAAAGCCAGCAGAGGAAGGGGAAGATGATACACACTGACACATTTCAATGATATTTATTCTCTCATACCAAAGAATTGTTTTATGTTATCATTTCCTTTATTTTATTTAATATTTGTGATATTTTTTACTTTCAAACCAAAGAATTCTTTTATGTTGTATCCTATACATATGTTACGTGTATTCCATTAAAGTATGTATAAACTTTGGATTTCTCTCCAGTTTTTTGTGATATCTTTCTAGGAATTCAAGTTCATTTTGGTTCAATTGCTTAAGGTAAATTTGAACTTTTTTTTCACTAAAAATATATTGAACTTTATTCATTACTTTTCAATTAAAAGGCAATCATCTAATGTATATAATTTTCAGTGGGCCAACTCACTGAGTAGGTAACTTCCATTGCAATATTTCCACTGGGCCCTCATTGATTTCCACAGTTTTACCTTCAGAGGCCCGTCGTTCAAAAGACACTGTTGACCAGCATTGGCCCTGATGATGGCCGGTGTCTCCTATTTTCACCGGCCCGCCATAGGCCATAGGATCCGTCCAGCATATTCTGGGCCGGAATAAGGCCGATCGAAATTGTTTGCTGGGAAGTTAAATTCATGGGGCAGTTTTTTTCTCAAAATGGCATGCAAATTAATCCTGACAGAATTGAATCCTTGTGCAAACTACAAGCACCTACCAACAAAGTTGAGTAACAGAGAATTATTGGTTCCTTTAACTCTTCAACTATGTCAGGCGGTATGTCTAAAATATGTCAGAATTAATGCATCCGTTATGTCAATTACTAAAAAAAAATGTGGATGGTTATGGTTACATAACCATAAAGAAGCTTTTAGCAAGCTAAAGGAAATTATTACCAGAACACCAGCTCTTGTTCCATTCGACCCATCAAAACAGACAGTGTTACAATGCGACGCTTCTAAGAATGGATTAGGTTGCTGTATGTTCCATATAATGATGAAACCCTGAAATTAGTTGCGTCTGCTTCTAGGTCTATGAATGATCATGGAGTGACCTATAGCCAAACTGAGAAAGAACTTTTACGTACAGACAGACCACAATCCAATTATTTCAATCATGAAGAAACCGATTCAGAAAGTAGGCTCAATCAGATTACAAAGATTTAGACTTAAATTGATGAAATAATGTTTGAATGTCTATTATGTACCCGGTGAGAATATACAATTTGCAGACATGTTGTCTAGATCCAGTCTAAAAACAAAAAATTCACCGGATCCTGACATGTTTAACATGGTTCACGTAGTTTCTAAATACTCACCAATGAGTCAAGAAAAAAGAGACCATTTTCGACTCGAGACAACCAAAGACCGTGATTTAATAAAAAACCATGATTACCACTATTATGGATGGCCCAATGGGAAAACCCTTTTATCCGTTAAAAGATTCTATTTATGTTGAAGCAGGTATTCTGTTTGTTGAAAACAAGCTTATAGTCCCTCAATAACTTAGAAAAGACATGATGAAAATGTTGCATAAGGGTCACACAGGTATATACAAGATAATAAGTAGAGGTAGATCTTTGTTTTATTGGCCGAATATGTCCAGTAATATCACAAGGTATATCAAAGGTTGTCGCGTGTGTAGAAAATGTTTGCCAGCAAACTACAAGGAACCTCTTTTGCCACATAGCGACCCAAAGTTAAGATTTAATGTAGTAGATTTAGATATTGTAGAGTTTGCTAGTAAAAACTACTTAGTACTTATAGATCACTTTTCACATAGGCTTGAATTGATTTACATAAATGATAAAACATCTACATCTGGTAAAGATTGTTTCCAAAATATTTTTACACGATTTGGTTATCCTCAGGTCATCATAGGTGACAACTTGACTTTTGTGTCAACCCACTGCAAAAAATATTATAAAAGTAAAGATATTACAATTACAACTTATTCACCACATTACCACCAAAGCAAAGGTATGGCAGAAAAAGCAGTGAACTTAGCAAAGCAAATACTAAGGAAAAGTTTTGAAGATCAATCTGACTTTAGGGAAGGTGTATTAGAATACAACAACAATAAGTCTTGAGGCTACCCCTGCTCAGATTTTGCAAAGCAGAATGCTAAAAACAGAGCTTCTGAATATTTAAGAATAATTAAAACGAAAAATACAACATAACATTTATGATAAACTTTGCGAACAAAAACATATAATGAAAAGTAGATTTTGCTCGAAGAAAGTCGGTGGACTACAAAACGGGGAATAAGGTAGTAATAAAAACTTCTAAAGAAAAAACTTGCCAAAAAGCAGTTGTTATTGGAAAAGCAATTGAGCCAAGATCTTATTGGGTTAAAAAAAAGAACAATAATAAAATTGAAAGACTCAGTACATCACATATGAAATTGTCATCCTCAAGATCAGATTATAAATTCATTTGTGAACCTGAGTTGTACCCCAACGAGAGCAACAGTAACAAAAATCACCCAAATAATATATTTCCATTACAAAACGAAAATAGTCCAAGATCTGTAAGCCAGCCATGCACCCCTTTAATCAATTCTCAGCAAAGCCATCAGCATTCAAAATGTAGCAGCACCTTAAACTTATTAGGGGTGCCTTCATCACATGAAAATACTAGTTTTAAGCAAAGTTGTGAAAGTGAAAAAAATGTTAGCTCCCGATACGGACGATGCATTAAGGCCCCTCTACGCCTTGATCTTTGAGGGGAAGGTGTTTAGTATAAATCAACCTTTTAACCGAGCATTTGTCATCATAAATGTCAAAAGGAAAAAATTAGACACTTTTGACATAAACATGTAAAGAGTCTTATAAAATAAAGATTCAATTCAAGTTTATTTAAATAGTATTTTATTTAAAACAATGTCGTATAGAGGCTCCGATCTAGAATATTGGAAACGTCTGCTCCCACCGTTAAACAATTTATAGAGCGATATGTGGATTGAAATCACTATCAGTTACGAGGGCTGCTTTCAATGTATCAATAATTGGAAGAATAATCAAATGAATTGAACGATAAATACTTTTATTGCTATTCAAAATATTCGCTTTGTGTGATCAATATACGTTAGCATGAAAGCTCTTTATCCAGTCAATGGTAGCTCTAAAAAATTGGTTTTCGATTTCAACCGCTTGTTTTGGAGAACAAGAAGAAATCATTGGGTGCCATGTCGGCGCTGTGAAACTCGATCTCTTGTGTATCTAAATCAATGACGTAGAAAAATATATACCCATTTATTTACATTAAGCATTGAAGCTAACATTGCAAGAGCAATAATTAGATGGGCAACTATAGGCTACTCATCATTAAAAGGTTGATTTATACTGAACACCTTCCCCTCAAAGATCAAGGCGTAGAGGGGCCTTAATGCATCGTCCGTATCGGGAGCTAACATTTTTTTCACTTTCACAACTTTGCTTAAAACTAGTATTTTCATGTGATGAAGGCACCCCTAATAAGTTTGAGGTGCTGCTACATTTTGAATGCTGATGGCTTTGCTGAGAATTGATTAAAGGGGTGCATGGCTGGCTCACAGAGCTTGGACTATTTTCGTTTTGTCAAAATGAGCTTTATTTCTGAGAACTCCTCGAAAAATATATTGCAAATTGAAATATAATACGCCAATTAACATTGATTTACAAAAAACTTATTATCATCACTGTGAGTCATTATTTTTTACAGTGATAATAAAAATTGGATTATGTATAGTACAGTTAACAAAAAGGATTCCTTCTTAGATAAGTTTGATAACTCTACTTACTCAGAAAAGAAAGTAGTTTCAGTTGTTGCTCCCGTGTCTACTATATTTTCTACACTGCCGAGCATAAAATTAGTGGCACCCAGTAATTTGAAGATATTGTAGAAATTTTTATTAAATCTCTATTTCTCCCGGTTGTAACATAGTTTACTAATGGATTCCTTGCATAAAAAAAGTTGTTGTTAGTACGAAAAGCGATTGAACAATAAACGGCCCCCCAAATTCCTAAAAACCATTATCACCATATTTTTTGTTCCTATGGTTTTTCTGTCTATTGCAAATTGTTTGTTTAGTGTTGTCATTGTTAGTGTATTGCAATGAGCTTAAATCCTGTGGTTGTGGCACGAATTGTGGCGGCTTTAGAAGATGGTCGTGGTCAGCGCGAAACTGCCAGAAATGTTGGTGTAAGTCTCTCGAGTGTGCAACGAGACTGGCAAGGACACGAAGAGAATGGTATGCTCACTCGAAGACGTGGTTCAGGGTGAGGCAAGACGTAGCTACAGATGACAGCTTTCTGGTTTATAGTGCTTTGAGAAACCAAACGGTTACGGCAGTTGCCCTTCCAAAGCATCTGCAACAAGTGATAAATGTGAACATAAGTGAGTGGACAGCTAGGAGGCGACTTCACGCTGCTGGTTTATCTTCTCGAACTAGAGCTACTGGATCGACGCTATCTCGTGCACACCGGATTGCTAGGTTGCACGAGAACGTTTGGCTTGGACAATAGCGGATTGGAGTCGCGTATTGTTTTCTGATAAATCGCGATTCTGTCTCACAGGCTCAGATAGACGTGTAAGAGTGTGGCGACGATAAGGCGAGAGATATGCTCAAGCGTGTATTCTGGAGTGACTTCCATTTGGTGGAGGATCAGTTATTGCTTGTGGAGGCATATTGTACGAATTTGGATTCACTCTCAAATTCTTCCTGTAACCATTACTTTTCTCCACCCCGTATATCAAAAGTTACACACTCCATATACATCATGAATAAAAAAAATATATTTCTTCTTATGTACTCAATATTTCCTTAACTACGCAGATATCCATTTTTAACGTCCCTTTCACACAAAAATTCACATAATTTCTAGCGTAAAATTATTTCATAATATCTATTCAACACTTCTTAGACCCCAAATCTCAATTTTATTCTTATCGCTCCGCGCAAAAACTATCTTCAAAGCTTTCCTGATCTATAACGAAAATAACAGAATAACAAAAAACCGACACCTGCAAGACTCAACTCACCTGCCGTTTAAGACGGTTAAAGTTTAAACTTCAATCACCCATTGGTCAATTTCCCACATGATTTCCCTTACTCTCCCCCACTCTGAAAAACACATAAATACGAAGTCAACCCGACTTTCCTTGACTTCTCATCCGTTCATCATACAAAATGGTACTCAAGTTATAATAATTCGTCGGCATTAATGGCATAACACTGAAACGATCATTTCTTAATCAGATAACGTGATAAATAATACTCATACAGCCAACACTCAGTGATACTATTAATTGTTCAGCAAAATGAACAATATGTATAATACATTTTTAAATATACAACAGTGAAAGTGCAACCAAATTCATTTTATTTATCCTTATAACTCAAATGAGTTACAACGCATTTTACCACGATAGTGATTGTTCCTTCGTAGTCAAAAAAAGTAAACAACCTTCCCGCATTTTGAGAAATCGTTAAAATACAAAGAGAACGGGAAACACATATCTTTTGACGCTCGCACGGAGTTAGTCCTTTATCGTGAAAGTGACGTTGACTGCGCATAGGTACCTGACAGAGGTTCTAGAAAACCGTGTTTTACCGTTTATGATTATTCTTGGAGACGACGCAACCTTTATGCATGACAATACACGGCCCCACACTGCTTAGACAATTACTGCGTATCTTGACGAAGTTGAAATCACAGGATTTGTTTGGCCTGCCATCGGTCTAGATTTAAATCCAATAGAACATGTTTGGGATCAAATATGGAAACATGTACGTAGACATGTACCGGCCCCCAGATATTCTAGAGACCTTTGCGATATACTAGTACAGAAATGAGACAATCTTCCCCAGAATGTGATCCAAAGCATGTCTCGTCGTTTGCAGGCTGTTATCACTGCCAGAGGATGGAATACTAGCTACTTTTGTTTGAACGAAAAGCAAATCAATTCAAATTAATAGTATATTTTATAACAAGTGTTGAAAATGAAAGATTTCAGACGAGTTTGCAGAACGAGTGTCAAATCGAATTTTCAACACATATTACACACGATATTTTTCCGAGGACCACAAAAAACGCGGAGTTAGTATTTAATTTAAAAATAAACTGATGCTTCAAGACTGTTGTTGACAACTTTATGTTCTTTAGTTGATACGAATTTTTCAATTTTATTCATGGCAGACTCACAATTACAGAAAATTCTATAATTCTCTCAAATTCGCTCTGTCAATTGCTAACGGTTCAAAAGTCAAATTTAAAATGTCATCGGCAAAGCACTCTAACTGCGGACAAAATAATTATGCCATTTTGTGGAAATGTAGACATTGGTAATCATCGACCTGTGTGCAAAATAAAAACGCACAGCCGTCGGCCAATCAGATTTCTAAAATTTTCCATTTCACACGGGTATGCCGCTCGTTCGTTTCCGTGTTGAAATTGTTTGCAATTTAAAATTTTCACTAAGAGAAAACTGTATGAAATGTGCCATATTTCATAGTGGTCGTCGGAAAATAGTTTATAATTACTTTAAATAAACTTTCAACTACAAAAAGCATTTCTATTCAAGCAATTCGTCAGTAAACTATGTTACAAACGAGAAAAATAAAAATGTCTACAATATCTTCAAATTACTCGGTAGTGTATTAAAGGAGTCAGTCAGTTTTAATAGATGAAAATTCATTAGGTGGGATTGTCGTAATAGAAGATCCGGCCATATTGTTACTGTTGAAAATATTTTTAGTGACATTTATTTTATTATTTAAACAATCTTCAACATTGCCTTCCGCTACGCTGGTAAACTGACAAGTTAACTTCAAACAAAAATCAAATATGATTTTAGGAATTTGTAGACGTTGTCAAATGCTAACAACTTTTTTATTAGTTTTTAAATTGTATATTTTCATTGTGAACCAATGTCTTATTTGGTTTTTTCTGCAAAATTTATTTATATATTCATATATACGTTGTATCCTTTTAAATATAAATGAAGAAACTTTTTGATTATTGATCTGACAGCAGTATCTCGTAACGTCAAATAAAAATAAATACTATTTAGGATGGACTTTCACGAAACTTGGCTGGGCATCGAGGATGGACTTCCATTTTTTTGTAGTAATAATATATTATTGAGACTACTAAAGTGGGATATCAATCAAATTGGAAATTTTTGTTTCAGTTATGTCGATTGGGTCGTCACCTATCGTGAAAATGTGAAATTTATTTTCTCGGCTAGCCGTAGAAAAGGCTATATTTTTCTTTTAAAACCGGTAAGATTTAACTTTCCCACAGTGTAGGATAAACACAAATATCCTTGCGATGGATGTTGTTGGTTTATGTGTTTCCAACAATAAAATATTATTCTGCTCTACATAACAGCGCTGTAGGACATCCTCCATTCACAATTATAACTAATCATCGCATAGTTGCCATCGTATATTGGCTTTTGCTGACCTCGTTAGTGATTATAACTCGAAAACATGGTTCGTCAGTGTTACATTTGCAAAAAGTTGGATTATTTGAACCAAAACATGACCCGTAAGTTTATATTTGTCGTTAAACAAATTAATCCGTCGTTTTGGACGGTTTCTCTCAATTTACTGAAAATGTTCGGCAAACAAATGGTCATTTACTGAATTTAATAATTTCCTACTTGTCTCTGATGAATTCCGGTCACACAACTCACCTTTGATAGAGACAAACCTAAAAAACCATAACAAGCTCAGTAGCGTGATAAATAACTTAACGGACATATATGGTGGAATATAGTCAATTTCAGCCGTTATCTATCTGTAGATACAGGCTTCTCGCAATTTTGACCATTTAGTCCTATTTTGTGCCAGTTCATACTAGTGAATTTTCTTTTTTCATCGTAACCTTTCTGTCGTAATCTGCCAGTGTATCTGCACAGGATCTTCATATAGCAATTTGTCTACTTCAGTTTCATCTGGCTGGCAACATATTGTCACTGTCAAGAGCTATTTCTTTTTGCGACATCTTCATCCGTGTCTTCTTTTTTCTCTTGCTGCTTTTATGGTATTTCACTGTAATTTTCAATAGTTCTCTGTCAATGGCTCCTAAATGTAATCTTGATTGGCAAGTGATTTTCTTAACTTGAATCCAGATTTCGGAGCCATAAGAAATAACTGGAGGATGTGCACTGTTATAGATTTCCGCTTCTAATTACATCTGTTTCCAGCTCAATTAATTTGTTTTGTTTTCCGACCGTTCTAGTTCTAATCTGCCAGGAGATCAAATGGTTTTGCTTGCTTCGGTCATGCTATTTATAAATTGTGTCAGACCTTAGCTGCTTCTTGATGTAGTTCTTAAGACCATCTTGGAAAATTTCTGTTCATCTTTCCCTAATAGAACATAATTCGGGAATCCTAGGTTAGTGAGGTTTTTTAATTTGAATGTTGATACTTCATACTCAATAATTTACCTATAAATATAAGCAATTGATTTTACAGTGCCGTAACTTAATTTTTTTTTTGTTAGGGAAATAAGTTAATTGGAGAAAGCATAACGTTTTCTCAAAATTAGTGACTCTTCAAAATTGATGACTCATAGAAATTTCTGTTTAAATTTACATCTTGTTCTGTATATTGTAAATAAAAGAAAAATAGACAGTTCTCAGTAGATAATAAAATGGAAGTAAGTAAATTTCCTAATGACTCGCCTTTTATAATGCACTGATAAATATCAGATCAGTCTTGAGATAATGAAAAAAAATTGTTAATTTGGAAAGTTTTAGTATAAGATTCACATATTTTATGCTACTCACAAATGTAAAATTAAGAAAAAAAATATGTATACTGATATTAATAAGATTAAATTACAAAAATTACAACTGCTGATACCCATACGTTACTCCTTTCTATTTCTAGACGTTTTATTGGCACATCTTTTGGACTAGAATTTATATCTAAAACAGCTTCAACCTCCAAATCGAAATCGGCCTTTGGAAAACCGTTACATGTCCTTGTTCTTTGCCCCCGAAAATGTATAGATACACTTTTAAAGCGGGATCTAATCCCGAACCATCATGCTTATTACTAACTATCCTATCAATTCTTGTTTCTACTCTACCCGCACTATGAGCTCTACATTTGTCATTCGATTTGGACCGACGACTTGAATCCATTGACAAAGATTTTGGAGGTGCTTTTCTGCTAGAATGTCTATAAACTACTTTGGTATTTCTGGTAATGGTGGATTCATAATTTTGCATTTCTAGAACGTTTTCGTCCTCGGAATTACTGAAATTTTCTTCTGTTGAAATTAGTTTTACGAAACTTTTTCTTTCCATTTTGTCGCTCATTACAGATTTTATTTCGGGACCCATATAGTTAGGATTACAGAAACCAAATGGACCGTTTCTATCCCTCTCTGCGTTCTTCTGGTTCTCTTCTTGAGAAGTACCTTGAAATTAAAATATATTTCCAATTAAACTGTAAAAGAGAAGGGGAGGGTGGGCCACACTGAAACATGGGCCACAGTGAAACAAAATTTATATTGCTTTTAATTTACATTTGGAACTAGTCGCAACATCTCTCATGTAATAGAATAGTCAAACGTTAGTAGAATTCATTAACCAAATATAAACTGCATCATTTGTTTCCGAGATCTTGAGGTGTGTGGTTGGTTTTGCGCCAAAAGTAATATTTTTTAATATTTTGTGGAGTGCATTTTTCACGACGAATTACAAAATCGGCGAGTTATTAAATGTAATACTGCAAAACATATATTTAGCTATCATTTTATTTGTAGGATCGTAAAGTAATATGTTTACTCTTTAACATAACTTGAAAATTATAACAGCACGTGGTTTGGGCCACCTTGAAACAAAATTTCAGGGCTACAATGAAACATGTTTCATTGTGGCCCATAGATAGGTACCATTGTTATTATTATTTTTTGTTTGTTTGTTCAATAATTTTAATCTATTGTTCAGCTCAGCGCACGCGCACATTGCTTTATATGATATCAATTTTGTCGTTAATCGCTACAATGTGCATATTGCGAATAATATTATTATTATAATTTAACGGTTTCATTCAAATTTTCAAGTCCTTTCCGATTTCTAAATTTCATGTTTGTATTCTTACGAAGTAGATAAGGGTTAATTATTTTGTTACAGGTAGGCACCTACACTAAAAAAAATGTCTCGTGGTCGAAAGAGAAAAACCGATTAAAGCTTATTCAGTGCAGCTTCAATGCCACAAGCTGTAGTTGCAGTTATAAGTGAAGTGGACGGACAAAAATTATCCTTACGTGACGCTGCTTTACGTTATAATGTTAAGTATTCATCATTATTTAGATATGTAAAGAAAGCCAAAGGAGCTCAAAATATTGATGATGTCTGTATGACTCCAAAATATAAAACCCGCTTAATTTTTACTTTATATCAAGAAAAATCCCTTGTAGAGTACATTATATGGTGTTCGAAAATGTGGTATGGAAAATCCACTAAAGATTTTCGCGAATTGGTGTATGAAATGGCCATCATTAACAAAATAAAAATTCCACCATCCTGGGAACAAAACAAACAGGCTGGAGTTGATTTTATGCTGGGATTTATGAAACGCCAATTGAGCATAAGACAACCAGAGGGATGCCGTTTATCACGTGCGACTTCCTTCAACAAAAACAACGTTGCAAGTTTTTATGACAATTCAGAAGATGTTTATAAACGTTCAAATTCATTTGCAGATGGCTCCAGAGTGTACAATTTGGACGAAACAGGTACATTAACAGTACAAAAGCCAAAGAAGGTAATAACTGTAAAAGGTGTTAAGCAAGTGAGCCAATGTACTAGTGGTGAACGGGGAACTATAGTTACAACGTGTTATATTATAAGTGCCGCTGGAAACAGTCTTTCTCTTGCTATGTTTTTCTCACGAAAGCATTTCAAAAATCATATGCTGAATGGCGCCCCACCTGACACTCTAGGCCTTGTGTCCAATAATGGATGGATGAATGGTGACATTTTTCGTTCCGTCTTCAAGCACTTTATTAAATATAGTGGATCATCTTTAGAAAATCCTAACTTGTTGGTTTCCAACAACCACGAAAGCCACTTATCCATTGAAACAATAAATTTAGCAAAAAGTAATGGAGTGATAATAGTGACTTTATCACCTCATTGCAGCCATAAGCTGCAACCATTAGATGTAGCAGTTCTAGCTCCATTTAAAGCCCACTATAATGCAGCTGTAGACTCGTCGTTACTTCATCATCCTGCAACTCCCATGACCATTTACAAGGTAGCTAGTTGTGTCGAAACAGCACACGATCGTGCAATGACACCATCTAATCTTAAAAACGGGTTTGAAACAACTGGTATTTTCCCTTTTGACAGAAACCGATTTTCCGACAACGATTTCATTGCTAGTTCAATAACAGATCGCGAACTTCCCATGCCTGATAATAATCAAACTGAAAATCAATACATAGCTGAAATTCAAGTGAAATTACACCCCCTAGAGAGGAACAAGTTAAAAAGATTGGTACTGTTAACGAACTTTTGGCAGCAACCAGACAAAATAGCAGAAAACCATTTCATTTCTCCCCAAGAATTTAAAGGATACCCAAAGGCAGCTGCATGAAAGAACAAAAAACCTAGATCAAAGGGGCATAGCTTCATTTCAACGGATACACCCGAAAAAAATATATTGGAAGAAAAAGATCGCATAAAAAAATGAAGCATGTGAAGTTAAAGCAATCGACACCAAATAACAAGAAACAGAGGACAAAAAAAGATGAAGATGGGGAGACTTCAGAGGAAGAAATTGACACCGATGTTTTAATAGACGACGAAGCTGACGATGATATAGAGTATTGTGAGGAAGTAGATCCTTCAGGATTTGAGGAACTGGATCGAGATCCAAGTCTAGGTGATTTTGTATTGGTCGAATTTAAGGCAAAAAAACTAATATACTTTCTTGGAAAAGTTATCACTGAGAAAAATCTTACAAATGAACTGGAGATTCGATTTTTGAGAAGGAGTTTGAAAGACGGCCAACATTTTATTTTTCCAGTTCTTCCTGATGAATCTTCAATCCCAATATCCGATATAAAAATGATTTTACCTCCTCCTTTAAGTTTAGGAACCACCAAAAGGCTTCAGTGTACATACAAATTTGAATTAAACTTTAACACAATTGATGTACGTTGAACAATTTTGTTGTTTCATTGTGGCCCTACTGCTGTTTCATTGTACCCCAAATACTGGAGTACAATGAAACAAAAATGGGAAAAACAAAAGTATATTTTTTTAGTCTGAATATACGAGGGCAATTCAGAAACTAACCTCCGGTTGATTGAAAAAAATACACCAAGTTAAGTAAAAATATTTTAATATATACATCTTACAACTACATCTTTGCACTATTTTTCGACATAGTCTCCATAACGATTGAGGCACTTATCGTATCTCTTCACAAGCTTTGAAATTCCTTCTGCATAAAAATCACCCGCTTGTGCCTTGAGCCAGCCTGTGACCGCATCTTTGAGCTCTTCGTCGTCATCAAACCGCTGGGACCCGAGCCATTTCTTCATATGCATGAAGAGGTGATAATCGCTTGGCGCCAGATCTGGGCTGTAAGGTGGATGGTTGAAAACGTCCCACTTGAAGGACTCAAGAAGGGCTGTTGTTCTGCGAGCAGAGTGAGGACGGGCGTTATCGTGCAAAAAAACGATACCGGAAGTCAGCATACCACGGCGTTTGTTCTGTATAGCCCGTCGTAATGTTTTTAGTGTTTCACAGTACACGTCTTGATTAATGGTCGTCCCACGTTCCATGAATTCAACCAACAACACCCCTTTGGCATCCCAAAACACCGTTGCCATCAGTTTACTGGCAGAAAAATCTTGCCGGGCTTTTTTTGGTTTGGTAGGCGAATCTGAATGTGCCCACATCTTTGATTGTTCTTTTGTCTCAGGGTTCACGTACTTAATCCAGGTTTCGTCACCGGTCACGATTCTGTTTAACAATGGTTCTCCTTCGTCCTCATAACGTGACAGAAAGTCTAATGCAGAGGCCATTCTTTGACTTTTGTGGTGGTCGGTAAGAATTTTGGGCACCCATCGTGCTTACGGTAACCCAATCTTGCTGTCACTATCTCGTACAAAAGAGTCTTAGAAATCTGTGGAAAATCAGTAGACAACTCCGCCATTGTGAAACGTCGATTTTCACGAACTTTTGCATCAACTGTCTGAACGAGTTCGTCAGTCACCAAGGATGGTCTACCACTCCTCTCTTCATCATGAACGTTTTCTCGTCCACTTTTAAATAAACGTACCCATTCACGGACAACTCCTTCACTCATAACTTTTGGTCCGTACACGGCACAAAGCTCACGATGAATAGCTGCTGCAGAGTATCCTTTGGCTGTAAAAAACCTTATAACAGCACGCACTTCACATTTGGCGGGATTTTCTATTGCAGCACACATTTCAAACTGCCACAAAAACTAAACTAGCGCAGGTACGATGTTCACTCGACTACGGCTTGATGCCGACTGACCTGCTGAGCGTGTGAATGCACAGATGGCGCGCTACTCCCCCCACTACCCGCACTGTGACCAATCGGAGGTTAGTTTCTGAATTTCCCTCGTAGATTTTTGTTACTAAAACTTGGTTAAGATATTTTCATTTTCGTAATAGCCAACCACAATGTATAATTTTTCATTTTTGATTTGAATCAAAGATTTTTTCGTTAAAAGAAGTAATTTTGTTTCACTGTGGCCCACCCTCCCCTACTTCTAATATAAGAGTGCAATATTAGTTCGGTCGAAGTACAATATATATTGGTTATCATAAACAAGGTCAAATGAAAATTATATGACTTCAGCGTTTTAATAGAAAATGAGAATTCAGAAGATATTTTTGTTACGTAATAGCACACTAGTGTAGTCCCTGAATCCGACTCTGTCTAAGCCATGTATGAAAGTTGAAATTATGGCGGATGCGCAGGGATTTCTTAGAACTGTTAACTATTTTGTTTGTGACTATCTTATCTAGACATTATTTTTGTGACCAGTCTTATCTAGAAAATTCCAGGAAGCCGATTGTTTTTGTGTAAGCCGAAATCTAGAGTTACCTAGTAAAAAAGCCACTAATATATAAAGGACCGACCAGCGAGAGAAGTCAGTTTATAAATTGATCTCGTGGTATAAACAACGAACAAGTAAATAGTCTAATTAGCGAAGTGTTTATATAAATTAATGTAAGTGAATATACTGTGTACATAATATAAATTAGGGAATAGTGTAGTGAATAAACAAATTGAGTTAGTAGTGTAATAAAAAGTATGATGGACAAGAAGCCGAGAAAGATCAGATGCGGGAATTGTGGCGATCCAGGGTATATACGTAGTTCGTGTAAGCGCCCCAGGACTCCTGCAAACCAAGAACCCCAGTCACAGGAAAACTAGAACGGGTCGGCTACGAGGGGGCAGCACCGACCCTTGATCGTTCCAAAGACCCTCTCATATTAATAACACAAGCAATTGTAACTCAAATGTAACTTCACCGAAAATTCACATTCCTACATTTTCAGGTGAAAATACCGAGGAATTTCAAACTTTTTATGAACTCTTCATGTTGATAACAATAGTTTAAAATCAAATACTGAAAAATTCTTTTACTTAAAGACTCTCCTCAAAGGACAAGCACTCAAAACAATCGACGCGCTCAACGTTACAAATGCTTATTTTCCAGTTGCTCTTAAGTTGCGGGAGAAAAGATATAAAAATAGCATCAACGCTCATTTTCATGAAATAATTCATTATCCATAGATGATTAAAGGAAAAGCTGAACATTTGAGAGAATTCGTGATCAACTCGCGTCAAAATTTAGAGTTATTAAAAAATTCAAACAACAATGACACGAAGTTATCAAAAGCCATCTTTGTCTACTTATTTGAACAAAAAATTGACTTCCAATCAAGGAAGTTATTTGAGAATACGCGTAATTCAAACACTTTCCCCACTACTTCCGAATTCTTTTACAGTGTGTAATCTTGATAGTTTCAATTAACGCTTTTTTCAAAATAATAAGAAACCCTCCAAAGTAGGACTACATTTCACCTCCCAAGACACCCCAACAGGGAGACACCCATCTAGTCTCCAGCATTCTGAAAAATTCATATACTACAGTTCAAATCATACTATTCATAAATATTATAAATTCTCTGTTCTCTCTCCCCCGGATCGTATTAACTTTGCTCAGTCACAATTGTTTGGGAACTAGACATTTCTCAAAGGATTGCAACACCAAACACACGTGCAGTATATGTCACAAATGTCACCATACGAGTAGCCTGCCGCATCTTCCTAATATAACAAGAAACTACTCACACTCTGATAGGCCATTTCAACCTTTCAATTCAAACAATCACAATTCACAAGCAAATCCGACTTCTTACATTTACCTCAAAATGGCAGCGATCAAACTACACTCAACCTACAGCCAGCACATGAACTGCCACCAATAATAGTCACACGCCGCAAAGTATTCAATTGCAAGTCGAAACTCCCTCAATTGTTAATTTATCATCCCTCTCTTCGACCAACTCATCAGTTCTGTTGGCTGCAGCCAAAGTGATCGCGTATTCCAAATCTAGTGAACTCATCACTTTTAAAGCGGTCCTCGACAGCGGGAGTCAGAGTTCATTCATCACTTCCGCTCTATTAAACTCTCTTGGATATAGACCATATAATCAGCCGTTGTTCTCTGCTGGAATCGGTGCACAAAGCTCACAAATATCTAACTCCATGTTGGATGTGGAGATATTCTCTACCACAACGTAAAAACCTTTCACTATATCCTACTCAGTGGTGAACAATATAACGACCCTGCTACCTCAAACTAAATTATTGCTTGATAAATTCAAAATTCCTAATAGTATCTCTCAATCGCTGGCGGATAATGAATTTCACCAGCTCTCTAAAATCGACATGCTTATAAGTGCCGATTTGTATTACTCTTTACTCACGTACGGGGTCGATCAGGTGGCTCCCTCTCTCCCCATATTCGTAAACACTCATCTTGAATGGATTGTAGCTGGAAATGTATCAGGCAAAATAGAGGCAAGGTATTCGGATGATATTCTTAATAGAAATCATCTCTTCGTGGCTTCTGAATTTCCCATAGTTCAGCTAGCAGCAGTTATACAGCCTCCTTTCTCTCTGCTCTCGACCTCTGAATCTAAAAAAGATGAGGATGAAGCAACTCTCGCAGTAGCGATTGAGCAGGAGCCGAACTCCAAACTCGCAAACGTTCTCGTCTCTCTCATCACAATCTTGAAAGATGTAAATGTGGATTTATACATTGGGTCAAAATACAAGTCTCTCGATGGCCTCTTATACTTTTTTTTTAACAAGAAAACTGCTCAATAGACAATACTGTCTCTTCTGAAGGTGCTCTTGCAGAAGTTCATTTTAAAAACAAGGTGAAGATATTACCCACCGGAAGATTTCAAGTCGACTTACCCCTCATCTCTCCCAAAGAAAACTTGAAACTAGGAGATTGATTCTCAGTCACGCGCAAAAGGCTTTTCACTCTTGAAAGCAAATTTCAAAGAAACCCCTCTCTCTTTTTGTAATACAAAAGTTTATTAACGAATACGTTCAGCTAGAGCATGGTAAGATTGTCCCCCTCACGTTAACAAATCATCTCTCGGAACATAAGTACTTTATTCCGCATCTGTGCGTACTCAGGGAAAACAGTGCCACTACTTGAATCAGAGTGGTTTTTGATTGCTCGTGCAAAACTACATCTGGGTTATCTTTGATCGATATAACACTTAAAGACTATATAGTTCAGCCTGATCTGTTTGACATACTTTGTAGGTATAGAATTAATCAGTTCGCTCTCACCGTAGACATACAAAAAATGTACCGGCAAACATTATTAAATCCAAACCAGAACTTCCTACAGAAAATTTTGTGGAGGGATTCAGTGAATGATAATATTCAATGCATTGAGCTTCAAACGCTATCATTTGGACAAAACGTAACCCCATTCTCAGCTACTTGTGTCCTGAATGAAATAGCCTACAGAAACTCTCATTACCCCTTAGCCTTAGAAACACTACTTCTACAAACGTACGTTGATGACGTATTGTCAGGTACAGACTCTTATGAAGAGATTTTTCAATTACATTCCCAACGTATTTCAATTTTGTCTTCGCAGGGATTCTACTTACCAACTCTCAAGATTTTTCACACAAAATATGTCAACCCACAGTCCAAGAAGTCGACCTGAATCTAAACCGATCCACTTGTAAAATTGCAGGCTTAAAATGGAATCCTATAACAGACTCTTTGCAAATAATGGTACCAAACATTCTTCAAATAGTTTCCCTCACCAAACGCAAAATTTTATCGGCAATAAGATCTTGCTACGATCGCAATGGGCTGATGAATCCTATAATTGTACTGGTAAAAGTCATCATGCAAAAACTCTGGTTATCCAGACTAGACTGAGCTACTCCTATATCAGATCCTTCGGTAATTCAGGATTGGACTCATTTTACCAAAAGTCTCTCTTTCATACACAGTTACCAAATCCCTAGATTTCTTTTAACTCCTAATACAATAGTGATGGTGCATAGTTTTAGTGACGCTGTAACATTTATATTAGATCATTATATCAAGACGATACAATTTACTGTACTCTTGTTGTTAGCAAATCTCGAATTGCCCCATCAAAGTAAAACCACACTTGACCTCGACTAGAGTTATGTGGAATGGTATTACTGGCTCAACTAGCTTCTCGCATATCTCAAATCTTCGCAACTTGTCTATCAATCTCTTCTGTTCATCTATGGTCTGATTCCATGATATTGTAACTCGAAAATTCGCCGAGCCGTCGGAGACTTAATATTGGCTAACCTGTCGACTGGGAGAAGTCACAGCGCTTTTGGTACGAAGTTAAAAATTTCAGTCCTCCATTTACCGTCAAGGTGTAAACACACCGCTTCAACTTAAAATTTTCGCATGTGCTCTGGGAGCCATAAGTGTTTTATTGGAAAACCCGACAATTCCGACATAGGGGAAGAGAAATACGGCTGGAACCAACAATTGGCAGCTCCGACCCGATAGGTTTCTGGTCCAAAAACGGTCGATGACTGTGGGTTCCATAAGAATTTAGAGGAATTGCGTTTTGTGGTGAATTTCCGTAGACGGCGTTAGTTAGAAGGATTCATTATAAAGGTAAATTGTTGAAAATACTTTCTCGGAATTGTATAGGTATTTTAACGTAGAAATTTTAGTTTTGATTCGTAGTTTATTGGAGTATGTAATTTGGATTTCACGAGATAGCTTCGATGCATTTCATAAATTCTTATTAGTTCATATTCTTCATTGCTTTATATTTTGTTGAAATAAGAATATATCACGGGGGTTGTATAAATATTCAGGGATGTGTCCAACGACATAGTTTTTATATTATGGGTTTTTTTTTGGTATCGTAGTTTTTTGCTAAGCGGAAAAAAACCAGTCGTATAGTTTTTATTTTCAGTGTAGGTGGCTTTTATACAGGTGAAAGTCATGATGTATGATTATTTACGAATTTCGGGTGTTATTAATATTGTCAGTATGATGGGATATTACGGGGGTACGTCGAAAATTTGACCGGGGTAAAATGTAAACCCTCTGTAGAGGCTAATTCTTTTCTCTATTTTAGGGGGGTTTTCGTACGTGGACATTAATGATTGGAATTTAATGGGTCAGTGAGACCAGTTCCAGGGGAGCTAGAATATTCTGGAGCAACTTCAGTTCCTGTTCTGGTTCCGGAAAAGGATAAGTGAACAGTTTTCCTTTTCTTTATCCTTCAACTTCATTAGTAAACTCACATTTATGCTTCACATATAAAGTTTTTTATTTCTTTTTTTGCGGCAATTACTTTAATTTTGCTGACACTTGTACTTGATATTTGAAAAATTTGAAATCTTTGCTCATAGTTTAAGATACGCTAAGACACTACGGTACGTACCTGGTATTGCGTTATTAGTGGTTTTGCCTATTTCTGATGATTTTATGTATATAACTTGCTCCGTACATAATTTTGAGTTGTATTTTCTCTAGCAACGCTAAACTCGTTGCTATTTAAATTTTAGGCTTATGCAATTATTTATATTGATATTGGTATAATTTGCGGAAGTGTGAACCCTTGTAACTATACATTGTTGACTTTAATATATATATATATATATATTATCGTTGTATTTTTGAGGTATTGTACATAAACAATTAGGTCGTTTCTCTAGAATTTTAGAATTGAGACATAGGTGTAGTTTGGGGCCCTCAGCTCTTCTGCACCCTGAGTTTGAAGCCTTCAGCTCTGCTCAGAGTTTATAGAATCTGCTTGACAGTTATTTACTTGAGTTGTAACTGATAAATTAGTTAGAAATTTTTGGATTTATGTAGTTTTCGGCCTTCAGCCCATCTACGTTCTGAGATTACAGCCTTCAGCTGAGCTCAGGCGTTATTTGTAATATTTTTGGTAGTGACATTGTAATAAATATTTTGAAAAGAGACCTTTGGTCCACCAAGACTAATTAAATCTTCAATCAGGGGATACTTGCTGACTTTTATTTACTTATGATAATTTACCTATCAGTTTAACCTTGGGAGTGTGTAGTGAGTGTTGTTAACCCACTGAGGAGTTGTGGGCTAACTTAAGAAGTCTTAAGTGCTTGCCAAAACTTCTCTGGCGCCCTTTTGTAAACTTGATAATCTTTTTTTGAAGAATCCACCCCTTCTTCGACTCGAAGCTAGTCGACTGGCGAGCACGGGTTGTACCACGTGAGACAACCCGCATACCTATAACGAGCACTGAGAGGGTTAGTAGGTTTTCTCGTTATAATATCACTCTCTTAGATAGCACACTCGCCATCCAAGTGGAGTACTTATGTTTCACACTGGATATCCACAATACAAGAACTCACTAAAAACTTTAAATGGCATCATGTAGCTAGTGAAAACAACCCTGCAGATATTTTATCAAGGCGAACGTTAACTCACAAAACTTCTGATTTATGGTTTAATGACCCTGGTTTCTTATGCTTCCCAGAGGTACTCAGGATCAACTTTTCTCCACAGAATCTTCCGAAATTATAGTTTCATTGCCAGATGAAAGAAAAGTTGTTCTATTAACAACACCCATTGAAAAGTTCGTATATTGGACACACGTATATTCTAAATTCTCCAACTTCATTAGGTTACACCGTACTATAGCATATTTGTTTCGACTTATTCACAACACTAGAAATCATAGTCATAAAACTCAAAAACCGTTATCATCTGCTGAGTTACGCAAAGCTCTTGAAGCAAATACAACTGTCACACTTTCAAAAAGGAATAGAGGAGCTTACGAATCAACAGCCCTCTACTGAAAAACATATTATAGCTTTAAAACCTTTTCTTGACTTACAAGGTTTGATAAGAGTAGGAGGAAGACTTGCTAATGCATTGATTCCTTTTGAGCAAAAACACCCTCTCCTACCCCTTCTCGAAATCCCACTGTATATCTTATGATGCTCCTTGAACAAAAGCGTTTAGGTCATAGCGGACTGCAGAACGTCTTGTCCAATTTTCGTCTTAGATTTTGGCCGATAAATGGATTGAAAGAAATTGGAAAATAACACGCACCTGCATTACGGGCTTTAAGCTTAATGCTCAAAATGCACAGCAAATAATGGCAGATCTTCCCAAAGAGAGAGTACGGCTCGATCGTATCTTTAAAAAAACAGGAGTAGACTTTGCAGGCCTTTTTCTCACCAAAAGCTCTTGCCTGAGAAAATCTCCTATCACCAAGTGCTATATAGCTTTGTTTGCTCACACACTGAAGCCGTCCACATGTAACTGGTTTCCAGCCTTTCAGCTGAGACCTTCATTGCAACATTGAAACGTTTCAATACAAGAAGAGGTAACCCTCAGGTTATATTCAGTGACAACGCCACAAACTTTCTTGGGGCTAAGAATCAACTCAAAGAGCTTCATGCATTTCTCCAGTTAAAGTCTAGCTCTGATCAAAAACTTCTTGTCCTTCACTTTTATTGAATGGAAATATATTCCGCCACGTTCTCCACATTAGGATGGAACATGGGAATCCTCAATGAAAAGTGCCCTATACCACCTATACCGCATAGTAAGTACATATACCCTCACTTTTGAAGAATCCAGTACTGTGATTGCACAAATAGAGGCAATCCTGAATTATAGACCTCTATACCCCTTATCTAACGATGCAAATGATTTGCATCCATTAACCCCAGGTCATTTTCTCATTGGCGCCGTTCTCACCTCTTTCCCTGAGAAAGATATCTCCCAGATCCCTATGAACAGACTGTCCTTCTGGCGGCTCTGTAGCAGAATTCAATAATCCTTTTGGAAAAGGTGGTCTGTGGATTATCTAAATCTACTTCAGAATAGCCCTAAACGGTTACTCCCTGTTTCCAATATAATGAAAAATCAAATGGTACTAGTTAAAGAAGAAGATAATCCCCCTCTTAAATTGCCATTAGCTATAATCCTCGAACTCCTCTCAGGTAAAGATGGTGAAGTCAGAGCCGCTAAAATCCTCTCAGCTGATGGAGAGTTTGTTTGTCCAATAGTCAAAATTTGTTCTTTGCCTATATCAGATAACCAAGAATGATGATGACTCGTACACCAGTCTGTTTCTTTTGTTTCCTTTGTTTTTTAGTATCTGTCTATTGTGACTCTCAAGGAAACGGGTATAACAGATACGTAGATTACAATAAGGACAAGGAATTTAACAGGAATAATAAGAACAACAACCATACTAATAATAACGAAAGAATATGCAAGAGAGAAGATAAAATTGAAGAAATGCGCAGAAAAATAGCACAGTTAAAGAAAAAAAAACTACGAATTAAGGATGGAAAATATGGAAATCAAAGAAAAAACACAATAGATGTTAAATCAAATATTTTGAAATGTAAAAGAATAAGAAATAAAAACAGTAACAAAAAGAGGCCAGTACTACTAATAATGAAAGACGTGAACAACAAAGTAGAAACTTTGGAACGAACGAATAAATTAAAATGAACAAAGATATAAATTGATGAAGAGTACCCAAAAGATATATTGGAACAGAGAAAACAGCTAATAAGATATATGAAACAGGCGAGAGAAAGTGGAGCCGAAGCTAAGATAATTGATAATACATTAATGACAAATGACAACGTATACAGTCTAAAAGAACTGGAAGAAAGGAAGAATCAGTTAGAAATACATACAGGATGGAATAAATCAACATTTACGGAACATAACAAAACTAATCCGAAAACTTTGAATAAAATTTTGAATGATAGCAGAACTTTCAAAAACAAAACACAATTTTTCAACAGCATATCATCATGAATACTTAGGCAGCTGCTGTGAAAAACTGCACAGAAAGTTCAACGAGTACATAAGAAACTTTATCAAGGATTCTAGGAATAACTGGTGTGAGTTTGTAAAAATGTTCGCATATTGTTATAATACAACACCTAATACGTATCATGGATACACTCTATTCGAATTATTGTACGGTAGAAAACCCAACATTCCAGAATGTTTAAATTCAGAAATTGAACCGTGTTACAACTTTGAAAGGTATGACATAGAATTGAAATATAGATTACAGTACGCGCATGACAGAGCTAGGCAGTTTTTAATAAAAAATAAGTTGATTAGAGTAAATAAAAGCGAAAAAGAATCTTCATCCGTGAATTCAATTATAGGAGATTCAGTAATTTTGAAAAATGAAGAAAAAACTAAATTCGATCCTTATTATTTAGGTCCATTAAAAATAACGAAAATAATAGGAGTAAACTGTGAGTTTTTATCTCAAAATAATTAAAGAGAAACCGTTCATAAGAACCGATTGTATTAGTACAATAGTAATAATATTTGTAATCAAAGTGAGGTGAGATTGTAAACAAACAATGCAGTGTTTAAAAATAGGACAAAAAAGTTAGGGTAAATAAACAAACAATGCGAGAACAAGACGTTATATTGAGTATCGAAAAACTATCCCAGATAATTTTTCTCTTGTAAGGATCCGAAAAGTCACTATTAGATTTAGTTAGTTTGATTTTAAGTATGGTCAGCGGCCAGTGAACTTGAAAGTCGTTAACACGTTGTAGGAAGGTTATTGTTCTAAACGGAATCACGACTGTTTGTAAATATAATAATAAAAGCGATTCAACGATATAAATAATTTAAGTATAGTAAGGTCGACGGAGATTATCGACTGTTTATGTTTAGTTTTTAATTAAATATATATATATATATATATATATACAGAGTGTGCACGTAAGTTGGCGGTATATGGGAAACTTTTTCATTATTAATTTTACGAAAAAAAGTTATTCTGTATAAAAAGTTCTGAATGGTTCAAAACCTAAAATTCAATTATCAGATGTTAAATTTTTTCACTCGTATACGAGGTTTGTCAAAAAATGTGATTTTTGCTCTAGAGTAAAGAACCTTTCTTTTTGACAATATCGAAAATTGTTACAAAGAAAAGATGTTTAGAATTAAAAACAGCTTTCAAATACTCAGCATTGTTTATTTACATTGAAAAAATATTTTTTCTACATTTTCTCTGCGATTACGTTGGAAATTCAAGTTTGCATGCATAATTAATCGCAGAGAAAATGTAGAAAAATATTTTTTTAATGTAAATAAACAATGTTGAATATTTGAAAGCTATTTTCAATTCTAAACATCTTTTCTTTGTAACAATTTTCGATATTGTCAAAAAGAAAGGTACTTTACTTTAGAGCAAAAATCACATTTTTTGACAAACCTCGTATACGACTGAAAAAATTGAATATCTGATGACTGATTTTTGGGTTTTGGATCATGCAGAACTTTTTATAAAGAATAACTTAAATGATTAATTAATAATTAAAAAATTTCCCATATGCCGCCAACTCACGTGGACACACTATATATGAATTCCTTACGTTGAAACGGAGAGTTCATTGTTAACTAGTGTCATGTCAGTAATGCATTTTGTATAAGTGTTTTCTCATCGATAATGGTATAATGGACTGAGGACTTAACACAAGGAACACTTGCCGTTTTAATCACCACACTATGGTTTTCAGCCCCCCCCCCCCTCTCCCAGTATGGAGAAAAAATATTCCACCAAAGTAGATTCTATAATTTTGTAATCTATGTGTCTCAGTTCTCGAATAGAACATGTGTTTAGCACTTAGCTTTCCCTCTATATATAGAAAAAATGTCAAGTGAAGTGACTGTGATGAAAAAATGTTTTTGATTGTAAAGAGCAAAGTATTTTTCTTAATTTTCTCTCCCAGCATTGCATGGTCACAGATGTGTTTTTAAATGTAATCTCTTTGTATTGCAATCCGTGTAACTGTTTGTAATTATTTTATTAAATTTGTTTTTGTAGCCAATGTAGTTATCGAATAGATAGTTACTTTCCAGTGAGCTGAATCGAATATGAAACAATAAAAGTTATTCCGTTTCTATCTACATGGTAAGAATATTTCGGAATGGAAGAACAACAAACCGTCCTACGCTAAGTATCAAGCCAGATAGCGAGATAATTTTCTGACCTGTAAATACAAGTGTTTTTCTATATTTCACAAAATCTTTAAAGTTACAGTGTTTAATAAAAGGGTTCAATAGAGACAGTTCTCATTAAAATCCTTACCATACCGTCTCCTCCCATAACGGGAACCATCCCGTATGAGACCGAATATACTCGCAAACTCAAAGCGAAAATTCGAACCTTAAAATTAACCAAACCAGAAATTTTTGCGAGTGAAAACTTAACAAGCAATAAGAACGTGCGTGTTCGTAAAAACATAGTGTCAGTTAAAACATCTCTTAAAGCCACAAAATACAAAGGTACGTTCAAACATAAAATTATCTAAAGAAGGCCGGAAGATACTCTAAAATTTCCATAGAGAAAGAAACAATAACCGAAAAACAAACTGAACCGAATACAGACACCAGCGGTGAACTAGGGCCATCAGCCAACACTAACAATAACGCTTTCCAATCAAAATAATATAGCGAAGAAATTAATAGAATGAAACACAAAACTCAACTACTCAAAAATAAAAACAAAAATTATCATAAATTAGTATATATTAACGACGAATCGTTGATTACTGACAATCTCGTAAACAGCAACATTTTACCAGTGATAAATATACCTAAACCATACCTAAATGATATTAATATCGAAACATTAACCACAGTGCTTAATACCACGGAAGACAATAAAATGTGTACAGAATACGATATCAAGTGTCCTGAACACAGCAACAACGATCAGGCTTGCACATAAATTGTAAAGAGTATAAAACACGACAAAAGGTGTATAGAAAACCAAATTAAAAAGTGTATAGGAAAACAGAAAAAAGTGTTTAGAAAACGTAGAAAACTCAACAGAAAGTGTCAAATCAGATATGCCAGATATAACAATTCCCACCTGTCGTGTAAACGACACAAATTTCTCATCTACACCAATACAGTTAATAATAAATAGCGAAAAACAACCCAATATGAAGGAAGACACAATGAGTGGTAGAAACACGACTGATGACGTGGAAGAGACTCAAAAATCCCCAAATCAACAATAGAAGCGATTATCCACAAACCTGCTAACTTATCATGGGCGCAGGAAGAGGAAGCGGAAGAAAATGGCAAAAAAGATAATTTTTTTTCGCAATACGAAACCTTAAATAAACAAAATAAACCAATAAAAGTTATACAATTGTAACCAGCTGATAAAATAACTACCCAAGATTTAAATAAAATAACTGTCGAACCCATGGATACCAGGGAAGCCGATTTTGTATTTCCCAAAAAAACTTTTAAAAAAATTTTAAGTCAAAATAGTCGAAACACAGAACCATTAAAAACACAGAATAATTATTATATTACATATTAAATATACAAACAACTCTTCTATTGTCTTCACTAAAGATGTAGAAGATTTTGAAAATCTAATAAAAAAATGAAAAAGTTCAGTTCCACACTTACACAAGGCGTAAGGATGAATCTCACGCCTTTGTCTTGATATCAAGGAGGAAATAGAAAAAAACTATAAAATACAAGTCAAAGATTTATACCGGATGGCAACGAAAGGACGTCCCCTATACCTAATAGTGACTGACGCCAAGGTAACCCTAGACTACCTTAACAAGAATGTTCGAGTTATAGAACACACCAGAGTACACTGGGAGTTCAGAAGACAGAACAAACCGATTATTCAATGCCACATTTGTCAACAATGGGGACATGCAACTTCAAATTGTGGTAGGACTCCCAGATGCCTCAAGTGTGCCGGAGCTCATCTCTCCCTTATCATTTTTGAAACCCTGTTTTTTAGCTACTTTTCAGGGAAAATTTAGCCGAAATATTCTAGGAGTCCCAAAATTCCTATGGTACGAAGTTGTTGTAAAAAGTCAAAATTTATGGATAATGCTTCTAGCAAGGAGCCATGAAGACCTCCCAGGACGTGGACAATATGAAGAAGAACGGCCAGGACATCGGCGTTAACAAAGTGACTGATTTTCTAAATATTGTAAATGGGAATTGTGATATTGTCAATAAAGAATGTTTTTAATAAAAAAATAACAACAGATCGTCTAAATTTTATGAGCGAATAAGCTGCGAGGAACCACTTAAAAACTTTGGAGAATATAAGGGACATCTTTGAAAATGCGTCACTAGAAAAAATTTACAATTATGATGAGACGAACATCTCATATGATCCTGGTTCTAAGAAAGTATTGGTGCCCAGAAAAACCAAGAGAATCGAACGAGATCAAGAACACTAAAAGACACCGGTCAGTATAATGGTTTGCGGAACAGCTATGGGGAACTTGCTTCCTCCCATGACCATCTATAAGGCACAACATCTGTACGAAAATTGGACTACTGGAGGTCCTGCAAGCTCAATTTATCAGGTGACGCCTTGAGAATAATTCGATATGTCCACATTCGAACTATGGTTTTTTGGTGTTTTGACTCCTTACATAAACGTTAATGGCACCCCAGAACACAAAAGTTGTAATTGGAGATAAACTAGTGTCGTCGAATCAGTTCAAGCAAATAATTGTATGACTCCCCAACCAGAAGACTCAAAGCATTTGATGCATCCTTTCGACGTAAGTTTTTTGCTCCCATGAAGCGAAAATTACACGAAGTTCTGGATTAATGGAGAATGGAATGTCGTCGAAAAGTAGGCATTCCAAAAGAACAGTTCCCAAAGTTGCTAGATTCATAGTGGTTCTATATTGACAACAATGCTACCCCAAATCTACAATCTGGCTTTAGGGCTACAGGGCTGAGCCCCTTCAATCCAGAAATGGCGAATGTTCTTGGCGACCAGTCGGATTCCGAGAGAGTGCTAGATTTCAGTTTATTAGAGTTTCTAATGGAGGTTAGAGAATATTCCAATGAACCGACAAACGTCAGCCAAACCATTCAGACTTACCAATGTAACCAATGGATTTACCAGAAATTCTCAAGTTAATATATTTCCCACCACGTAAAAATGAAAGAAAGAATTCGAAATGTTTATCCTGATGAAACCGGACCATCAAGAGCTCACCAAAAAAGACGAAAGTTGTCGACACTAATTTCGATTCCTTCTGTCCTATATGCAAGTATTCTTACGAATATTACACTGAAAAGACTGAATGGATTTGTTGCGTTTCTTATTTGGAGGGGGTTTGCCGTAGTTTTAATCGTGGCTCTAAGGATTCTCAATATGAATCGTCTTCAGTCTTGTTTGATTTGTTCAATACAATACTCGGCGTACACAAGGAGAAAGGCCTAACTTGTGGAAAGTGGATTTGTGGATATTGTAACAAAAGATCCAAACAAGAGAGATACGAATGTCCCTCATGTTTCTACGACGATTAAAAATTGGTTCCTAGTTTGTTCCTTTGTTGTTATGTTCTAAATGTGTTTAAAATGTGTTGGTTTTATGTTTTTACTTTGTTTGGTTAGTTTTAGTTTAGTTAAAAATGTTTTTTAGTTGTTCGTTCATGTGCCAAAAGTGCCATCCCAAAAGTTTTTGAAAATGAATGACTGTATTTAATTTTTTTTGTTTTATTTGCCTAATGTAGTCATCTAAAACCATTGACCAATGCTTCTGGTTAATAATTTACAATGCTTTTCACTTTTTTTATTGTCGAAGTTGTCCCGGGAAAATCTAACATGGACTTCATGTAGAATTAAACATGGTGTCGGCGTTACCCCGTACCCGGGGTAGAAGGAAGAGGAAATTTTTTTGGCATCAAATAACCAAGGCTTCAATTGTTACGATGACACATAAGTGAATGGTTTTTCAACATAGGACGAAATATAGCTGAAACCTGTCGAAGTAACCCAGTTTTACGGTAATCATTCAGAATCCATGAGAATAGACAATAAACGGTACTGATAACATTTCTCGTGTAATGATCCATTTCCCAATGCAATCTTTCATTGATGGCAATTGGATTTCTATAAAAAACACATTTAAACAAATTACTGTGAATGCAAGCTTTACTTTTCAGTAGTGAGTATATCTCAATCAAATAAATATTGAGAAACGAATTATGTAATGGCTTGAAAAACTCCACATTGATTCCACAACATATGAGCTCATGTTGCTGTAGATGTAAGATATCCTATAGTGGAGAGCAGTGAAGAATATATTTTGCTGTTTCAATTAATCAGAATCCTGATTTGAACTCAACAGTGTCACGTAAACTAGGACAGATATATAAATGGAAAATGAAGAGATTGTAGTCTAACTCGAAGAAAAACTTTTGTACTGATGTAGAAAATTGAAATTATAAGCGTGTACTTACCTGTTTTGACACTATAGCTACTAGCGGACGACAGCCTATTAACAGTTTCAATACTAGCATAATCTGACGTGGAAGAAACGTTTTCCCTAGATTTTTCCTCTAATGATTTGATCATCTCTTGGTATAACGGATTATCGGCGTATCCAATGTGTGAGCTGTAGCTTTCGCCTTTCTTAATAGGTAAGAAATTCTCATAAATATTTTTTTCGTTATTGAGATGTACCTGAATGCTATTTTGTTTTTCATTATTAGATTTGTTCTTTCCTAGTAGCTCGTTTTCGTCTTCGCTATCTAAATAAACTAATTTTGTAGCTTCTACGGGAGTTAATACTGGAGTTGGTAATGACAGTACAGAGAAATTTGGCACGGATATTGGTTCTCTTGGTATTTTTATTGCTGTGCTATCAAATTCTACTCGTTTTTTTGGGTTCATTTCTTTCAATTCTATTTCATCCGATGGAGAGGTATCTGTGTTGAATTTCTTTTTGATCACATATGCGGATTTAGATTTTTTCATGGAACCTGAAAATTTAAAAAAGCTTTATTCTGTGTATATATGTGTAAAATCTGGATGCCGAAAAAATAACAAATCAGTATGATGTACTGGCTCTGGTGAGCTGAAAATCAATAGGGTTCATCTGTGAGACGTCCTGAACAATATCCAATCATAAAATTGTTGACTTGTATGCACTCCGGAGGCTGCATTATTATTATTATTATTATTATTATTATTATTATTATTATTATTATTATTATTATTATTATTATTATTATTATTATTATTATTATTATTATTATTATTTGTATTTTCCTTTTTAGCGGTAGTCGGCCTCAGCGGCAACACTTTCGTTGGGTGTACTTATTCCAGAAAAGATCTCACGATGTTTGTCGCATCTAAGAGTACAGATTTTTGCATTGTTCGATATGCTGACTCAGGAATACCAATGTTTTTGAGAGAACTACTTAGTTTCTTTGGAATTAATCCTATACAAGACAAAACGATTGGAATGATTTTAACTTCCTCAAGGTTCCACATTTCTTTTATTTCTGTTTTTAGCTCAGCATACTTGTTCAATTTTTCATTGTCATTATTATTATTATTATTTCTTTTATTAATTGTCTCAAATATGGTTTATTCCTTTCATGATGACTGACTTCAAACATAATACATATGTACATGTTGTCAATAAACGTATATCTATCTATCTATCTATTATTATTTTTTTTTATTCACGTTAACCGGATGTTTAGCGTGAGAACCGGCAAGGTTAGTTGCAAGGTTTCCAGCATTTCCTATTTATTTTTGTTCAACACTTTTCTGATTATATTATTATTATTATTTTCATTATTATTATTATTATTATTATTATTATTATTATTATTATTATAATTATTATTATTGTATTTAGACAAGGGGAGAGGCACAGGTCCTTATTGGGCCCAATAACAGATAATTACATAAGTAACCTACTAGGCAAAGAACAGAAAAATAACTACAATATACCAAAGAAACTATAGGTGCTCTAGCAGCGTACGATCAAGTCTGTTTTTAAACGAGTTAATAGATGGTGCAGAAACTGTGGATACATCAAGATTCTTCCTGCTGTCGAATACCCTGTTTGGTAAGAAGTTCTGTCTTGATTTGACGTTGAAGTTTTCTTTTTTGAGTTTGAAAAGGTGTCCTCTAAGGTGGTCATCTGTATTTAAGGTGAACATCATATCAAGATTACAAAAATTGCATTTTAATATTTTAAAAGTGGTAATGAGGTCTCCGCGGTGTCTGTGAAGTTCAAAGAAGGTTAGATTGGCCATGGAGAGTCTTTCTTTGTAGGAAGGTCTTCGCTGTCCCAGGGACAGTCGAATGGCTCTTCTTTCAACATTTTCCAAAATATTTTTATCGTGAACTAGGTCTGGGTACCACGTTGGACCAGCGTACTCAAGAACTGGTCGGACATAGATAGTATACAGTTTGTAAAACGACTGAAAGGAAACACTCGAAAAGCACTTACGAATGAGATACAGTCTGGTGTTCGCGCGCTTACAGACTGAAGTTATATGATCAGACCAAGTTAGGTTGCTATTTACGATAACTCCGAGGTCGTTATAGGAAAACACAGAATTTAATGGTCGGCCGTCTTCAAAGTACGGTAGTAGTGGGTTATTTTTACCAAACCGGAGCACTACACATTTTTCAGTGTTCAACGGAAGTAGCCACTGGGAACACCAGATGAAGATGAAGCTTAAGTCCAGCTGGAGGGTTTGTTGGTTTATGATTGGATTCGTATATATCTTTGTGTCGTCAGCGTAGAAAGATATTTTGTTAGTTACGTGTTGAGGAAGATCGCTGGTGTAAACCTTAAAAAGCAGAGGACCAAGAGCAGAACCCTGTGTGGTACTCCACATTCCACCAGTCTATCCCTTGAGAAGTCATCGCCAACTCTTACTTTGAAATATATGTCTGTTAGAAAGTTGTCAATTCAGCTAAGTAAAGAGCCGCGAATGCCGAAGTGTTCCAGCTGGTGTAGAAGTCTGCGCCTGTGAACACGATCAAAGATATTGAAGAAGTCCAGATAGAAAATATCAACTGGCTGCCGATTGTTAAGAGATGGTGTCCAGTCATTAACACAGTATAGCAAGTTGGGTAGGGTGGAACGGCTGGCGACAAATCCGTGTTGTTGCGTTGGAATCACATTTTCCAGGAGAGGAAATTTGGTCATCTCCTCTGAAATAATGGCCTCCATGGCTTTACTGACTACTGGCAGCAGACTAATCAGGCGATAGTTATTGGAATCAAGTTTGTTACCATTTTTGAATATGGGGGTGATAGATGCTAATTTCCAGCTGGGGGGTATGGAACTTTGAGTAAAGGAAGTGTGCATAATTAACAACAGGGGAGTTGCAAGCGAGTTTGCGCAACTTTTTAGGAGTTTTGTATTAGTATTACGCGAATCTACGGAGTTCCTGTTATGGCCCCTGGGGACACAACATACAGACACCCACTAAAGAGGATTGAGTCCTTCATTGAAGTACTTGGCCTCAAGGACGCATGAGTAGCAGGAATCGCAAAATGCGCCCGCCAGTGGCCTCAGTGCCGGAACCTTGGCTTGAGCTTGCTCGCCTGAATTTATTGTTAGTAGTAGTAGTATAAAAACTTGTTATAAAGTAAAAATAGGTTTATCTGAAGTGAATCTGGATATGATAATTGCGGCAATTAAACGACCACTGGTTATTGTTGCACATAAACAATAAATTGAAAATTTGGTATAATTATGTACTTGAGTACCCTCACTGTGATACACCGTTGAATTTCAAATAAAAAGCCCTTTCATTTGAGCTAAGTTTGATCCCACCTCCCATTGAATTTTTTTCATTGCGATGACGTCCCTGCTTTCATGATGACTTACTTGAGTGAGCCCAGAGAAAAACTCTGATGCTCCTCAAGCTGGGTTAATGCCCATGTACGATTCCATGAGCAAACTCCATGAGGATCCAAACAACCCGTCCGTACAGGACGTAATCATGGAACAAAGCACAAGACATCATCAAAGGCTAGAGACAAATAGCAACCCCTTACTTCATCACCTACTAGAACACCAAGCCGATAGACGTATCAAAAGAAACTGGCCAGCAGATCTAAAAAATGATTAAAGAGGTCGTATCGCTGGAGAAGACCTCGCCATGCTAATAGGAGAGCCCACATGCCCCAGAGCCAAAAAATTAGCCTATTGAACTTTGTTTTTGATTGCTAATAAATGCGATATAATAAAAGAAACATCAATTATATTAATTATTGTGCGAATGTTGCAGGAAAAGTTTTCCATTGTATAATTTACATATAAATATAATATTATTGAAGTTTACTTGTATAAAATAATGGAATTGTATATTCTTAACCATTAGTTATTACTTCAGATACCATCTTTATATAGGAGGAAAATGGATTTTCTTTTTTTATAGGGCACAAGCCCATTGATTATATTATTGACTTACCTCTGCGCGGCGTTGCTATATCTGCCATATCAGTATCTATGACTTCAACTTCTGCCTGCGGGCTGGCGTGTTGTCGTAACAGACTTTCTGTACTATCGCCAGCACAGCCAGTTAAAACAGTATAGCTACACTTATTACTCATCCTTGGAATGTTCAGTTGTGACAGTTTTTGGATTTCTTGAAGAAAACCTTTGGAAGACCTGCTTGTTTCGGAAAATTGTTGCGCTAAATCACTACCATCATTATAGTTCATTTGAGTAGGTTGAAAAATGTAGGTTTTCTCACTAGGAGCCACCTGAAAATAAATTTGTTATCAAAAATCCAGTCTTCGGCTATTATTTTATATTGTAAAATGATTCAGGCAAATATGCACATAGTAGAATAAAACTGATATGAAAAAATACGTGTTATCTGAAGAAATGGGGTCAGTAAACTTTTTAAATGGCTAAGAATAAGAATAACTGCCAAGTCGTTCAACGAATGGTATTATATCTCCTGGAATATTTCCATTTCCATCTTTGTTACGATATAAATGAGTATATCGAAGGATGTGATCTCTTAGATCGAACAAGTAAAGAATAAAATGGTACTTATGATTTAAGTGACTGTTGAATAGTTATGAGTTCACTGCACAACTCTTTAGAAGAAAACAGTCTTACAAAATAACGATGGTTGGAAGATCAGAAGAAATTCTGTTAAATGAGAATGTTATTCGCATGTATATATGAGAGGTAATAGGAAATCATTCCAACTTAGATGGTTGGAAGATCAGAAGAAATTCTGTTAAATGAGAATGTTATTCGCATGTATATATGAGAGGTAATAGGAAATCATTCCATCTTAGAGTATTCCTAATAAATCTTCATAGAGCATTGACGTGAAATGACAAAAATTACTGATTACGGAAATCAGAAGCTGAGATCAGACAGCTAACGAAACAGATGAATATAGGGGAAGGTGGGGATACATGGGCGGGTGGGAGGTCTGGGCATGTGTGAATAAAATCAAGCGCACACATTTAGGCACGCCGCTGTCATGGTAACCGAAAAGCAGTTGATTTGTTACTCCTAACGAACGCGATAGTGCAGCTGTATCAGTATTGTCGAAACGACAAAATCCAGTTTTATGTTTCTATCCTTGAAAACAAACAATTTAATTAGTGATTATTTTTCTTCTACTGTTCTAAAATCACCGTAAGTACGCTTTCTTTTTATTAATTCGTACATATTGATTCCTTGTGCATGGAATATCGTATTAATTGATGGTTAAAATTATTTGTTTAGTGTAGTATTTTGCAATTTAATTTTAATGGCGTCGGGCGGGATGCATGAACACCCAACGGTGCGGGAACATTGGGCATGCCCATCTCTCCCTACCTTACGGTTTTTTTTATTTTCAGGAGAATATGCCGTTTCGCTACAAGAAAAAAACAAACCTCATTGAAATACCACGTGATATAATCGAAAGAGCTATCGACGCAGTCCGTGCGGGAGCAAAAATTCAACCAACTGCGAAGAAGTATGAGATTCCCAGATCTTCTCTTCAACGATATTTAAAGTTAGAGTACCCTTTCAAAACTACAGAAAACAAATATATAACCAGACAGATATTCACTACTGATGAAAAAAAGGCACTCAGTGAATATTTAATTAGATGTTCCCAATTACATTACGGCTTGACTAAACTTAATTAAAGAAAGTTTGCATACGAATATGCAGTTGCTAATGGAAAAGTCATTCCAGAAAATTGGAAGCAACGTAAATATGCATGAAAAGATTGGATCAGAGGGTTTATGATTCGAAACAAAAATTTGTCATTGCGCACTCCTGAGGCGACTAGTTTATCACGCGCCACCAGTTTCAATCGGAAAAATGTAACGGAATTTTTCGACAATTACAGAAGCATTTTGGATCACTATAAATTTGGACCAGAAGCAATCTACAATACAGACGAAACTGGATTAACTACCGTGCAGTCTACGCAGAAAGTTTTAGCAGTGACGGGTTGCAAACAAGTAGGACAAATGACCTCTGCCGAAAGGGGCACTTTGATTACCCTTTGTTGCACGATTAATGCTATCGGAAATTCTATACCGCCATTTGACGTATTCCCTCGAGTGAATTTTAGACCGTATATGCTGAATGGTGCCCCGATTGGATCCGATGGTGCAGCTTACACGTCTGGGTGGATGACTGCACAAAATTTCGTTTTATACCTGAAACATTTCATTAAATATGTTAAGCCTTCAAAGACTCCATCTGTAGCCATTCTACTTGATAATCATGAAAGCCACATATCAATAGAAGCTTTAGACTTGTGCAAAGCAAACGGCATAGTGATGCTAACCTTCCCGCCACACTGTAGCCACAAGCTACAGCCTTTAGATTTAACAGTATTTGGACCGCTCAAGAGATATTATAACGTTGAGTTAACAGATTGGATCTCTATGAATCCATCAAAAACTTGCACTATTTATGAAATAGCGAAATTATCAGCACTGGCCATACCTCAGGCTTTTACTCCCAAAAATATTCAACACGGATTCGAGAAAAGTGGTATTTGGCCATTCAATTCTGAAGTTTTTACAGACGTGGATTGTTTAAGTTCCTATGTTACAGACAGACCTATGTTAATAGAACAAGAGAAAGACCTTGTCGCGAATTCAATCTAAGAACAACCAGCGACTAGTCCTACTGATTCGTATTTTCACGAAACCGGTAGTGAAGTCAATGTGTCGTCTATTTCTGCATCTGCCTTATTACAGCAAGCTCAGGAACGGCAAACGAATACACCAACAAATGAACCATTTTTGACTTCCGAAACTGTGAGACCTTATCCTAAAGCACAGCCAAGGAAAAATATTAAGACTAAAAGGAAGAAAGCGAAATCTAGGATCATGACAGACACACCAGAAAAACTTTTAATAGAGCAGCTAGCAGCTGAGAAAAAACGTAAATTACCAGTGAAAAAAATTCCAAAATTGTCAAATGAATTGCAGACCCCTAAGAAAGAAAGAAATTTTAAGAAGCGGAAGGAAAGTACATCGAGCGAAAGCTTAAAGGACGAAAGTTTCTCGTCGGGCTCCTCACCAGAACGGAATGGATTTGAAGAAGAAATTGACAAGGAAGTAGATGTAGTAGATGTCATATGTCCTGATCGTAGTTTCCAGATAGGAGACTACGTCTTAGTTAAGTTTCAGATTAAGAAAACTTGTGCCCATTATGTAGGAAAAATAGAGGAAATAGAATACAACGACTTTACAATAAATTTCATGAGACTCACAAAATTGAAAAACAATTTCTGCTACCCTGATATAAAAGATGTATCATCGGTTACCCGAAATGACATAATCACAATGTTACTCGCGCCCACTTTTTTGACAAGAAGAGGAAGCCATAAGTATCTATTTGATAAACCACTATGGGTTATTGAAAATTTGAAATAGGCAACTCTCATGAAAATATCAAAGTTAGTTGGTTTTCTTATATATGTGTGCCGAATAGTATCAATAAATATAGTTTGTAAAATTATTTATTAATGTTGGTTATTTCATGCCCAATGCTCCCGACTATAGTGCCCACAGATCCCTCTGGTAGGGATGCTTGGGCACTATTGCAAGGTTTTGAAAAAGTTAAATTTCACAAAAAAATTTGAACAATAGAATTTATAACATAATGCCTAAAGCTTGAGATAAATGAACTATAACTGGTAGTGAAAACAAATTAGGCCTAGATTGGGCTGAATTTACTGTACAGGCAATATACTGAAAAAGTGTCCAAGGGTCCCCACCATCCCCTACTGTTTCTTGGGTGATCAGCATGAAGAATCCGTACCAGGTTTTCAATAAAACAACGAGAGGACATGAAAAAATAATTTGAATTTGAGAAGTGCATCCATAACAGGCAAAATTGATACATTGTCAGAAATAAATGAACTGAAATAATGAAATGAAACTAGTAACGGTCAAGTGGTTATTACAAAAAGAAGAATAATGTATTATTCAGGAGAAGACGATTTAGGACATGAATATCGAATGGATTCTCTCTTGTACAAAACGACACGTTATTATAAAATCTTGCGAGTTTACTAAACTGATTTTCCACGTGAGAAGATAAAATCGGCAGGAAATAGCTCACATATGCTCGGCTATCAATCGGTCATGAATTAGCCAGCATATTCCAGAACCTTCAAAGCTTTTCTACGTGACCAATAGATCTGAAATAAGGTGAAACAAAGAGGCTTCCTATTTACGTGACAATTGCCGGACTAACTATAGTAATTCAAATTCCGATTGCTATTGATTAATTCATTATAAAATAAACGGTTTTACAGATTAAAACTAACTTTTCCGCATCTGTGGCCCTGAACCATATTCTATCATAAAATGGTTACTTCGGGGGATGTATCGTTCTAACAAACCAAAATTTCTCCAAAAATAACCAAAAATTTAGTATATCTGGATTTATAGGACCCGCTGTACTCGCTCTAGTCAACTGAAATTCAATAGGGTACATCTGTGAAGCACCCTGTACAATATTCAATCATAAAATTGGTCAATCGTATATTCTCTGGAGGCTGTATCGTGCTAATAAACTGAAAATTCTCCAAAAATTACAAAAATTTGGTACTTCAAGAACCATAGCACCCGTTGTACTGGCTTTAGTGAGCTGAATATCAATAGGGTTCATGTTTGAGACGCTCTGAATAATATCCAATCATAAAATTGGTCACTTGTATATACTCCGGAGGCTGCATCGTGCTAACAAACTGAAACTTCTCCAAAAATGACAAAAATATCGTACTTAAAGTACTGTAGCACCTGTTGTATTGGCTCTGGTGAGCTGAAAATCAATAGGGTTCATCAGTGAGATGTCCTGAATAATATTTGTATTGTTGTGGGTTAAAATCATACACGAGTATTAGATGGACTGCTGGTATATTTAAGTAATGAAATATTAACAATAACTTCGTAATGATATACCGACCCGGCTTCCAAGCTCAAACTGTCACAAACTGTCACTTGCAAACCGGTGCAGTGTAGTACATAACAATATAATGATGCTGACATAACACCCTTCCCTTTATCAAATGATTCGTTAACTAATATGTAATGTAAAAACTTATTTTTAATAAATGATGTAATCATTTAGGTAAGAAGGTTTCTCAATGTTCCTCACTGTCCGAGAAAGAGTATTACTGCACTTGGGAATCCCTACCTCATTGGTACTATTATAACTATCACCCTTTATCTCCTCCTCACTTATTTTGGAATTTTTACAGTTATCAGATGCATTTTTTTCATCAAAGTTACAATCGGACTTATTGCTAGAGGTGCCAGATTCGGTTGACAAGGTTGGAGTGACTGAGGTGATAGGAATGGGGCTGTTATCGAGAGTGCTAAATTGAAGCTGAGAGTATTTGGTTGGTATTAAATGCCAGCGATTTCTCCTGTATGTTCCTCGTTGAGTATCCACTAAATAAGATCTAGGCTCTTGTAGGATTTTTATAACCTTACCATATATCTTTAGATCTGTCACCCAAACCTTGTCATTGACCGCAAGTTCCGATAATGGCCTAGATCTATGTCTTAAATTGTAGTTTTGCGTAATTTTTTTTTTTATAATTTTTTTCTATTTTCAGAACTGGACTTGTGCCTATGTTTGTTTTTGTTTAAGAGTTTTGGCAAAATAGGAAGTTGCGAACGTATTTTTCTGTTAAACATTAGTTCTGATGGCGTGTAGCCATTAGGAAGTGGAGTAGTTCGATAAGCTAGCAAAGCCGTGTGAATATCTTTTTCTTTTTTAATTAAATTCTTTGCAGTTTTCACGACCGCGTCCACCTATCCGTTCGATTGAGAGAAGTAGGGGCTACTTGTGATGTGTTTGAAGTCAAATTCTTCCGCAAATAATTTAAATTCACGTTGAAAATGTGGCCCGTTATCAGATCTCACAATTTCCGGTATTCCTAGTCTTGAAAACAATTCTTTCAGTCTGGTAAGGATTTGGCTTTCAGTTAAACTTGAAAGTTCAAAAATTTCGAAATATCGAGAAAAATAATCGACTGCTATTAGGTACCAACCTCGGTTTAAGTAAAACAGATCAATTGCTATTTTCTGCCAAGCGCGGTCTGGGAAAGGTTCTGTAATCAAGGGTTCTTTAATATTAACATGGTGTTCAACACATTGTGGGCAATTTTCGATCATATTTTCTATTTCTGTGGAAAGTTTATACCACCAGATAGTAGCTTTGGCACGCGCTCAACATTTTACGATTCCCTGATGGCCTTGGTGTAAAAAACGTAAACATTCACTTTGGAGAATTTTAGGAATCAATATTCTAGTCCCTCTTAAGAGATAACCCTCACAATCAGATATCTCATATCTGTATTGATAGTAAGGCGAAACCAATGGGTCTATTAGATTTTTACGTGGCCATCCGTCATGAGCATATTGCTTCAACTTAATGCAAATAGGATCCTTGGATTGTTCTAATTTGATTTCTTCTGAAAAGTAGCGCTTAACCTCAAAAGAAGTAGTGATAAGATTGACATAGGTATCCGTTTCTAGTGCTAATTCGTTGTGTTCTGGCAACCTCTCGTTACCAAAATTTCTAGACAATGCGTCCGCCATTATCATTACCGGTACGTAGTATATTTCATAATCGTATCTCATAAGCCTCAACCGAAATCTTTGTAGACGTGGGGTGAGCTCATCTATAGGTTCGCTCTGAAGCACTTGTACTAAAGGTTTATGATCAGTTTCGATTAAAACTTTGATCCCCGTTATATATTCAGAAAACTTTTTGCACGCCCATGTCAGTGCTAAGCTTTCGCGTTCTATTTGCGCATAAAGTTGTTCGATACGAGATAGTAATCTGTATGCATAAGGAATTACTCTTTTATCTCCATTGCCATTTTCTTGCATTAAAGAAATTCCCAACCCGAAGGAAGAGGCGTCTGCTGAAATAATAACGTTTTTAGAAGTATCAAAATAATCTAAACAAGGGCTTTCCTGTAATAATTTTTTTATTTTATTAGAACTTTTTTCTTGGGAAATGCCCCAGGTAAAGCAAAAATTTTTTTTTTAGTAAAGAGGTCAATGGTTCTAATACTTGAGATCTACCCGGTATGAAACGGCTAGAAAAATTGACCATACCTAGAAATCGCATAGTTCTGTTTTGTTAGAAGGAGCTGGAAAGTCCACTATGGATGAAATACGTTCAGGGTCAACCGAGATACCATTGCTCGATATAATATGACCAATAAATTCTAGTGATTCCACCCCGAAAATACACTTTTGTTTATTTAAAGTAATGCCTTCCCCGTGAATTCGCATTAGTACCTCCGAAAGTATTTCATTATGCTTTTCTAGGGTAGGTGCATGCACTAACATATCGTCAATATGAAAAATTGCTCCATCGAGACCACTTAAAATTTTATTTAAAGTCATTGAAAAATATTCAGGGGCGCAAGTGATGCCAAACGGTAACCTCTTAAAAATAAATCGTCCAAATGGGGTTATAAAGCACGTTAAATGCTGGCATTCTTTATTCAGACGAATTTGGTAAAATCCCGAAGTTGTATCTAAGCGGCTAAAGAATCTAGAGCCTTGAACCTGGGCAAGAATTCTCTCAATCTTTCCGATGGGAAAATGCGTACGAAGTACGGCTTTATTTAGTTCAGTGTAGTCCACACATAAGCGCAATTTTTCTTTTTTTTTTGTACTAAAACTATTGGACTTACCCAAGGGGTTGGGTAATGAACAGATTGAATGATATCAACATTTTCTAAACGATCTAGTTCCTTCTTTAAAGGTTTACGTAAGGGTATAGGAACTACCCGAGGTACAGATTGAACAAAGGATGGGATTTCGGTATTAACTTGAATATTCATCTCATTTTTATAAGTGTCTATGCTATCAAATATGTTTGGAAAACTTTTTTCTCAAATCTTCAACTTTTCCTCCTTTCTTCGTATAAAAATTAGACTTGGCAACCGCGCCTTGTTTTGAATCAATATTTGTGTTCTCCACCTGCGATGGTACGGCTGCTATCTCGCTTTCCGTTTGCGTCCCGCTGCTACATTGTAGATTTCTTTACTCTGAGAAGCCTGAAGCTCCACATGCTTTGCCACTATTACGCATTCGCTGAGTGTTAAATTGGGTTTTAACTGCAGTTTTTCGCTTGTCCTTCTATCTAGCATTCCTACTACAATCCTATCTCAAATTAATTTTTCTTTTAGAGTTTTGTACTCACAAAACTCTGCTAACATGTGAAGGTTAGTAATAAACGTTTCTATAGCCTCACCTGGTTGTTGAACCCGTGTGTTAAATTTGTATCTCTCGAAACTAATAATTCGACAGAGAATGAAAGGGCTTTCAAAGGTTGCTAAGGTTTTAGCAAATGTAATTGGGACTGTGGGAAATTGAATCAAGATTTCTTCTGCTTCTTCACCTAGTATATACAGGAATATATTTATTTTCTCGTCGTCTGTTTTTGTGTTTTGTCCTGAGACTGACATGAACCGCTCAAAGCGTTTTCGCCACTGGGGCCACCCTTGGGGTACTGTAAAATCGAATTGATCGGGCGGAGACACTGGCACAGAAAGATATTGAGCCATTATTGAGGTTAGTTGTTGCGTAGAAACCAATGGGGTTGGGTCGTTGTCGGGCATTTTTACTGACTACGAACTGAATTACACACGCGAAACTCGTAAATTTTTACAATTTTTATTCTCGTGTATCCCACCGCTGCCACCATGTATTGTCGTGGGTTAAAATCATACACGAGTATTAGATGGACTGCTGGTATATTTAAGTAATTAAATATTAACAATAAATTCGTAATGATATACCGACCCGGCTTCCAAGCTCAAACTGTCACAAACTATCACTTGCAAACCGGTAGTACATAACAATATAATGATGCTGACATAACAATATTCAATCGTCAAATTTGTGACTTGTTGAACTCCGGAGGCTGTATCGTGCTAACAAACTGAAATTTCTCAAAAATGACAAAATGTCGTACTTCAAGTACCATAGCACCTGTTGTACGGTTTCTGGTGAGCTGAAAATCAATAGGGTTCATCTGTGAGGTATCCTGAACAATATTCAATCATAAAATTAGTGACTCGTTGCACTCCGGAGGCTGTATCGTGCTAACAAGACCTGTACCGAAAAGTGGCTGACGACACCGACGGCGACGACGACGACATACACACAGGATTTTTGTTCTAAAAACCGTTTTTTCGTATTGTTGTTGATGGAAAACGTGAAAATAATTCAAAAAAAAATTTCAAAATTCCAACTTTTTTTGGGGTAAACCGATACTTTTTTTGGGGTAAACCGATACTTTTCTCGCATATAGAAAGGTTGGGCGGAAGAGTAAAATATACAGAACCGCTTAGGCTACGTACAAATTAACTGTGAATTATATATATTCAAATATCTTTAAAATATAAAACATGTGTTTACAATATTTTAACCCATTACCTGCCGCCACTGTTGTGTACAGGCAACACCACAGTTCTTTTTTCGTTCAAGTAAAATTCTCACCCAAAATATATTTATGTTTTAGTGAATAGCAAAGTTAAATAAAAACAATTTTTCATACACTACTGTCCAAAATTAACGCACCACCTTAAATGCACCATAAGTTTGAAACTATTTTTCTTTCGAACTATTTATTGGATTTTGATGATTTTTTTTATTTCAAACGAATAACTGTCCCAATCTTCTTATATAATAAAAAAATTTATGAAAAATGAAGTCCGGCCGTTATATCCGGCCGATTTCCTTCATTTTTTTTAAATGAAAGGTATTTAGACACAAATATGTCATCAATCATTGAAATTTACTCAATTTCCACCTTACTCAAGTTATACTCGAATGCTGTACATTTCTTATGGGACACATTCACTCAAGCAATTCGAATTCTCATAGCTCATAGCTAATGAATGGATCTTGATCGTTTCACTCTCAGAACACTCAGTGGATCAAGTGTTAGAGGTTCATTTTGCACAATGAAACCCTTCCGGTTACTCCGTTGCTGTAAGTTTAATATTTCTTCCTGTCCAAATATTTCCATACGAAGTTTCAGTACCTATCCATGTTGGAATATTGCGATATTTTTTTATCAAGAAACATTGCTGTGAGTTAATAATATTCCTTCCTGCTGAAAAATTCCTATATGCACGTCTGATCGGAACTGAGTGAATGGTTCTATAAGTTCCCAATGCATCGTTTTTGTTTTTTGCGTCGCGCGTCACGTATTCTCATTGGCAAATTCCTGATGCGATTCACCGATTTGTCAATCAGAATGCATGAAGATGGCGTGACGTGCGACGCGAAAGGCAAAAACGATGCATTGGGATCTCATTCTAATCGAGCCCAATAATAGTATAGAAGAAGAAGAGGGAGGTTGGGTTAGGATTTGTTTCTTTCGAGTTTCGAGTGTTTCGACTTTCGACCGGTCGTTGGAGGGAAAAAGGAATAACCAGAGATAAGATAACATTTTTCACATTTTTTCTGTTTTCTTGGTGAAGTGACAAGTGATCATATTTTGAGAATAAGTATTTCTAATTATGGAAGCTGACCCTAATAAAGAGGTGAGAAATGTTTGTTCATTCAAAAGTCTATGATTGTCTATGAATTTTTTCTTTCTTGAATTTTCGAGTTTTCTGGTTGATATTTTCAGTCATGGATTCGTTGAATTTTTCCATTTGAGTCTTGTTAATCTGTGACCCGTACATTCTTACATTTTTCCCTTTAGAATATGTATATTCCATCAAAACATGGTTGTACTGAGGGTGATTAAGATTTAACATTATGAATACCTACCATAACTTGAATGAAGGAAAATGAAATTTCACAGCTCAAAACTGTCCTTCTGTTTTTTCATGAATGCTTCGGACAATTTCGCCATTAGTAAATGTAATAAGACTCCTTTTATTTGAGTTAAAAATCTGTCTTATTATATATTCTGAGCAACTCCATATTTGTGAAAATGTTAAAAGTTTACCCTCATAGATATATTGAATGCATTCCTTTGCTGCTAATATATATATATATATATATATATATATATATATATATATATATATAACCAGATGTCATAGATACTAAGAGAATTAGTATTATAAAAATATGTTGCTAGTATTAAAATATATGAAAATAATATAATTTAAGAAAACAAGTAAAGAGGAAACACTTTTCTTAATTTAAACAACATATCAAATAAAGATATATTAAATAATAGCCTATAACAATATAATAAATAAAGAATTACCTCAATAATAATACAAAATATAGAGATTGCCTAACCAATGTAATGATGTAAATAAAGTTGCCTAAGACGAAGAATATTTTCCATACCATAACCAGCTGTTCACCTAAAAAGAAACAATTATATAGTGAAGTCAAGAGAATTTTAGATATAAGTAGTTACATTAGAATACAAATATTATTATAGATAATTCATTATAATCATTAATTTAAGAATAAAAACAAATACAAATATTGAATAGAATAGAATTCAATAGATTTTCATAGATAAACAAATAATGACATATAGACAAATGATATATGGTAAATAAAATAAACATTGAATCAATAAATAGTAATTTGTTAAAGTTTATTATAAATAATATAATGCAAAGAGTTTAGACAAATAACATAAGAGAATTTATATTTATGAATAATAAGAGTGTAACAGTGATATATTATCAATAATAATATTGAATGATGTACCATGTAAATGTATCTATGTATAACCAATTTTAATTTATTTGTATGATGAAAAAACTCATAGGAACTCTATAAATGAACTAATAATGTAAAAGAGTGTATGTATGAAATTTTTTAATAAGTGAAAGAAGTTTCAATTAATCTGATTGCAAAAGACAATATTTTATTGGTTATAAAATATGACAGAACAAATTGTGAATCAACAAATAAACTTTGAAATAGTGACCTGAAAAAGAACAAAAGACTGTTTGTTGAAAAAAGTAGAGAATCGAGGGGACGCTTAAATAATTAGGGAAGCTGGTGTCAAGAAGCGAGGAGTGTGTGTGATGGTGTTCCTGAAATTTCAAGAAATTCCCGGTTTAACACATTTAAACCTATAAATACTATTAAATACAATCTTAGTAATACTCACAGTCAATTGTATCAAGTTTTTCGGCAAGAATCTACGAAATTTTCAATAATTTTGGTTTTTTGGAGCTTCAGCGGAGTGTTCCTGGGATCCAGAGACTTTCATCCCAATTCAAGAGCAACAGGTCAGTGTTTTTAAATGATTATTGGCCAATAATCAGAGTAAAAACTCAAATTACTCAAATAACTGATTGATTTCATAAATTGATAAACATTTGCATATATGATCGATCTGAAAAAGAAAGAGTACAGACTTTATATCGTTAATTAATTGCATAAATAGTTAAAATTTATAAAAGGCCGAATTTTATATAAATTAAAATATGTACTTACGCCATCTTGTAATCGCATAAATCTGGTGATTGAAATTTCATAATGTAATAACTATGCCCATCTGTATATAATTCCTATATTTCTATCTATGTATATAACTATTTTCTTTCCACGGCAATTTGTATCATATATAACTATGATATATATATAAATTCTTTTATGTTTTTTTTTAAACCATTTACTTGTCTGCATCGTCAAACAAACTATGTTTGTATAAATATAGATGCTTCTTTAGTGTAAGAATTGTTCGTTTTATGCTAAAGCGCATGACTAGTTTTTCACGCATGCGCATTGATGAAATGATTAAAATAAATAAGTAGATACAATACAACCAGTGGCGTCTCATATTATTTTTATCAAATATATAAAATATTAAATTTAAAATTAAATTGATTTCAAAATAATGTGTTTTCTTTTTATTTAAACAATTACAACAATATAAAAGCCAGGACTCAAAGAGAAAAAGGGTTTCATGCTCCCGAATGATCAAATTAAAATAAATTACTAAACAAAATAACAATAACCAACTGAGCTAGCCAAACTAAACAAAAAATCTAAATAATAAACAACTACATTTAAATTTCATAATCAAAAGTAAGTAAGTATTTATCATATATAGTATAATATATATATATTAATTAATTATCTAATTTCTGAATGCTAACAAAATATATTTTGCATATATTTTACATATTAGTGAAAATATTTGCTAGGGTATTTTAATATTCATTTATTGAAGTGATTCAATTTCATTAAACTCCTTGATTCACAGAGTCAGCGGCTTCAAAACTGGGTTACTAGATAAAATTGCAAAAATTATTGAGGAGTAAACTTTTTAAACCAGTTGATTTTTCATATTTTGAGGTGTCCATCTTGATAATTTTTCATTTTACAGAATCGAAGAAAAAAATTTTGCGATGTGTGGAAAATATTTAAAAACTATAATAAGGCAGCATAATAAAACAAAAAAATATTAGTAATAAATCAAGTGCATCCAAATATGCTATCACCAATCATATATCTATCACCTATAAGAATATATCTTCCCAACCCTAACAGATGAGCAATTTGAAAAGATAGTGATGGGATGGTTCCAACATGCCACCACCAGGTACAAACGAAATGAAGTAAATAGCTGATCTTTTTCTATTAAAAAAGCAATGGATTAATTTATATTTGTATACTCTATACAATAGGCTCACAGTTTCCTTTTTATTTCATAGTTGTGAATTGAAAGGTATAAATGTTTGTTTTTCACTTAGAATTATTAGATTTCAATTATATTAGTTGTTATATAGTATATCAACAAGACTATATGCTCCTTCGATTCAATCACTTGTATGTGAAGTTCATTTGAACCACAAATTTTCATTTTAATATACCTCCAGGAAGCACCCAGTAATCTGGTTGTTTCCCGGTATATAAGTTGATTGTTGGTCTATGTAATACATTTCCATTGGACATTAGGTATAGTATAGTATGTACAAAAAGTACGAGGAGTAATAAACCCTAATTAAGTATGCAAAACCTTTACAGGGAGCACCATGAAATTTTTGATAAATCTCTTACTTTAAATTACATTTCTTCTGTAAATCTAAAAACCAGGTAGATCGACCCCGTATTTGTTTCAGTTGTAGCAAAGTTTAGGGTTTATTCATTGTTAAAGGATTAGCAGATAAGCAATAACGCAATGCAGTGGTGTGTATTTTGGGAAAAAAATACGTTTTAAATTATAATATAATAAAAAATGAAAAGAAATAATTATTGGAATACATTTATTACTTACATTTTATTCTATATCCGACTCGGAAGATGAAGAATCGTTGTTGACATTAATAATAATAGGGTCGATTATATCATCACAAATATTGTCAATTTTCCACATATTTGCCTCTACTTTGATAACATGCTCGATACAGTTTGTCCAATTTTCCTTGAAAGTAGTATTTTTTTTCCAACTTCCCCCTTTACCTGAGCCCATATTAATTCTATGGGATTAAGTTCACAATGATAAGGGGGAAGTCGAAGAACTGATATACCACGAGAAGAAGCCATTTCTTCTACAATGTAGGTTTTGTATTTATTCTTGTTCATTTTTGCAATTCTGTAAAGTTCTTTCCTTAGTGGATCTTTTGGAAACTTAATATTTTTCGAAATAAGCCACTCCAAAAGCTCTGCTTTACGCCAACGACTTGTGGGCAATGCTTCTCGTAACCGTGAATGGTAACTTGCGTTGTCCATAACAATAACAGCCCCTTTTGGAATCAGATCCAACATTTGAACAAACCATTCCACGAAGACATCCCCATTCATATCTTCGTGATAGTTCCCCGTGCGTTTTGAAAATAAAAGTTAATAATCCACCATCAACAAAACCTTCAGAACTTCCAACATGGACAATGATAAGTCTTTTTCCTTTTCCAGATGGTGGCTGCAAACCTAACGACAAACCTTCCACGAATGCCTGCCTTCCGCTTTTAATGTTTTCATCTTGCCAAGATTTGGGAACTCTATATCCAGCATTTATCCATGTTTCGTCTAAGTAGAAGATTTTCAAATTTTGTTCTCTGGCATGTCGAATGCTTCTTAAATAGTCTCTTCTCCAAAAAACTATTTCCGGTTTATCTATCAAGAGAGATTTTCTATTATGTTTTGTATATCTGAAACCCACATCTTTCAAAAGTTTGCATAATGTCATTCTGGAGAATTTTGGATAGTCCGTATCTTCTTGCACTGATGTCATAATTTTGTCAAGTGTTGGAATTTCCATGGACTTTACGCCTTAGTCTTTGGTTTTCGGCCTGAAGCAGTTTTAGGGGGTTAAAGAGTTCCATTCTTGCTTTCTTTTAGTAATCTATAAATTGTTGATTTAGCAACACACAACATAGCAGCCGTTAATTCCACAATATCATCAACACTTGCACTTGGATCCTTGTTTTTCAATGATATATAACAATTCAATATAAGAGTTTTTTCATTTAAAGATAATGGACCTGTTTTTGGTCGTTTAGATGGTCCTTGGCTTATCGACATTGTTTGGTACTTGCACAATTAACATTTAACAAATGTTTTAAAAATATACCAACTGTTTACAATATTATGACAACCATACAACTTCATACAACTTTACTCAAAGAACTAACACTAAGTACTGATTTAATGTACCTACTTTCTTTTAAAATAATATTCCCGATAATGTTTCTAAGAAAACTGGGTTGTTTGGAAAATCCCTCTCAATAATCGAATAATCTGTAAATAGGTGTAATCGTATTAAGCCGATTACAGTAGGCCACTTGCCATTTAAAATTTCTGAGAAAAATTCCCCAAACAATACATATAGGAGTAATACAAATAAAAAATGTTATGAATAAACGGGCATATCCGAACTCTGCCACAAAATAAAATTTTACCTGACTTGTATCAATTTGAGGATTACTGAAATGTTCGAACTGTGCCGCAACCATTTAGTTTAATCCTATTAGAGTCAATAGGGTTTATAATAGATAAAATCGGAGGCCCATAGAATTATGTATATTTCTGAAAGGTTTCAAAGATTTCTTGAATTAAATATTTTGAAGAAATCTTGATTGTTTTGACCGATATTTAGGGGATTAGGGGAAGGATGTTGATGCACTTACACTATTGCCTAAAAATCAGGAAGAAGTATTTAATAGTGTTCGTGAATTACAATTACGAACGAACCGAGAAGAGGAATTTCTATTAACAGCAGACCAGGTATTTAAAATTATTGTGTTCTCCTGTTTTTCCAACCTTAATTCTTTATGTTATTCGGATTGTATTTTGATGGATGGGACTTTTAAATACTGTTCAACTTTTTTTTACCAAATGTTTACCATTCATGGTTTTAAAAACGGCTATTACGTACCTCTTGTTTTTTGTTTGCTGCCGGACAAATCAAGTCAAACATATTCAAATTTGTTTTTAATTTTAAGACAAAAATGTAAAGAAGTAGGCTTAAATTTTCAACCTAAAGAAGTCGTAATAGATTTTGAACTAAGCATTCATAACGCTATATATGAATGTTTTGGCAGAGATCAAATTCTTTTTGGTTGTAAATTTCATCTCTGTCAAGCTTGGTTTCGTAAGATTCAGGAGTTTCATTTGGTACAAGAGTACAGACAGAAGGGTTCTGTAATTGGCGAATACTTAAAAGTACATTTCGGTATTATGTATCTTAGTCCTGAGGAAGTTGTAGAATTTTTTTATAATGAACTACATTTTTTGCTTCCGAATGACCTCTACCTCTATCACTTTTTTTTATTAAAATTAGTACATCCCGTTACCTCTGACCTAAATCGTATATTCTTTAGCATAGCTGCAACTCATTCGTTCAATACAAACTGTACCTTACGGTATACCCTCTTAAAATATATTTTGGTTCGTCTATGAAATCTACTTAAATGAATGATTTATTACTCCTTGTCCTTTCTATATAGACTATACGTGATATATACGAGTAGTGCGCATGAGCACCTAAGTGCGCGGAGGTTCATGTGGGTAGGAGTAACAGATAACATTATATTAGAGTGGGAGTAGGGTGATTGTATTTTGTTTAAGGAAATGAAGTGTTAAACAGTCGACAATTTTCCACATATTTATTTATTCAACCCGATCCATATCTTAATATTGATATCTGTGCCAATTGTGTAGTGTGATATATTTTTTATTATGAATTTTTAAGTTCAATAAATTAATGGATGCATATGACTAATTTAATTTTTTACTGCTTTTAGTATTTGTATAATAGTTCGATGCGAAGTATCCATCAGTGGACCATTACGAATATAAAGCAGTGTTCATCCATTCATTCATTGAACTGAATTATGTGCTACTGGAAATACATGTTTTTTTGTATCTGATGTGTTATTTTATGTGCAATATTGTTTTTTTTCGGTTCAATAAATCGTTGGAATATTTTGATTTAAATTTGCTTTTTTTGGGTTCTCTTACTTGTCCAAAGTTCAGAACGGACGCACATTCTGCGTTAAAAGTGCAGTCACTGATGAATCTAAAAAAACTTAGAATATACATTTTGACAAAACTTTATGAAAACTTTCAACCACACCATGAAACCAAATTGAAATCACTAGCCCTCAACACACGTTTAGTTAATCATGCTATAGCCTCTACAGATTAGAAGTACTCTTCGTTAATTACAAAGGCAAGTCGTTTCAATTTGAGATTAAGAGACTAATTGATCCATTCTGAAATTTTGCAATCTTAATATAATTGAGCATTTTTCCATTATCAATATGATAATTGGAGAGTAACTCCCTAATAATTATATTGCCAAATCATAAAGATGATTTTAGTAAACATTCAAACAGTATCTGCAACTTTTAATAACAGGGAATTTGCAACATCACAAAAAGAATCAAGTATACTTCTGAAATGTCTTGGAATGGTACTAGTAAGTTCTAATCATAAGGTCTCTGCTACATACCAAATGAAAGATGATTTGAATATACTTTTGAAATGTGTTCCTATACGTCTACTTATAAGGTAACTGGAACATTATAAAAGAAAGTTGATTTGAATGTGATATTGAAATAATGATACAACCTTGCATTTGATCTGTGTTAGAAATATCAGTACGTACCATCACCTAACATAACTTTTGAAATATTACAAATGAACGTTGCAATGGCGGCCTTTACGGCATTGCTGGCATGTTGATGCAACATCATTGTAACATTTTACATCCTATACGTGATTTGCAGCAACGTTGAGGCAACATATTCCTGCTCAGTGGGGTGTGATTGATTTCAAATCAACTCATAATCAGACCACTGAAAGTACCGCAGCACTAACGTAACGACCTATAAGTAAAGAAAGTAAGGCAGAGAAAATTGAATATTATGAAAGGGGACACTCAGTAGCTTCCGCTTACTACAGTTATTGTTTTAAAAAGATGGAAGAGTTTGGCGAAAAATATGATCATTTGGCTTCAGATCGCCGCTTATTTCCTAAAAAATCTGATTTTCAGAATATAATGAGGGAGCACTTCAAAGAGCATTATGGTGAAAAAAGTGGACAAAATATGTTTTCTAAGTTAGAAGAGGATTTCATTAAAAAAAAATGTATCTTATCGCGTTAGTCAAATAGGCGATCATTATACAGATAGCCATGATGAAGATTTGGCAAATGGGGTCATGTTTGTCGACGCAACAAGTAACTGCGATGTACAAAACCACAAACTTTACTTTTTCGCCACTCATTCAGTAGCTGGAGGAATACCTTTGAGATGTATTAATTCAACCATCCAGAAGGAATAAGTATTTGACATCGCCGTTCAAAACTTCATGCAGCTTTGTCCAGTAAAATTACTCCGAAAGTTATTATTACTGATGACGACATGATCCAACGGAAAGTGCTTAAACAATATTGGCCTTTTTCAAAAATGCTTTTGTGCATATTCCATGTTCCTGAGTGTCTGAAAATGGTTGACTATGTCAAAAAACAACATACCTAGAGAGTCTAGACAAACACATTATCGATTATTCAAAGATATCCTTTATAATAAAATAATTCAAGAGTTGAATTATATTTGAAAAAGTTTGATAAAGAATGCAAATTTTCAAATTTTAAAAATTGTATTGAACCCGAGATTGATAATAATTTAGAGTCTTGGTGCATGATGTTCAGGAAAGATTTACTTACTCGTGGCGCAAATTCGAATAACTATATAGAAGTTATGTTTAGACTTTTCAAATACATACCTTTAGAACGCACCAAAGCCTATAACTCACTCCAACTAACTGATTTCATTATGAGTGATTTTCAAAGTTATTGCAAGCAAAGACTCCTAGACTTAGCTTTCGATGAAGTAGATGGAAGAAGTATCAAAAGGTTTTGCCCGGATTCTAAAGATGGGGATCAAAATCATGTGCGACATTTGAATAACATGTATTATTCTGTCAAAAGCAAAGATACATCTGAGGAATATTTCGTGGATATGGACATTGGAATTTGCAGCTGTTCTGTACGAACAAATGGGAAAATTTGTAAACATCAGTCTTTTATCATAAACAAATTTGAGTTAGAAAATATGCGTAATACTCTAACTTTAAAAAATAAAATATCACTCTATGAAATTGCTACAGGAGTAGAGCCACCCAAAGATCTATTTTTCCTCTGCAACTTGGAGAAATTCCGAAAAAAGCACCTATAGTGACATATCAGAACAGCACAGTATATGAAGAGAGCGATATCAGTGAGCCACAAGAACAATACCGTAACTTAAATGACTCGGATAAAAAATATATAATTTCTAATGCAAACGAAAAATGATCAAAATTCATATTCACATTAGACCAAAACGTTAGACAAGGTTTAGAAGACGATCCATGCGGTTTCTCACAAGCAAAAAATGCTTGTTGTGTAGCGTATGACAATAACTGTAATAAGTGTATTATTTGGAATGTTTGAATTTCATCCGGTTAAACCCTTGAGAGTTGTCAAAAAATCGCAGAAAATAGAAAAAAAGGTGAGCGTACAACCAACATCAACAGAAAACGCTACTAATCCTCTCAGTGCTCGTTATAGATATGCGGGTTGTCTCACGTGGTATAACCCGTGCTCGCCAGTTGACTAGCTTCGAGTCGAAGAAGGGGTGGATTCTTAAAAAAAAATTATTAAGTTATCAAAAAGGGCGCCAGAGAAGTTTTGGCAAGCACCCAAGATTTCTTTAAGTTAGCCCACAACTCCTCCGTGGGTTAACAACACTAACTACACACTCCAAAGGTTAAACTGATAGGTAAGTTATTATAAAAAAAATAAAAGTATTCCCTGGTTGAAGTTTTAATTAATCACTTTGGACCATAGGTCTCTTTTCAAAATATATATTACAAGTTTACAACGACAATGTCTCAAATAATGTCTGAACTCAGCTGAAGGCTGTAGACTCAAAATGTAGTTAGGCTGAAGGCCGGAATCTACATAAATCTTAAATCGCAAACTAAATTATCAGTTATAACGAAGTCGCAACTTAACTAAATAACTGACAAGCAGGTTCTATAAACTCTGAGCAGAGCTGAAGGCTTCAAACTCAGGGTGCGGAAGAGCTGAGGGCCTCAAACTACACCGATGTCTCAATTCTACAATTATAGAGAAACGACCGAATGGTTCATGTACAATTTCTCAAAATACTATGAAAATATATACCAAAATTACCAATGTCACAGTTACATGGGTTCACACTTCCGCAATTTATACGAATATGAATATAAATATAAATAAATGCATAAGCATAAAATTCAAATTGCAAACGAGATCAGCGTTGCTGAAAGATAATATAAATCGAAATTATGTACGGCGCAAAATTATTTACATAAAATCGTCAGAGTTTGAAAACTCCATTAAATAACGAAGTACCCAGGTACGTACCGTAGTATCCTAGCGTTCAGAGCCAACATCCCAATATTTTAAACTATAAAGCGAATTATTACAATTTTAAATACAAAGTGAAAATAAATTCATACTAATTGCCGCAAAAAGAGAGAAATAAAAACTTTACATGAAAGAAATTATGAAATGTGACGCTTAAAGGTGAATGTACAAATGTATGAAGAGTAAAAAAAAGGAAAACTGTTCACTTATCCTTCTTCCGGACCCAGAACAGCAACTGAAGTCGCTCCAGACTATTCCAACTCTCCTGGAACTGGTCTCACTGACTCATTAAGCTCCAATCAGTGAATTAATATCCACATAAAAAACCCCCCTTGATAATGAATCCTACAAAAAAACGCCGTCTACGGAAATTTACCAAGTGTTTCCCAATTCTACTGGTATCCTTGGTCATTGGCCATTCCTGGATCAGTAATTAGCTGCCAGCTGTAGACTTCAGCGGTATTTTCTTCCCCTGCGTAGGAATTGTCAGGATCTACCGTAAAAATACGTTATGGGTCCCAGAGCACATGCAAAAATTTTACAATAGCAATGTGTGTTTACACGTTGACGGCAAATGGAGGACTGAATACTTCGCGCATTCAGCGCTTCGAATTCTCCCAGTCAACAAGCTTGCCAACATTAAATCTCCGACAACTCGACAAACTTTCGCGTTACAAGGAGGAAGAATACAACCACTAATAAAGAAAAAGAAAAAAGCATCATATTTATTCGAATTTTAGCTTAGGTGACAATAAGTTTTCAAAATAAAATTAGTTTTAGTTTAGAATCGCTATTCTAATAACTACTAGTGTATGAAAAAGTATGTAAACCCAAAAAAATAATATCTAAATCTAAATCTAAAAACTGGATAAGAATGGTCGAATTACATTTTGTAACAGTATGTTCGTTTAGTTGAATCTTGCACAAATAATCATGTGAATCGCAATGTATATCGGGCGACTGATGTCGCACACACTTCTGCGACCACATTCGTTCGATACGAGATTGACTTTCCCAATCTCCGATAAAGTACGTCCAATACGGTTATGTCACCCGGTAAGGGTTTTGCATGTTAAATTAGGTTTTATTACTCTTTGTCTATTTCAAAGAGACTATACCAAAAACCGGTACCATCCCTGCAATACTTGAAATTTCAAGTTAAATTACAACAAGAAATACACTTTCGCATATTTATGATATCCTGTTAAAGTAAAGAGGTGATACCCTGAATTTATACTTGTTACTTTTTAACACATTGTCGCTTATGGCCCATGTTAAACTTCCATGTGACCAAAGCATCTTCCTCGCACGGTATAAAGATAGTAACCAACTTATATTCCAGAAAACTAACTATAATTTAAAAAACAAAACGTATCATACCTTATTGTTCGGTAAATAGGATGAATGTCGATTTCCTCTATCTGCTGACGTACATGTCCGTGTTCGAATTCTCAAGCATCTCGAATCCAGAGAAGTGGCCAAAGAGCCATTAAGAAGAAGCTCTGAGATTATTATGGCTATACTTTCGGAACGAGGTTGAGGCTTAACGCCGGTTATCGTGACTTTCTCCCAACTTTCTAAAGCTGAAACATAATTTTTAGTTCAATAAGTTTTTGTTGGAATTCACGTTTTCAAATACAGTTTTATTAACTAATGTTGATTGCATAGAACATGGAGAATCCATGAATTAAAAAAAATCAGAACTATAAAATACGGAATGACCGAAAAGATAAATTAAACTATCAATCGAGAGTTCATTAATCGACTTATGTGAGGCAATCTTAGTCAGCAAAATTGTATAAAACACTAACTTAACTCCATAATTAGCTTCATTCTAATAGTTGAATTAACTGAAAGTATAAGCAACAATAAAAGTTATTCATTGAAAAATCATTATAATTTGGGGTCTAGATTCTACAGTTCAAAAGTCAAACATTATCAATGAATGACAATGTCTATTGAAGTAAAGTTTTAGTGATGTTATTGAATTTCCACGTAAGTAAAATAAAAATACATTCATCTAGACCGGGCAAAAATAATACTCAAATATTCATCATAATATGTAAGTTGCATAAAAATTTAATTTAGAAAATAATAGACACCAATAATGTAAGTTATATTCATTAAAATAAACTTCAGCTGAAGAAAACCACACATTTTATTTGCATATATTGAATGTAAGCAATTGAAGTTTGCATAATTTAAACTATTCCTGTTACGTGCTACTATTGTCGGTGGTGAGTGTGATGTCAAAGAGTGCATTCACGTTTTGCGCCACAGCAGTAGCCTCACTTAGATAGCTTCAGGCTACGATTTGGTATACAGCTTGGCAAATTAATGTTGGCAGTCAGAAATTTGGCAGCTTCCGATGCGCCGTAGCAAAGACGTATACGGATTGCAAGAGCTCAGTTCACTGGCAAATCGTAAGCTTCGTTTCGTCAGTACAGTTCAGAGAAAGTGTGATTACCGGGGTTGTGCAGTACTAACTTGTTATGGCGACTCCAGAAAGTAAAGTTGTTCATAAAAAGTTGAGTCAGCAGTGTCGTGAAATAATTATGAATGTTTCCAATTTCATGACCGAAGAGGCAAACAATGGCAAGTCAACAATCCCATTAACAAAGGTAAGTTTTAATTATTGCAATAAAATGTTTAAACCAAAGTAATTATTTAACAAATTTACACTCGATAGTAATTTTTTTAAATCGATTTTCGTACATAAAATATTTTTTCTACGCCCTATCTTTAAAGTACCTTGTATTTCATCTGTTTGCAGCGCTTAAAGTGGTTGTTCATGGTTAGAGTGAAAAAAAGTGAAAAAGCGTTAAAAAAAGTGCCATAACGTTAACTTTATTTCACGCTTCCCATCTGGGCATCGAGGATGGACTTTTATGAATCTTGGCTGGGCATCGAGGATGGACTTTCATGAAACTTGGAATACGTATAATTGTAATTTACCGAAGGAGCTTAATTGAAATATCCCAAATTTCTATTTGAATTTTATTTTTTTGTATAGGGCTGTAGAAAAAATAATGTATGCAACATGTGCATAAATTACTATATTTGTTAAACGGTTAAAAAAGTGACATTATGGTGAGACAAAGTATTTTATGCACTCATGTGTCAATTTTATGCACCGTTATGTCATCATCACAAACAAATCAACGCTATTTTTAGTCCATTTAGAGCAACCTAAATGAGACATTTTTTGGTTTTTGCATGCAATTTTTCCAATCGTGCAAAAAACCCTACATTATGCACTTATTGCATTAATAACTATTCTGTTTCTATCTACAGGAGTATATTAAAGGGCACATGCTTTTTGTGTAAGATACCTATTTAAATGTAATAGGTTTTTTAGCTTATAATTAAAATTATTATACTCCATTCATACCTATGTCTATCACGTTTCGGTTTTATCATTTGTTTCGAACAATCTTTCGATTTCAGTTACAATTGCGGTTTGGTCATATTAAAATATGTTTGAAGTTAAATCTAAAGATCGTTTAAACTAACTAATGAACTGTAACGTAATATAGTATTTTTGAATTTAATGCTTCTTTTAAATGGCCGAAAACCACGACAAAAATTGTTATTTTAGAGAACGGTCACTAACAACAAATTTAACTACTTCCTCATTTTATTTGAATAAAAATACACATGAGTAAAACTTTTAATACAACATTTATATCGAATTATTTTATTTTCAGGTCATTGAACGAGTTTATGCTGCTACGAAAGTTAGCCAAAGACCGCTTTCCCGTATTAAAAAAGAAGCTCTGGCACGAAGTAATGCTGACACTGATGTGCCTACTAAAAAACAAAGAACGTCCAGTATCCGTATGGACCAATTGGACAAAACTGTGCTTAGAAGGTGCATAATAAATTATCACATATCCGATAAAAAAGTACCCACGTTAAGAAATGTACACCAGACCTTTGTAGATACTTATGGCTTCGCAGGATGTCGCGAATCTCTGTGGAAACAAATACATTCTTTGGGTTTGCATTGGACCAACAAGAAAAACAACAGAAATTTGTTAATGGAACGTCACGAAATCAGACATTTACGGCTACTAAATTTGAGAAACATAAAAAATGCAGAGAACAGAACAAACCTATCATTTATATAGATGAAACACATTCATTCCTGTCACACGCACCTTAAAGGATGAAGCGACAAGAGTAACGAAGGTTTAAGAAAAGTCGTTTCAAAAGGTAATGGGCTCATCTTTGTGCATGCAGGAAGTGAAAATGGTTTTGTACCTAATGCTGGTAATATGTGGAACTCCCAGTCAAAAACAGGAGATTATCATAATGAAATGGCGTACGAAAATTATGAGAAGTGAGTACAAGAAAAACTTATTCCAAACCTATCAAAAAACGCTGTTGTGGTAATTGATAACGCCCTATATCGCAATGTTCTAAATACTTACGACTGCTTGGACTAAACAACAATTAAAAAACTGGCATTCTGAAAGAAACATATATTATAGTGAACAAATGTTAAAACCAGATCTTTATAACATTGCAAAAATGTACAAACCGCATTGTAAAACTTATAAAATTGATGAATTGTTTATTCGACATGGATTGCAAGTTTTAAGGCTACCCCCTTATTCCCCGGACTTAAATCCAATCGAAAGTGTTTGTGCGGCCCTTGAAGAATATGTGGCCAAACGAAATGTTACCTTCAATTTTACAAAGGTCAAAGAATTCTGTAATGAATTTTTTGACACATTTTCTGCAAATCATTGGAAAGTTTGATGTTACCATGTTAAAAAGATAGAAGATGAATTTATGATCAATGAACCACTTTTAAATACTGTTGTAGATAATATTATTATTAATTTGGCCGAAGACGGAGATAGCGAGGATGATGAAGTTGATATAATAGAAAGTGATTTTGAAGAATCATTTGTAGATGCACATCCCTGGTGCTCCGGCGTAGCTCTGCTGTTTCTACTGGAATAACGGCTTGTGTGTTCTGCTTCTCAAGGATTTTCTTCTCACATGAAACTGTAGGCAATGCTATGTCTCGGGTCGAGATATCGGCAGGTGATGCTACCTCTAGGGTATCTCTGGTATTGGTATATCGGTTGTAACTAGCTTGTAATTCTAGGTTCGAATAATGTAAGAATCTTTTTTATATTTCTGAATATGATTGTTCTTCAAATTTAGAAGTTGAATTAGCAAATGCGATTTTAAGTTCTTTTTATGTTTCGAGCTTTAAGCAGGATGAAAATAGCCCACTTTTTGTTCTAATGTATTCCACATCGTTGTGTTTCTTCTCCAGTGCCTACATGCGACGCTGGGCTTTAAAGTATTCTATGCAAGTTTCGGCAGTAATATGGGCATCGTATTTTTCACTTTCAAAGTTTTTTATGATATCAGTCACTTCCGTTTGGGAAGAAATAATAGTTCAGTTTTAAATTCAATCAAAAAGAAAGTAGAAAAGACTAACCTACCAATTACCAAATCTGGCAACGGGAATGTCACTATTATATTAAAAACTGAAGATTATAAGTTAAAAATACATGACTTTATAGACTCTAGCGATGTACAAATTCTTAGAGCAGGCCGAACAAAAAAAAGGTTTCTAATATTGTAAGCGAGATTTTCATTCATTTAAATCATCTTTTAAGTGTTTATGAAAAGAAATACATCATAAATTAAAATCCTTAATCTCCACAATTATATGGAACCGTCAAATTACATAAAATATCGAAACCAATTAGAACTGTAATTTCTTATGTTAATACTCCTTATAATATATTAGAAAAATACTAAACAATATACTTAATAATTACGGATATATATATATATATATATATATATATATACAGGGTTGGGATGAAGTATGGAACCAAGTAAATATCTTTTGAACGAAAAGAACGATATTTATGAAAATTTGCAGGTAAGTGCAATGGAACAAAATGCATCTGATGTACTTTTTGTTGGTAATAATATACTTCCAGTTTAACTGGAAATGCCATCAACTTCTTCTTTAATTAAAATGGGACACCCTATATATTTTTACAGATTTTGAAAGAGCTTGTTATTTTGAATTCATACATACTGAGTTTAGTGTAAAAAAAATTGTAAAAACGAGGAATAACTCACTGTTAGTTGTACAATAGGTGTACATTTCATTATTTTAGAACAAAGAGAAACAAAATTACTTCAAATGTTCAAAATGCTCGCCGTTTACTTGCTGACAATATGCCATCCTATCAACGAATTCTTGAGTTACTCTTTCAAAGACTTCTTGAGGAAGTAGTTAAATTTGTTGTTAGTGACCGTTCTCTAAAATAACAATTTTTGTCGTGGTTTTCGGCCATTTAAAAGAAGCATTAAATTCAAAAATACTATATTACGTTACAGTTCAATAGTTATTTTAAACGATCTTTAGATTTAACTTCAAACATATTTTAATATGACCAAACCGCAATTGTAACTGAAATCGAAAGATTGTTCGAAACAAATAATAAAACCGAAACGTAATAGACATAGGTATGAATGGAGTATAATAATTATAATTATAAGCTAAAAAACCTATTACATTTAAATAGGTATCTTACACAAAAAGCATGTGCCCTTTCATATACTCCTGTAGACAGAAACATAATAGTTATTAATGCAACAAGTGCATAATGTAGGGTTTTTTGCACGATTGGAAAAATTGCATGCAAAAACCAAAAAATGTCTCATTTAGGTTGCTCTAAATGGACTAAAAATAGCGTTGATTTGTTTGTGATGATGACATAACGGTGCATAAAATTGACACATGAGTGCATAAAATACTTTGTTTCACCATAATGTCACTTTTTTAACCGTTTAAAAAATATAGTAATTTATGCACATGTTGCATACATTATTTTTTCTACAGCCCTATACAAAAAAATAAAATTCAAATAGAAATTTGGGATATTTTAATTAAGCTCCTTCGGTAAATTACAATTATACGTATTCCAAGTTTCATGAAAGTCCATCCTCGATGCCCAGCCAAGTATCTTAGAAGTCCATCCTCGATGCCCAGCCAAGATTCATTGTGTTAGCTTATGGGAAGCGTGCAATAAAGTTAACGTTATGGCACTTTTTTTAACGCTTTTTCACTTTTTTTCACTCTAACCATAAACAACCACTTTAAGCGCTGCAAACCGATGAAATACAAGGTACTTTAAAGATAGGGCGTAGAAAAAATATTTTATGTACGAAAATCGATTTAAAAAATTGACTATCGAGTGTAAATTTGTTAATATATGGGGTGTCCCATTTAAATTAAAGAAGTTGATGGCATTTCCGGTTAAACCGAAAGTATATTAATAACAAAAAAATGTACATCAGATGCATTTTGTTCCATTGCACTTACCTGTAAATTTTCATAAATATCGTTCTTTTCGTTTAGAAGATATTCACTTGGTTCCATACTTTATCCCAACCCCATATATATATATATATATATATATTATATATATATATATATATATATATATATATATATATATTATGTTATTATTTTTTTTATCTGTGTATTTAATAATTATATTTAATAAGTTTTTTATTATATGCTAATTCGATTTACCTCGTATATTACTCTGGATCTTGCTTTAGTACTCACCTCGGCTATAGCTCAATAGATGGCATGGACTGTTATACTCAATTGAAAATGATAATTATTTTTATTATTAATTTGTAAACAAACAGGGTTCTGAGTAAGGCCTTTGTTTTTCCGCAGAATATTTTAAGGACAATTTAAATAAGCATCATACTCAAATTAGTGAACAGTTTAATAATTTTCACATATAAAAATATAATAAAAGGACATAAAATGGGTGAATTTACATATGATGAATTTGAATCCTGGAAATACCAGACAAGAAATATTTGTGACTGTGCAAAGATAACAATTACTTGGTGTTATAACGCAAATTTAGGTTATGTTATTTTATTTTAAAATCTGAAGAAGTTATATAATTTCGAAGCCAATTATGAATGAAGATGATTTAAAAATAGTAGTGAATGAACAATTAACAAGCATGTAAGTAATCCTTAAATCTAAATAAACACATGAATACTATCTAATTTACAAAAAAGGAGTGTCTTACCACAGTTCAATAATTGTCATCACTGTTTCAGCAAAGAATAAAGTTCGGGGTTGAAACTGATGTAGTCAGGTCAGGACTGCAATATAGTCGTTAAGAGATTTAAACCTTAAAACTCCAACTGCTACACACAGGATACACTGTTGATATTATAATTGTTAACTGCAGGATGTATTTAAGTAGTTACAGATTCGGGAACCAGGAACAAAGTTTTTTGATGTAGTTAATTCAAAATATGTTTTGTTGCGAACAAGCAAAATATACAAATGGATAATTTACATTTGTAAGGTATGTTTATCTTTGAGTTCTAAATTATATTGTTTATGATTTTGTCAATAATTCATAAAATCTCTCACCAAATTCAATATGGAGATCTCTTCCATTCAGCTCTGAACAACCAACACTTTCTTTTTTTCTCAAAATTTATTGATAGTCCTCCCTCTTAGCAACCAAAATCTGACTTCCTGGATACCAGAGTTTTTTTCTTCTCCGATTGGTTTAAATCTTAAACAGGATCTACTCAAACAATTCATTTCGATTGCTAAATTGGTGTCATCAATCAATATGACATTTCATTGGTTGGTTTTTATAAAACTTTGTACATAAGTAAAAATGATGAAAATAACTATGTTACAATATAAATAATAAATTTAAATTTTGTTATTATATTCGGAAATCATTGTACATAACTATAAAAGAATTTTTATTCGCAACAATATTAACAAATCCCTGAACTGTCATAGGATATTCTTCCATTTTTATAAACGTATTAAATTATGAATTCTAAAATATATATCTATATTTTGTCAATCTCATCAAAGTATGTACTAAAATTATTATTTTTATCGTCGAAATGTGAAATTAAATCAAACTAAATCAATGATTTCAGGAATTATTTTTAATTATAGAAGATCTTTACGGTAAATATATACACCTATCATTACGACAATGTGATACAATTATATTTTCCCTATTCTAGAAACCGCCAATGACCATAAATATGATGAAATGTTAATTTATTTTCTCGGCAAATGTTAAAAGTAAACCGAAATGACACTAATTACGCACAAATCCGTTTTACGAGCTCATAAAATCAATGAATTTTACGTACCTTATATCACACCGGATTTGAGGTTGTGTGGTTCAAAACAAATTTCTTTTCATATTCAACAATATCAGCCAAAACCTCTATAAGAACCCGGAAATCTATCAACCATCCACGCATTGATCACTCAACTCGATTAAAATTTTGAACAAATTACAGTATGTATCAAATTCCATTGTATTAGTTTAAATCCATTATTAGTTCAAATACCTAATATTCTTTCTTCATATCATCACAATAAAATTGTGTTAACTTTCCTTTTTTCGTCAAATATAAACGTTTTTCTTGTGAAGATAATTTATAATATCCTTCCCCTTTTGGGATTCACATCAAACTGACTTTATTATTATTATTAGTTTAAGTAGTATTATTTTTTTTATTGATGCCTCATATTACCTTTCTAAAGCACGCGTCAGCGTGTTTAAATCTTTCAAACACGCGCGTATTTTAAAGTCCCTATGGTAACAACAACTTGAGAAACGTAAGTATCAATGACAACTTTTTTTATTAGTTTTTAAATTGTATATTTTCATTGGGAACCAATGTCTTATTTGGTTTTTTCTGCGAAATTTATTTATATATTTATATATACATTGTATCCTTTTAAATATAAATAAAGAAACTTTTTGATTATTGATCTGACAGCAGTACCCCGTAACGTCAAATAAAAATAAATACTATTTGACGTTCACGAAACTTGGCTGGACATCGAGGACGGACTTCCATTTTTTTTGTAGTAATAATATTTTATGATTTCAAAGTGCACCAATAAAAAAAAATAGCGTGAAGTATTCGTGGATAAATGGTCTTCCAAACACTTGCTCTATTTCGAGCACTCCGGCTGCGCCGTCGTGCTCGAAAATTCGCGCGTGTTTGAAAGACATCTTTATCCACTTATACTTTAATATACTATTCTTCATATCATCATTTTAGGATTGGGTTAAATTTCTTTTTCTATTAACTATATACATTTTAATCGTTTTATGGTGGAGACAAATTATGATTGTTTCCCGTTTCACGTTTTTACCCGAAAAGTTTTTTCCCAATCAATAAAAATCATCGTTATAGATTGTTAGGGAAATTTTTGCTATACAATATGAACTGTTTAAATTATAATCTGGAGTTTTTCGTTCCTTTTTTGATCTATTTTGCTATTATTCACAATAACTTTTATTTAATAATTTTTTTTAATAAATTTTCACTTTGCCGAAATTCCAAATTATTACTTTCACTGGACATTTAACTTAACTCTCTAGTCTGTAACCGAAAAATCTTCTATAATTATTATTACTTATCTAATGGAATACTATGGGTTCACTCAATAAACAATATTTTAGAATTACTATTACTCTATCAGCTCTAACTGTTCATTTTTTTTAATTTTAATGTATCTTCTAAAAACAAAAATATCCACAATGAAAAAGTCTGGTATATATTAACTGAAATGTCCAGCATGTAATGCTGTCTATTTGGGTGAAACCCTTAGAAATTTTGAAATTAGAAACAGTGAACACAAGTATATAGATTAAAACAACCAGGGAAATCCCACTACGCAAAACATCTACTTGACAACGAACGTTCATTGACACCTAACACAGAACTAGAAGTACTACATATTTGTGATAAGAAACAAGAATTGGATTTCCTTGAAGAGTTAGAAATTAGAAGATACTGAACACATGAAAAGTTAAATCTAGGGAATTCTTCACTTTTAAACTGCCTTTTTAAGTAATAATTGTAATGGTCAGTTGATATTGTTTTCCTGGTTTTCTATATCATTCCACAGTTATCCTGATCTTGTCCTGATGTCCAGGACAATTACTACTTGGTCTAGCAAAAAATAATTATTCAATATCAGGTAGGCATCACATGAAATGTAACTTCTGGCATTCTGACGATGATAGCAATATCGAAGCAATTGTCAACCTGTTTAGAATTTGTACAATTTTTCCAATACATTTTGGAATTATCTAGAAACAATTAGTTTCATTTAAAAAAGTTGTATGAGTAGATTCCACAGAGTAAAGGCTAAGCCACACCAAACATCCATCCATCCTTCGGATGCACGGGTTGGATGTTCAAAAAAGATCGGTCGCCAGCTTTGCAAATAGCGCAACGCAGACCGACATTCGTCCGTCCGCTGGACGTTTAAAACGTCCAATGGATGGATGTTTTGGAATCGCCGGGGGAGCAATTTTTCCTTCGCATCCGCATGGACGTTTCTCTTGCGCATGACCTCTGGGCCCGGTCACACGCGCTCCACTCGGTATCAGACATAACTACCCTAGTCCACATGTTTTCTCTGAAAACATATTCGCATTGTCTTCTAAGGTATACCAGTTTTGTACCAAGTCTATTTTGTTTATTTATTTATATTTACACAATACAATACAATAATAGTGTTTTTAAATGAAACTCAAGGTCTTTAGTTAATTCCACAATATAATACAAGTTATTGAAAATTCTAAAAAATTGACAATTGTTTCGATAAATCAATATCATCGAAACAATTGTCAATTTTTTAGAATTTTCAATAACTTGTATTATATTGTGGAATTAACTAGAGTTTCATTTAAAAACACTAATATGAGCATATTCCACGAAGTAAGGGTCGAGACAGTCAATTACAATACAATAAGTTCATCATCGTCACTAGAGCTGCAGTCATCAATCCACGGGATACTCTTTGACAAATCACTTTCACACCAAGGCACATTAAACGACATTATTTATGCACTAACTGCACTGCTACTGACAGAAGTGAACAAAATATTCGTTGATGAAGAGATTCATGAAAACATCCGTCCACTGGATGGATGCTTTCGGTGTGAATCGAAGCACTCCGTGGACGTCCGAGGTCGGACATCCATCCATCGGAAGGATGGATGCCGGTGTGGCCCGGCCCGCATATTTGTAAACGACGTCCATAATTGCGATTTGGTTGTAGCCCGAACGCTGCCGTAACATCTTCCGTGAAGAGCATACGATATCGCAAATATTTTTTACTAAATAGCATCCGTGATTGCAAATTTCAACTGCCCTAACCCCTTTTGTAAATGGCAGACGATATCGCATTATCCGTCTAGCAAATAGCATCCGTGATTGCAAATTCTGAAAGTGCTATAAGTATGCGTGATGTGTTAATGAATAAAACAACTTCGATAGATTTTGGCACTTTTATTGCAAATGTAATCAACAAAATATGTATTCTAGGTAATAGGTAGTTATAAGAAGTAGGTATGTATGTACTTTCAATAAAAAATATTATTTAGCAATTTTCCTTCTGCCTAGGGACTTATTGTCTTTAACGCATTCTTGTAAATCATGGGGTGCTAGCCTCTGTTTCTGAGTTCCATTTTTCGGTTTTCTCCCTGATTGGAATCGACTTCTCCCTTTAGTTTTCCTGCGCATGATAGTAGAGGGTTGTACTGAAATTTTCATTACAGCTTGGTACCGATCAAAAGGTATTTTTATGATTGCCTTTTTTTTGTTCCATGGTTGGATTACCGGTGATGAAATCCAGTACAGTTGTTATAACTTTGTACTTATTAGTACATCACGTAATTTTAAACCTTAGAGTAATAATAAACATAGAGAGGGCTACTCATTCATAAACACGTTTATTTTTGCGGCTAACAATTCTAAACGCCAGTAGTGAAATAATGAATAAATTACAAAAAGTGGGGATAGTATTGTAGCTACATGGCCTTGGTAATTTCGGCTGTTTTTCTGACAAACTTGGCACCGACGAACCATGATAATCCAAAAACAATCAATTAATCAACTTAAAAGTTTATTTTGTCACTGAAAGTTTTGAAAAACACATTAAATCGAAAGCACTAAATGTTTACTTTCTAGTCGTAATGACGCTCGTATAAACAAACCACATTTGGCATTATTTACTACCAGGGCCGCGCCAAGCTATTCGCCCGCCCGTGTGCAAACCATAATTTGCCGCCCCTTTTTAATATTCTAAGTAGAATTTAACATTTAAAAAATCATCACTTCTTACCCCCTTTAGCTAAAAATTGATACATAGGTAAGGTAATAAATAAAATTCAAATTAAATAAATGCTAATAATTATATTTAATTTCGATATTAGACATATATAATATACTTACATGACATTTTAAACATGTGTAATATATGTAACTTTTAAAGTAAACATATAACATAAAGCAGAAAGCAGTGAACAATCAGACTGTAACCCTCTGTAAGGGGTGGTTACGGATTGCCGGGTAGGGTTGTACAGTCAGAGACAGGATCCCAAAATAGAATAAGTTTATTCTTATAAAAATATCAACAGACGCTATTTACATATGTACAACAAGATCAATACCTGGCTTAAAATTAAATATTTATTTTATCGGTCCGTATAAGGTTGCGTATCTAATTATTCCTCGTCGACCGGGTAGATATACCTAGGGGACAGTAGTTTGAACGATGCGAACGCTGAAACTTCGATACACGGGTATAAGCGGTGATGCGGGTTCTGGATGCTCGTCAGAATCAATACCTCGGGCGAGACGAAGTACCTCTAAGTCAGTACCTTAGAGACGGGAAGTACAGGAGTGTGTGAGAGTCAATACCTCTCCCACGGGTGGCCGCCGTTTAGTAGGTCAATACCCTACCAAATGGAAGGAAGGATACTCGGCAAGTCAATACCTTGCCGACGGAAGGGTAGAGTCTAACGAGTTAATACCTCGCCAGACTGGAGGAGGAGTCGTTTCGAGTCAATGCCTCGACCGGACTTGTCTTATTGAAATTGTTGGCCGGTTTATATATCCATCAGCTGTCGATAAAAACTAGATTGGTTCGAACCATAGGTGTATCATCAGCGGTGTTCACCGGAACATCGTTACAAGACTAAAAAATCGAGAGATCTATCATCAAATTCGTCACTTTGAGGATTAACTTGTACGGACGAGCCCGTCTGACATTGAGATCATTTTTGTAAAGTTAATCGCTATTTAGCAGTGAATATTTGACTGTATTTCTATTTTGGCGAGAGATGAAAATTAAAAAAGTAAAAATAAAAATCACAGAAAGTACCAAAACAAATAAAAAATGTTTATAATACCTAACAAGGAAAAAATAAATTATTGAAAACATGCTTTTCTTACCTTTTTTCGGCAAAATCTTTAATTAACTCGCCGGAGGGAATAGAATCCATAATGTCACTTTCTATGGACATAATTGCTAAATAGCTAAGTCTTTCTTGTGCCAAACTCGATCTTAAAAATGTTTTTATTAACTTAAGTTTTGAAAAGGACCCCGATGCTACGGATAGTGTTAAAAAAATTCGAATAGCCACTGCAATACTTGGAATCGTCGAAATTAATTGATTTTTTAAAATACATTGAAGAATCACTTGGGGGTCTAAATCATTTTCCTCTGACTCTGGCATGTGACATTTTAAACAATTAATTTCATCAAATAAGTCATTTGCGTCAATATCTGATTCTTTACGTGATTCGCCTTTCAAATGTAATGCTAAATTTTCACAAGTTTTCTTCAATTCTTCTTGAGTTAAGCTAAATATATTATAAACAAATCCAAAAATATTGTTGAATCGGTCCAATCCCTTAAATCTGTCATCAAGAGATGATAAGGTTGTATCTAATATAGAAAAAATACGTTCACTTTGTAATGAATTTTAGGGTCGATTATTGGTTCGTCATTACATTCATAATCAAACTGTTTTTTCTTTTTTCTTTGCCGAACAGTTTGTGCCGATGGAAAAGTTGTCTCAATTTCTAATTCTTATGCCAGTTCGCTGACGTCAACAAGAATTTGATTAAATCCTTCATCACTTCTTAAGTCTGTAAAAGATGTTTTTATTTTGTTTAGGCTCTCTAAACAAATTTAAAGATTTATGCTTTGATTCTGCATTAATTTACTAAGAGAATTAATTCTAAATAATATATTATACCAAATTACTACAGAGCATAAAAAATTGTAATTCTGAATTTTTGTTGCTAACGATCGAGCTAGGTGTGATGTGGTAAAATCTTTTGAAGACGTGGATGCTTCTATTACTTTGAAAAGAGCATCATAAACTTGCCCAATCTGATATCTCAAAGGTGTGATAGCGTCTATTCTACTGGACCAGCGTGTATCAGATAGAGGTTTTAATGTTAAATCTGAAATGTACATTTTTAAAATTGACCATCTTTTCGTTGATGCAGAAAAAAAACAAATACACTTCTTGAACAATATCGAGTCTGTAAGCCACTATGTACTCCGCGGATATTTGCGCCATTATCGTATCCTTGACCGCGCAAATCGTGTATACTTAAATTCAGTTTTAGCAACAAATCTGTCACATAGTTACATAAACCAGCACCAGTAGAATCAGTAATAGGACAAAACTGAATGAAATGTTCACGTATTTCAATTCTTTTCGTTAACTCATTTAATACAACAAACCTCAAAATTACACTTAATTGCTCCGTATGACTAACATCTGGTGTACAGTCGAGAATTATAGAATAATATTTATATTTTTTTAATAGATCTAAAATAGTATTTTTAATTTTTAAACCGATTAAATCGATCAATTCATTTTGAATTTTATCACCCAAATAGTTTCTTGTTACGATATCATTGCTTTGATTTTTATGTGTGCGACGAACATGCTCCTCCATTACAGAATCAAATTTTGAGAGCGTTCCTATTAATTTTCAGAAATTTCCATTATTATTTTCATGATCGATCACAGTCTGACGATATTTGCATCTCTCCTTATATGGTAATTAAACAAGGACAAAACTACTAAATAGATTACTATTGACACATTAAACAGGTACTGAAATTTTGAGCAATGTTGCCACTTTTAGTTATAAATATGACATACTTGTTTATAATTTATATAAGAATATGCCTTTATTAAATAAAATTCAAGTATTATTAATTAATTTTAAAAATACCGACTCAAATGCATAAATTAGTATGACTTTTTTTTAATTGCATAACTTTTTAACGAATTTTCTATTAATCTTCTAATTTCATTTTTCCTGCAACTAAAGAGACTTTGTAAATATGCCAAAGCAGTGGAAGTGTCCGCAAGTGAGCTTGGAATGTGACTCGATGTTTGGGGCAAGAAAAAATCAAAACAAACATATCTATTTTATTTGTTAACCTGAGTTTTGAATTGACAATAAGTTGTTGCCTTCTTTGTTTATTTTAGGAATATAATGTTCTATTGATTAAATGATATTTATGTAAATAAAGGATATGGTTTAGTTTTTCTTTGCGTTATATTATTAAAGTTAAAAAATTTAAAAATAGATTTCGAATGATAAATTTCCTGTAAACATGTTGAATATTACTATTTGTAGAATATTATCTGAATTCTAAAATGAATTCCAAGTTCAAAACGTTTATCAAACATAGAAGGTCATCAAGTGCATTTAAAAATTAATTCAACAAGAATCCTCGCAATTTAACAATGAGTTTGAAAACAGGTCCGTATCAAGCACAAATATAGAAGTATGTTGGAATACAAAAAAAATTGCGAAATAAAGGTAAGATAATTCATAAAAACAGACTGTAAAAATATAAGAATTAAATAATAATTTTAAATGGTGAAGGTTACGAACGGTAAGAAGTGAAACAAATAGACATAAATATTCACGGACAATAAACGATATAAACTAAATAAAAGTGACAGTGCAGTGAAAACATGTCGCGTTTTTACCGGAATATTCCATATCTAATTTTCCTCTCCCAAGAAAAGGTGATGTATTGGTTATTAACCCCGAAGGTCAGGAATGATTCTTACGAACTGATATGAACTCAGACCTTGTCAATTTTGATACACTTCGAACAATTGTTTAACTTTTATAACATTATTCATAAACATAACACATGTTAGTAAGATATATTTCAACTACTGGTAAAAAAATATACATTTACTATTAAACTAAGAATTGTAAACATCTAGACATAAATTAATATTCTATTCTGTTTACCGTAACTAATGAATCACAATGTAAAATCCTATATAACCCCTCTAGTAAAATCCAATAATTCCCCCCAAGTAAAATCCTATAATTCCCCCAATTGAAATCCTAAGGAACAGCCTGGATTGTTCGTTGGGTATAAATATGTACAAACCAGTATTTACATACAAATGAAATTGCTCAAACGAGTACTCAATTAACTGATAAAAATGAGAAAACTGTATACTTCAGGCTCGAATACACTATAGGGTTAAATCAATACAGTATACCATACGTATGTATGGCACAGAATAACGTTTACGCAATTAAATATGAAATTTGAAAATATTAAAATATTATATGGTGCAATACTATCATATCATAACATTAAATGCGAGTCGAGTCGAATAGACGTGTTTCTGTGTGCTCCCCATTTATAAACTTCTTTTATGTCATTTTTCATTCATTATATAATAATAACATATGGGAGTTATAAACCTGCATTTAGTAGAAAAGAGCCGACGTTGCTGAATCTAAGAAGCGTTCCCCCACTTCGAACAGCGTGAACAAAACCAGTTGCGAGCCGACATTTTCATCTTTATAACTTATACCTTTCAACTATAACATTTAATTGTTTGTTAAGTTAATAAAGTTCCATTTTCTTAAATTGTTCGATTATTTTTAAAAACGTATTTTACGCGAGTGAACATAAAATTTGGGACGGATGTATAACATAGTGATAGTGCTTCGATTAGTTAAAATTGTGAGTAATTTCATGCATTTATTCAAAAATTGAGACATATTTGATTTGATTGATATACATCTAAACAAAGTACCAGTTATTATTGCTTCTGGTTTTAGGTGTATATAAAAACCTTCTAATTGAATATAAATTGATGGTCATTTACTACCCGTTTGAATTCTTCAGAAAACGTTTACACATAGTTCTAGTTGGGTTATTATTGGAATATTTTTAAGAATGATCATTGTTGGGATCTCGATGTGAATATTTGAGATAATGGAAGATACAGTCAAACGGATATTGGAAGAGATCAGGAATTGTAAAGTGGAACTAAAAAGCAGTATCGAGGCTTGTGAAAGTGATATTTTACTGAAAGTGGAGGACTTGAAGTTCAAGATAAACAGCCCTCAGAAGGAGAATTGTTATTTAAAGGGAAAAATTGAAAAACTAGAGAGGAACGAGAAACAAAATAACATAATTATTTTTGGATGGGATGTCCCTAACAAAAATATTAATTCAGAATGTATCTGTACTGAACTCAATAATATGTTGAACGTAGTTGTCAACGAGTCAGATATAAATAACTATTATTGCCTTGGAAAAACAGCAAACAGCAAAACACCCTGACTGTCCAACAATGCTGCGAATATACAATCTTACGGAAATTCTTACTTCGAGAAAGACAACATAATAACAACTGTTATATCAAGGGCAATAAACTCGTTATAGAGAACACGGAATTCTCCATAGAAGATCTCAACCAACTAGACAAACAAGTAGAAAAAAAACCAATAATACCCCTTCGACCCCAACTCAGTCACAAATTGTAAACACCGATCATGATATAAATAGAAAATCGGAAATTTTACATACTTTCCACCCGGAAAACATCGACTTGAATCAACCAAGAAGACAAGCTGAGAACCTTCCTAAATCTATTGGAGCCTCGAAAAAGCCACTGAAGCCAACCAACCCTGCTTTAGAAAAGGTTACAAGATCTAGATCAAATTCCCAAAAATAACTTCACCAGTTCTCGATTTATAGACATTCCAATTGGTCAATATTATTACTGCTAGTATCGTCATTTCTATAATGTGGCTATTTTGATTTCTTTCAACTGTTTGATGTTTGCTTAAGGCTGAATCTTTAACTGGATTCAGTTTTGATTTTAATATTGATTCAACCATTATTGTATCTTTTGCGCTTGTTTTTAACTGAATTTGGATTGTTTTATTTATTAAAAAACTGTTATGATGGATCAGTATATTAGGGAATTTGAAACGGACTCTATCAAAACATATTCTATTAATACGGACATTGAATGCTCTCACATTTTAAATGTAAATAAGGAAAATACTAGATTTCAAATATTAGGGTTAATGAAATTGACTGTCTCGACCCTTACTACACCAATCATTCATTGACACCTAACACAGAACTAGAAGTACTGCATATTTGTGAAAAGAAATAAGAACTGGATTTCCTTGAAGAACTGGAAATTAGAAGACATTTAAGAAACCCACAATATGAAGTTGTCAATGAACAGTTAAATCTAGGGAATTCTCCACTAATAAACTGTCTTTTTAAGTGATGATTGTATAGATCAGCAGATATAGTTTTCCTGGTTTTCTATATCATTGCACAGTTATACTGATCTTAATTGGAAAAATGATATCCAGGATATCACCATAGGGCTAATAATATCTAAGCTCCAATATTTGTAATATCACATCTCCTTCTTTTTTCTATAAACATATATTAAGCCAATCACAAGTTAGGTTACTTCTTAGTCTAGCCAAAATTAACTACTAAACATCAGGTAGGCATAAAATGAAATGTAACTTCTGTCATTCTGACGATGATATTGATTTATCGAAACAATTGTCAATTTTTTAGAATTTTCAATAACTTGTATTATATTGTGGAATTAACTAGAGACCTTGAGTTTCATTTAAAAACACTAATTAGGGTTAAATATACACAGTCTATCTAAAAACCTAGATGAATTTAAGATATTCCTACAGAGTATGGATTGTGATATGGACTGTATCGTTTTAAGTGAAACTAGAGAAATTTAACATACAAATTTATTTGATATTAAAAACTACAATCTAATTTATAATCAAAACAAATTCAATCAGTGCGATGGGGTTGTAGTCTACATAAAATCAGATTACAACTTTTCATATGATATCGTAGATCTGTTTAATAATATTAAGTTATTACAAATAAAAAATAATTTCCAGTCAAATAGAAATATTATCATCATGAGTATGTACAGATCTCCAGCATCTGATACACGTGATTTTACCGAACATTTGGAAAATTATTTGAAGCAGTTTAGACACAACAATAATAACAAGTACATTTTGATTGGAGACTCGAATATTGATATTTTAAAATCAACTGATAATACAACTGATAGCTATCTAAATGTTCTGGGCGAATCTGGATTTGTATCAACTATTAATAATCCAACAAGAGTGCAAGGTGAAAGCAGAACTCGTTTGGATCATATATTTCTTCGAGCAGAACAGAGTATGTATGAAAAGATTATTCCGATAGTTCTAAAAACAAATATTACAGATCATTATACAACCATTTTACAAATTATTTTGGAAAACAGTATAAAAAGAAACGAAAATGAAAGAAGAGTAGTTTTATTGATGAACAAAGAATTAAAAATGAATTTCGTATATTAAACTGGCACCACGTGTACTCGGCCCAAGATCCAAATATTGCAGCATCAAAATTTTCACAAATTGACTTAGAAGCAATAAAAAAATGTACGTTTATTCGTAAAAAAAAAGAAAAAACACAAAAATAGCGCCTTGGTTGACAAATGGTCTCTTAAACTACATTAACCAAAAAAATAAGTTATTTCATAATAAACTAAAATATCCAAATGATAAACTACTGCAAACGGAATATAGAAATTATCGAAATAAATTAATTTCCTTAATTAAAAAAAAACTAAATAGAATTATTTCTCAAAGAAAATAAAATTGATCCACAGTGTTTATGGAACATTGTTAAGGAAATTAACCACACCAAAAAAGGAAGAACATCTATAGATAGAATCAAAGACGAGCAAAATAAAATTTTAACAAGTAAAATTGATATTGCTAACGAATTTAATATAAAATTCAAAGAAACAGGTAAAAAATTAGCCGAAAAAATAAAAAAAGATAAACACTATAAACCAGTCCAAAATCTCATTTCAAATACCTTTGTCCTTGCACCTGTAATTGAGCCTGAACTTGAAACTATAATACGAGAGTTGAAGAATAGAAAAGCTACAGGAATAGACAATGTTAAAACAGAAACAATTAATATCAGAGTTTATTTCTAAACCTTCAAAATATATATTTAACAAATGTATAGGAGAAGAAATATACTCGGATAGTTTTAAAAAGTCAATAGTCATTCCCTTATACAAGAAAAGAGATGTCTTGGATATAAATAACTACAGACCCATCTCTTTAATAACTCATGTTTCAAAAATATTTGAGAACATTATCAAAAACCGTTTAATGTCTTATCTTGATAAATATAAAATCATTTCCAATAATCAGTACGGTTTTAGAGAGAAAGTGTCAAGACGCCATCCTAGCATTAACATCAAAAATTACTGAATCTGTCAACGATATTAATCCATGCTTATGCGTATTTGTAGACCTTTCTAAGGCTTTTGATACTGTTAGCCACTACTTTTGAAATCACTAGAAGACAGGAATACGCCACAACTCCTTAAAATTATTTGAAAGATATCTATCAAACAGACAGCGAGCTGTAAAAATAGATGATATATACAGTGATAGCGAAATTGTCGAATTTGGTGTCCCTTAAGGAACTGTACTTGGCCCGGTACTATTCAATACATACGTAAATACATGGGGTAATTTGAAAGCAAAGGTTGAAACTGATTTCTGTCAAATAAGAAAATGCTTAGAACATAAATTATCAACAATAAATATGTTAAAAACAAATTACTTACCTTTTTCATGCAGCTCCTTCAGCTCCCCAACTTTCAACGAACTCTGGATAAGTACTAATGAACCATTTATACTTTCACCTTCAAAGAGTATAAAGTATCTGGAGGTGAGTATAGACCAGCATATGAAATGGAAATCTCATATTGCGTTTCTGGTTATAAAACATAGGAGTATGCTATATAAATTCAAAATACTCAAAGAGTTACTACCTGTGCATATTCTGAGAACATTGTATCAAGCTTTGGTTGGAAGGCATCTTCGATACGGAATCCTAAGTTGGGGCAGTGCATTTAAAAGTCACTTATTTCCACTGGAAGTTTTACACGGCTTATTTACTCTAAAAAAGCTCTTTATCACACAGATGATCTCTATTCTAAGACACAAGTGATGGATTTAAGACAACTTTATTTTTACAATTCGAACATTAGGTATCACATAAATAAACAAGCAAATTTCTTTGTATTTTCGCGCCAAATTTCAAACGTGTCCCCAAAATATCATTCTGATCACTTTTTCCAAATAACTTTTTTCGATATTTTGCCATATAACCCCACTTTTCGCATTTCCACATCAAATTGAACGAATTTGTCGCCATGACAGTGGCGACGTGACTGATATCAAAATGTATTTTCAGGTTATCGACCATGCAGGATAGATCGCATATATTAGATTTTCCTATATACTACAAATACTACTAAAATTTTCTCCCATATGCTGCGAACATTATGGTAGATACGACATATAATGGAGTCATGTCTTGGGTTCATCAACTGAATCATTAAAAATATTATTATGACTAGATTTATATTAATTACAATAATTTTCACATGCTAATAACTGTTTACAGCTGATGCGATATAAAGTGAATACCTCAATTCGGACCTGCCTAGAAATAATTCATCATTAAACAGAAATAATAGGAACTGTATGTATGCATTTTGAATTAATTACTATCTTCAGTTGGTATAAGTGTACAATTATCATCACGGAGCATTGCGAGAGGTAAGCGTTTTATTTGTAGTATAGGAAATTGACAAAAAATGTGAAATATTTAAATCTGTTCATTATAGCCGTAAGTTTTGAGTTGAAAACCTAATACTACTAGAAATAATATTTCAAAAACTGTCCTGAATTTTACAGAAATTTTGATATTAACCACATGTTGTTCCATTTAGAAATAATGACTCCAAAGGTAGAAAAACTGTTAGATGGATTTTCATTGAGTGAAGGACCCCATTGGGATCATAATACTCAATGTCTCTATTTTGTCGACATGACTGCGAGTACAATTCATAAATATATACCAGCTGAAAACAAGCATAACCAAGTTGAAATTGGTAAGTAACAAAACAAAAAACAATCAATACATATTATATACGAGGCGGCTAAAACTCAGAAGCTAGTGCCGGTACGATCAAGGAAGATACATGGTGATTTAATGTTGTTTATTGATGGTTTCAATATTGTAACCCTTCGTTTCATGAATTTCTAAAAAATATTATTTTAAATGTTCCCATACAATTTCATACTCAAAAAGATTTTTTGATAAATTTTTTCACAAAAAACACTTTGTAGCAAATTTGCAACTTCATGAAAAAATCTAAATGAGAAACAAAAAGTCTAATTCAAATGAAAAGTTGAAAAACAGTTTTTGTTCTTCGTAAGACATAAATCTACACCACATTTGTCACATTTTGAGTGGGTGAATTCTTTGCAGTGGGCCAATTTGCATCTTTGACGTGTATGATCATATTTTATCGAATGGGCAGTTTCGTCTAACTGAACATTTTTGGGAGGAATATGTGTTGTCTTTTTGCGTCTATTTCATCTTCCACTTGGTTCGTGGAAGGCCTTCCACGTTTTTTTGTTGTAGGAGTTACAACAGACAAAGAGTTTCTGCAATTTTGATCCTAAATTGCCAAAGGTTCATTTCATCAGGAATTTTTCCCCCTTTTTTCCCTTTTATACAACAAAAAAGCGTTTATTATCGTAACATCAAGTAGATGGAAAAAAAGTCTCAAATACCATTTCTTGGACCTGAGAGGTATTTTGTAACGTCCTATGTGACTATCTAGTAGGTCAACTCCTTCCTTATGCTGGTTATATTCTTGTTCCATACGAGGAGACGGTATTGTTATTTTCTCCTCTGCTTTTCGGTCAAAACGATTTACACCATGATGAGGTAATTCACAGAAACAAGTTGAAATTAGCGTAACACTCCAAGTCGTTATGCTCAAATCAACCCCATCAATGTAGGCTACATCTTCTTCTGCACTTCCTCGTGGTTTTTTTCTTGAAAATGTTGTCTGGTGGTAAGGGGTTATTGGTAATTCTGTTTCGACGGATTGTTCCTAACATATAAATTTCCTGTTTTGTTAGTGATGTAAATAATGGAACGGAAGAATAATAGTTATCACAATAAAGTTGATAATTCATATTTCTAGAAAGTCTAGTAACAATATTGGAACTTGTTCCCAAATCATTTCCATTAGAAGCGAATTTAGTGAACCAGTTGGAGGCTCCATTCTAAATTTCGAATCCATAGGAATATCCTGATGTATCACAAAGCATGAACAATTTGAAACCCCATTTGTGAGGCGGCATTGGCTTATACTGTTCCAAATGATGCCTTGTTTTTGTAGCACATAATTATTCACCTATAGAAAGCTTACTTTCCATTGGTATAGCAGCAAACTGCTTATTGAGTTCCCTTATCAGTGGTCTGATTTTGTGAAGATTATTATATTGAGGATCATCTTTTGGAAGCATAATTGTGTTGTCGTTGGAATGAAGTATGGATTTCAAACGTTCAAACTCACTTATGCTCAAAGTACTGCGAACAGTGGGTAGTCCTATGTCTGGTCGCCAGTAGCAGCGAGTTCTTGGTAGTAGTACATACATACACCTAAGAATTTTCGAATATCTATTGAAGAAATTTTGCCAGGTTTATTCGGATTTTTCTGAGCGCTGTATAAGTTTGTTTCACTGGTGATATTGTATATTAGGTTATCAGAAAAAAAGTACTTGAAAAAGTCATATCCAGTCTCCAGATCTATAATGTTTGTTGGAAGTTCAATATTGCCTTTGAATCTTAGGACATCTCCACCAATTTGCAAATGTTGTTTATGCCACGAGATTAGAGTTGTCTTCTTACCGACTTTGGCAGTTGTTGAGCTGTTTGCAGTAGAAGTAGATGGTTGTTCACCCTCCGCGTATTCTTCATCAATGACCTCTTGGTAATATGGGGAATTTTCCCCTTCGGGATCAAAATCCGGATCCGCAATACTAGCGTCTGAAAAATCTTCAAAATAATCTTCGCCATTGTCTAAATTATTTATAATCTCTGCCAACTTAGCATCTGAAAGAGCTTGCTTATGACCTCAACTGAAAGTTTCATAATGTTGCAAATTTGCTACAAACATTTTGGAGGGGCCATAGCATACTTCATATTGGCAAAATTCATTGTAAAACAATTGGACCCCGTTATGCAATAGAGAACCAACCAACAAAAACATGTTTCTGAGTTAAATAAGAAAGTAGTGATAGACTGGTTATTGAAAATAATGGCTTATAAAAAGAAATAATATGTATTCATTCTTATTGACTTATGAACTTAATTACCAAACAGATAAAAATAAAAAATAAATGTTGTGCGTAACTATAAAAAAATCACTTGGTTCCATCTTGCAAAACTGAATTTCCGATAATCATTCATCTTCTACTTCAAAGTCTAAATTTGTATTATTATACCCTACTTTATCTTCTTCAATTTTATCAGCACCAATAAGGTTCACGTGAAACGGATGCTCTGCCAGAGGAATTAAATGAAGGTAGCTCTTAATATCCTTCTTCTGCTACGGGCTTTCCGTTAGGCCAAAGAGTTGTTAGATGTTTAGAAAATATTATTGTTTGTTGTCTACCTTTTGCCCGTTGAATATTTATTTCTTTATAGTCGTCAGTGTCTTCGTAGTTTGTTTTAGTGAAGATACTGTAGGGTTTTTCTTTCAAAATCTTAATCTCTCTCATTTTCAACCAGTTGATTTTTTCTTTTTCACAGCTTTTTTTTCTATTTACTATCTCCTTTCCAATCTTATCAGAACCAACAAAGTGTTCACCTTTCATAGAAACTACTGTAATGGGACGTTTTTTCCAGCAGGTTTTCATTACTTCGATGTAATCTTCTGGGAAAAACAATTTGGAATGCCTCTTGAGGGCACATTCGACATCGCCGAAATCACTATCATTCGGCAAGAAACTGTGCCCTGAAACTAAAAAGCGTAGTCTGATCGTTTCCAAAACTGTGCCCTGAAAATAAAAAACGTAGTCTGATCGTTTCCAAATGTGTGGACTCTTCAAGCACACATTTTAACATAAGAACTAATTTTATATTACGGTTTTGACCGCCACAAGAGTCACTCGATAAAATAAGATTTCCAACATTTTTCGAAACATGATTATTTGTAATATAAAGCCGTAAGCAATAGCCAACTTCTTGGGACCCTCGACCTGCCTGTCCTTCCAGCCACACGTTAAAAGTGGATTTGGCTTCTCTTCCCGCATAAATACCACATGCCTTTTGTAGAAAATGATATTAGTTGTTAGACGTGACAGAGGAAGAGTTTTTTCCATGTCAACTGTTTCCGTATCTTTATTTTCAGTTGCCCTCTTGCTATCGTTGTTCATTATGTCTCTAGCTTTTTCTGCTTCTTCTAGATGCATGTTGTGCTCCATAGTTACTCTTCTTTTCTCTTCTCCTTCAGGTAAACTTTTTATTTTGGCTTTATAGGTGTCACATTTGTTACAGGTGTCTCTTTTTGTTTTCTTCAATTTTAAATTAACTTCGGTTAAAAATATTTTTTCATACGATGCAAAGCTCACCGTATCCATATTTCCATTTTTATAAATATTATACATCAGTGTGAGTGTCGTTCCTTCTGCTAAATATTCTTGTTTGCCTTTTCTTGCCCGGCAGTAATCAGAGATATATCTCGGGAACTCATTTATATGACTTATAACTGCAGTTTTATGCTCCACTGACATTTTGTTGTGGCCGCCAGCTATACATCGACGATCAAGTGTTGATAATGCTCTAACTTTCAGCAGTGCAGTATTGATACGTTTAGTGGAAATCCGCAGGGTTTTTATGAAAAAATATCTACAGACTACATTTTTATTAATAAAGTATACTCCGGTAGACTGTCTTTTGTTTGGATTTATTGCTGATGTAGTTTTCCTTTTTACTTTCTCTTCTCTCACGCATGCACATAAGAATGTAGTTTGAAGATTATAATCACCTAAATTCCAATAGTGCTCAAATAGCGTCTTCCTTTCTTCAACAGAAATTCTCTCATGGTACTTCAAGATACATGAACAGTTAAAATCAATAAACACGTTTGGTCTTACTAGTTTTCCTTTCGCTGAAAAATATCGCAGGTTACTGTGTCTATCCTTCTTCCTACTGTTTCGGTCCTGTTCTTTATATTTCCTTTTCCTCTCCAAGGAGAGACGTCCTTTCTGGTCAGTACTGGTGTTATCTTCATTGTTTTCATAATTTTTCGATAATTGTTCGATATGTTGTTGCACATTGAAATCTTCGTCTCAGAACAAATCATTTAAATCAGGCTCATAGTCTCTGTCTTTCAAAGAATCGTCAGAATCTTCGAGCTCTTGAAAATCGGTACCGTCAATATCAAATCTACTTGAACTCAGAATTCTAGTACTTTTCTGACAGACTTTGTCTCTTTCTACACTAGTAGTTGGTTCATATGCAGTCTCTTCCAGAAAATTGTTGTAATCTTTGATCTCTTTTTGCGAATCATTGCTATCAATATTTCTCACAGTTATAGCTGGTCGTGAAGCCTGTAAGAAAATAAATACGCAATAAGGAACCAACTGTGTCACACACAAATAAACAAAAAGGAATGTAACAAAATAGTTAGGTACAACAATTCGACAATAATAATACCAATGGCATGTTGTTTGCACATAAAGTTAAACAAAAGCTCAAAACAGTTTTTGAAATTTTAGGTTAGAATAATCAAAAATAAAATATTTAAATAAATCAATAATTTAATTAGACTTACCGTATTTTCATCATCATCCAGCGGAAGTGTCGATGCCCTTCCCTTTTCTACCATAAATATGGTTCTTCGAGAGTACATCTTTATTAGTGGTTGAATGCGGAAAATATGTAAACATATATTAATCAAAATTTTATCTTATGTATAGCACAGGAAGAATTGAAAATGAGCTCACCTGTTGATCCTCTATTGCTTCCTTGGGGCCCCAGATGCTCCGATGTGCTACGTTCACTCAGATTAAAGGCAATTTTGATTTTCTTTACAAAAACAAAGGTGAAAACAATGAATTCGCACTACTCGTAACTTTCAATGCGAACACGACGAATATTTACCGGCAAGTCATTTTGTTCATTAATTGCTTCCGCTTTTTACGGGAGATTACAGGTTTTCGCTCTGTCCTTTTCCATCTGTGCTTTCAATAGTGAGGAATAATTCATTAAAATGGCCATAGGCGCGCTAAATTTTGATTAATTTCTGAATTTTAATTACAAAAAAAAAGAAATAAAAAGTATGTTCCTATTAGGGAAAAGGTTATAGGCAGCGTTGAATTCCTAACATTCACCCCACCAAAACGAACGTTTTCAAACCAATTTACAAAAAAGATAATCCCCCATATTCTAAATAACACAAAAAATACAGATATAATATCTGTACACCGATTACTTGCGAGAATTCACAAGTAACAGGCGCTAATTTCCCGGCAAAGGGCATATTTTTACGACGGGTCTTTGCATGAGCCCGTGCGAAGTTTTTAGAGTCACTGCACGAACTACATTATCTTGTCCTGGATGTACCTCAAAATTGCTTCAATTTGCGTAGTTAAAGTACAAAATTCTTCGTAAGAGAGGATCTGATGACCTAAAACGCGATAAAGGTGGCTTTTAAATGACTTTTCACCTGCTTCTGCTAACCCATTCATATGAGGGCTACCTGTAACATTAAAGCGCCAAGTGATAGCAAGTTTTTCGGATGCTTGTTTGGCCATTTCTAACAATTGATTGTTCGCCCCTTTAAAAGTAGTGCCTTGGTCACTCGTGATATAGATGCATTTGCCGCGTCGAGAAATGAATCGCCGAAACGCTACTAGGAAAGCATCGGAGCTTAAATCTGAGGTGACCTCCAAATGTATAGCTCGAACACTAGTACACACAAAGATGCAAACGTAGGCTTTATAAGTTCGAACTCCGGATTTATGACGACTTAGTAACAGCGTGAAAGGGCCAGCAAAGTCTACACAAACAGAGGTGAAAGCTCTGAGTTGGGAAACTCTGAGAGCCGGCAAATTAGCTATATAAGGGTTATACGATTTTGGCTTACAACGAAAACAACGAAAACAACGTATGCAATTAGACAAACATTTATAAATGGCATTACGTGAAGCCAAAATCCAGTATTGTTGAAGCAACAAGTACTGCATTGTTTTTAAACCTGGGTGAAGATGTTCCTTGTGCGTCCATTCAATAATTAATTCGGTGATGCGATGCGATTTGGGCAACAAGATGGGGTGTAGACTTGGTTAAAGGTAATCAAGTTAGTGTAGCATTCCGTGACAAAATGAACAACATCCGATAAAAGCTTGGCCGACATCAATTCAAGCCTAGCGATACTCTGCGTGTGCAAAGGGGCCACTTTGCACTTGGCGCAGATTAGAAATGTCTTTATACTACCAAAGGTATTAATAACTCGGAAATAAACACAGCTGGCATAGCCAATTTGCGAAGCATTGCAAAATCCATGTACCTCGATACTTGAAATAGTGTTTGATTCGATATATCTAGGAATTTTAATCTCCGCTAGAACTGTCAGTTCGTATTTATATTTATTCCATATATCGAGAATCTTTTGCGAGGGTGTGTCATCCCATCCTATTTGAGATTGCCATAGCAGTTGCAAGAGTTGCTTTGCTAATAATAAACACGGTGAAACGTATCCTAGAGGGTCGTAAATCCGACTAATTTCTGACAAAAGGTTACGTTTCGTACAAGGTCGTTCAATGGGTACATAAGAATAAGAAATAACATCTGAGCTTGGGTTCCATTTAAGACCTAAAACCTGTATAAATGAAGGCTCCTCTTTGTCAAAACTACATGACTGTTGAATATCAGAAGCATCAAAAATTTTTAATAAGTCTGGATGGTTACTTGCCCATTTGGACAACTCAAAACCCCCACGTTTCATAAGTTGAATAAGCTCGGATTGGAGCGACAAAGCGTACTGTATATCATGACTTCCAATTAATCCATCGTCAATATAAAATTTATTGCGTAAAGCTAATGCAGCATTGGGAAAAGAGGATTCCTCTTGATCTGCAAGTTCTTGCAGAGTTCTTAAAGCTAGATATGGTGACGACGAGATACCATACACCACAGTACGTAGAAAGTACTCTTGAAGAGGCTCAGTAGTATCAAAACGCCACAAGATTCGTTGGTAATTCCAATATTCTTCGTGGACATTAATTTGTCTGTACAAAGCGGCTACATCACAAATAAATACAACCGCATAATACCGAAAAGTCAACAAAATAGCTGCAATATCCTTTTGCAGTTTTGGCCCTACGTATATTGTGTCATTAAGAGAAGTTCCCAAAACATCCCGAGCGCTTGCGTCAAAAACGACACGTAATTTTGGAGGACCAAAAATCTGCTCCTTAAAAATTGCATGATGACATATATAATACCCCGAAATAGACTTATAGTCATGTAAAGGAACTAATGACATGTGATTGCTGTCAAGATAAATTTTCATAAATTCTTTATATTTTTCCCGCAAATCGGGATTTTTAGAGAAACGACGTTCTAGCATTGAAAAACGTCGAAGTGCTTTTGAGTAAGTGTCAACAAAAGTAGGGTTCGACTGTTTGAAGGGCAACGGCACGGAAAATCTGCCCGAAGTCTCCCTATAAGTGGAGGACTTATAAATTTGTTCACATTGCTGTTCTTCAGCACATAAAGTAGGCGCTTTAGGAACTTGTTCAGTTTCCCAAAACTTTTGCAGTTGAAAATCGAGATTTTCGACCGACACATGACAGTTTACCAGAGAATGATCGCCAGGCTCCGACTGACAGACCTTCCCCTGAATAATATATCCGAAAACGGTCTCCAAAGCTACCGGTTGGTTCGCGCCACTCACAACGCGACCAGAATGTAAAATACGTGGAAATATTTCACACCCAATCAACATGTCCACTGGCCCTGGCACATGAAATCGCTCGTCAGCTAGTCTCAGTCCCCGAATGTGAGAAATGTCACCCGGGTTGACATTTATCTTTGGTAAATCGAAACAAACTATGGGAACTATAATTGACTCAAAGGAAAAAATGGGGCTATTTTGACCACGTGGTTTTATAACACAATGTGCTAGGCCACGATTAGCTACAGTTGACATTCCATTTAAGCCGTCAACTTGAATAGCATATGATTTTCGAGATAAACCAAGCTCCTGCGCACATTTATCAGAAATAAAATTTGACATAGATCCCGAATCACATAGAACTCTAATAGTCTGATAGTTGCCTCTAACATCCTTTATATCTACTTGACAAGTGGATAACAAATATGTAGATTGGGATAGTATGGGCGTGTTGCAATGAGTATTAGTAGTACTAGTGGATTGCTCAGGGTCACAAGTTGGATGAATGGTCAAATCGGAGGCAGAAACGGGGTTATCTGGTTTATTAAAATGGAGCATCGTATGATGTGGAAATTTGCACACCTTGCAATTGAATTTGGAACTGCCATTTTTAATTGCGTGTGAAGAAACTAAACTTTTAACACAGAGTTTATTTTGTTTTGCGATAGAAAATCTGTCTTGAGGAGTTTTTGCCGAAAACATTTTGCACTTAAATAAATTATGACTGCCAGAACATAGAACGCATTGCTGACTGATGCTAGAAGAAGAATTATCGGCTAAGAATGAGGAAACTGATGGCTTTCGAGAAAAATTAGACTTGTCTTTACTGCGAGACTTGATGGGTTGCGTATGTAAATTAGCAGTAAACTGCACCGATTCTAGAGCCTGCAGGTCTTCTCTACAAATATACTAAGCTGTCTATACGTAGGAAGTTCAGAACTGAAACCGTTTTCTAATTCAAAATCGGTTCGAGTTTTTTCATCTAGTTTTCCTACGAACAAATTGAAAAGCAAAAAACACCAATGCTCAACTGGAAACTGTAAAGCTCTTGAGGCGGCAAGATTTTCGTTGAAAGTATTCAATAAACATCTAAGTTCAGCCGCGGTGGACCTTTTAACAGGAGGTGCGTTAAAAAGTGCGTTATAATAATGAGTCGCAAGAATTCGTTTGTTTTGATACCTATTTTCCAAAATATCATAAGCCACCTTATAATTGGCTTCCGTTATTGGAAGACCCTTAATTAAAGAGAGTGGTTCATCCTCTAATAATGTCAACAAATGTCTATACTTATCAATATCCGGAACGACAGGATTTTTATGAAACACGCTATTGAAAAAATCATAAAAAGCCGGCCAATTTTTGTAATCTCCATCGAATTTGGGCATTATCAATTTGGGAAGATTAACTGAGAATTTGGATGGCGATTGACTCTGACCGGACACTGAATTATTATGAGAAATCTGGGCAGAGTCTTTAACAAGAAAATCATGCTTTATACCGTTAGACCCGTAATAAGTTCAGACAAGGCAGTACGAACAACTTAATTATAGCTTTGGTACGGTTATTTTTATATGTTTGTATCTTTTTATTATAAACTGATTTTTTCTATAGATATTAACCTTTATTGCAACTAAAATAAAAAGGAAAAAACTCCTGAAAATGTTGCAAATGAAATTCAATTGATATCCTTGAAAATTAAAGAAAAGATAAAAATATTTATAATAACCAGACCTAAACGAATATGCTCTTTACCGGGCAAAAATCGACATCATATTTATATTTTACGATACCCTCAAAATTTTAACGATTGAAATAATAGAAATATCAATTTGTATTTCGACTTGCTTCGAAAATAAAAATAAAATTGGTAAATAACACCAAAAACTAGTATTTTGCTTTATCGCTTAACAATAAACAAGTTAAAAAAATCTGTAGATTTATTTTAAAAATAAATAAATGTATTGAAATTTAAGATTTTGCAAAATTATTACAGATTAAAGGCTTATGTTAGTTCAATCCTTGCGAAGAAGGGCCATTTTAATGAATGCGGAAAATATGAAAACATATATTAATCAAAATTTTATCTTATGTATAAGCACAGGAAGAATTGAAAATGAGCTCACCTGTTGATCCTCTATTGCTTCCTTGGGGCCCCAGATGCTCCGATGTGCTACGTTCACTCAGATTAAAGGCAATTTTGATTTTCTTTACAAAAACAAAGGTGAAAACAATGAATTCGCACTACTCGTAACTTTCGATGCGAACACGACGAATATTTACCGGCAAGTCATTTTGTTCATTAATTGCTTCCGCTTTTTACGAGAGATTACAGGTTTTCGCTCTGTCCTTTTCCATCTGTGCTTTCAATAGTGAGGAATAATTCATTAAAATGGCCATAGGCGCGCTAAATTTAGATTTATTTCTAAATTCTAATTACAAAAAAAAAAAAAAAGTATGTTCCTATTAGGGAAAAGGTTATAGGCAGCGTTGAATTCCTAACAGTGGTAATATAATAGTATAATGAAAACATGCGTGTATTATCAACCAACTAAGAAACCAACAACAAACTGGATCGCGATACATCGAGTGTAAAACAAAGCGTTTTATCCATGAGGAATCCAAGCGACATTGGACCTATAATGGGACTAAAAAGTTCAGTCGGCATTTTGTAACAAGGCACCAAGTGTTCTTGGTTCTCTGTTGCAAAGTGTAATAAATGCATTCTAAAATTTTCAGTTGGTTCCTGCTATCAATATATGGTGCAAGTTAAGACCCTGAATACGATGACCCAGCGCCACGGAACCCGCTGACGCTGCAGCGATAACGAAGTTATAAATACTAATGTTAATATACTCTTTTACTCTTTATGTCAGATTAGTTGTTGAATAAAGTAGTCATTATAATAATTTTTCGCTTTTTAAAAACATTCTTTTCGGAACTACAAACTTCACTGGCGCAGTCAGTAGGATTTTCCGGAAAATTACACGAGTTTCGCGAGTAGTTTGTTCGTTTCTACGATTAACCGGAAAAACCGAACTTTTTCCTGTAGTACAAAAGCCTAGATTCGAAGGTATATCGGGTCAAAAGTATTAGTTACTACAAGAACTGTGAAAGTGTTCCAAAGAAGAAGAAAACGAAAAAGCAGTTAATCCAAGTCCTTGGTGAAGAACAAAAATCGTCCGATCCTATAGGCAGTAGATGTAAGAAGTTAGAAAATTATGAAAATCGTCATTTTTGCGTAAGTGCTAATCCTTTTTAAACATTTATTCCTCATATATATATTTTTTTTATAATAGTATTTATAATCGAGAAAAATAAAATAAAATAATAAGAAATAGTTCATATACACTAAAGAAATATAAGTTAACAAAGTTTTATTATTTCATGACAGAAGATTATAGAGATCTTAATTTGAGTAGTCTTTTCGAAGTAATAAATTCAATAGAATCAGAAATGGCTCAACCCAATTACCAATTATTAAAGTTATACTTAGATTCAATTCCACCATACGATGGTAATCCACATACTCTTACTATATTTTTAGGTAATTGCGAAAGTTTAATTAATACTTTTGCAAGTCAAACTGATAATGCTTTGAATAATTTTTTGTTAAGAGCGATTTTAGGCAAATTGACAGGTAGAGCACAAATACTAATAGGTTCACGAATTGAGCTAACTACCTGGCAATTAGTAAAAGCCGCGCTCAACCTCAGTTTTGGTGATCAGAGAGACATAGATTGTTTGATACAAGACTTAATAGCATTAAGACCTTCGAAAAATCAAGCACCGTATACATTTGGCATGCGTTGTCAAGACGCACGGAGCTTAATCGTTTCCAAATTAAATTCTTTAAATTTACCTGCAGCCGAAAGAACAGTGAGATTAAAAAGTTATGATGATTTATCGCTAAAAACGTTTATTAGAGGTTTACCGTTTTCAATTCAAACAAATGTTAGGTTAAGAAATCCAGACAGTTTGGAAAAAGCAATGAGTTTGGTTATAGAGGAAGAAAATTTTCTTTACTCGACCCAGAGATCAAATAATTTAAATACTCAAAATAATTTTAAACCATCATCTAGATTCACTCCTGCGAGAAATAATTCAAACTTTGCTTATACAAACTCAAACATAAATTCAAATTTCAATCAACGCACATTTCCTTCGCAACCACGTCCGAATTTTCAGTCAAATTTCTCACAGTCTCCAATAATGTTCCAAAACTCGATACCACGTCAGTCTCATCCTTCGTCTCTATTTAGACCACAGAATACGTTTACTAACAACTCCTTCAATAGAAATCCCAATAATCATTTTGTACCACAACGTCAACATAATTTCCAAAAATTTTATAATAATTCTACAATCCAACAAAGAAATAATAACCAATCCTTTAACCGTCCTTCTTTTCAAAACCAATATAAACCCGAACCGATGGACACGTCATCAGCAAATACTTCCTTAAAATCAAAACCCCAACCAAAATTCACCGCCAATGAATTATTTAACCAAGAGGTTAACCAAGTTCAATTTGAAAATCCATTCGAACCAGATCAACTTGATTATTCTAATTATCAACATTTACACCCATATGATTCCACAGAAACTCAATACCCCTATAATGATAACAATTTTCAAGAAAACAATGTTAATGCTCATAAACAAGATAATATGTACACGGAAACATGTGCGAATATAGGGAAAAACGATGATGTAAATTTTTGTCTGGCGTCGACCTCCGACGGTCGGAGATAATACAAGTAAATGCATTAAAAACAAATCTGCCGTATATTATAATTCCTGAAATAAATGCTAGATTCTTGATAGACACCGGTAGTACAAAAAGTTTAATAAACCCTGATTTAGCACATAAGTATTATAAAAAATTTATTTTCAAAGAGAAATTTAATATACAAACAGCGCATAATATTTCTTTTCACGACGAAGTAGCTAATATACCAGTTTTTAGTATTTTTAATGTAAAACAATATCATAAATTTTATCTTTTTAAGTTTAGCGAGAATTTTGAAGGAATAATAGGAGTAGATTTACTCGAACAATTAAAAGCAACTATAAATGTTAACACAAGGGAGATGTCTACCCCTTACGTTACTGTACCTATTATTTTCCAGCCAAATAATAATAATAAACAATATCATTCGATAAAAAATTATCGTATCGTTATACCAGGTAGAATACAACAGGTTGTAAAAGTACCTGTTACCCAAAGCAATGGAATAGGTATTTTAGAATACCAAAATTTTGGTAATGGTATTGAAATGCCCAAAGCTTTAGTCAACGTTCATAATAATTATGCTATAACTACTATTACTAATGTCAATGAAAATTCTGTGAAGTTAGAAATTTCAGAACCATTTGATATAGAACCAATAGATTTAGTCCACGTTAACTGTATAGAAAAAATGGAAACTGATGAAGTAATATCCGAACATTATGATAGATTGCTTAAAAATAATTTAAAAAATATAAGACTTGATCATTGTAACGCGGAAGAGAAAAACGCTATTAAAAACTTACTATTTGAATATAGGGATATATTTTATTGCGAGGGTACTCCTTTAACTTTTACAAATCAGATAAAACATAAAATCAAACTAAAAAACGAATCTCCAGTTTATACAAAGTCATATCGCTTTCCTGAAGTTCATAAAGACGAAGTTAGGTCACAAATTTCTAAATTGTTAGAGCAAGGTATAATACAGGATAGTAATTCGCCATTTTCGAGTCCAATCTGGATTGTGCCCAAGGCCTTTAATCCCGCCACTGGCAAACGTTCTTGGAGAATGGTAATTGATTACCGGAAGCTAAATGAGCAAACAGTAGATGATAAGTATCCAATACCTCTCATTACAGATATTTTAGATAAATTAGGTAAAGCAAATTATTTTTCCACTATAGATCTTTGTTCAGGTTTTCATCAAATTCAAGTATGTGACGAAGATGTAGAAAAAACTGCCTTCAGCACGGAAGAAGGGCATTACGAATTTAAAAGAATGCCTTTCGGTTTGAAAAATGCTCCTTCCACCTTTCAAAGAATAATGAATTCAGTTTTAAGAGGTTTACAAAATCAAATTTGTGTTGTTTATCTTGATGATATATTAATATATAGTACATTACAAGAACATATAGAACGTTTAAAAAAGGTATTTGAAAGACTTAGGCAAAGTAATTTAAAAGTACAATTAAATAAGTCGGAATTTTTGCAAAAATCTGTTAAATATTTAGGTCACGTTATTACTGCGGATGGTGTCAAACCCAACCCTGAAAAAATTTCTGCAATTAAAAATTTCCCAATACCTCGAACTACGAAAGATATTAAAAGCTTTTTAGGTCTTCTTGGTTATTACAGGCGATTTATTCGAGACTTTGCAAAAATAACTAAGCCGCTTACCAAATGTCTTAAGAAAGGAGCTCAAATCATACATAACGACGAATTTATTAATTGTTTTAACGCTTGTAAAGAAATACTTACTAATGACCCTGTACTCGTATACCCAGATTTTAATAAACCCTTTGTGCTAACTACTGATGCAAGCAATTTCGCTATCGGAGCTATTTTGTCACAAGGTGACGTCCCCCGTGACCGACCAGTGGCATACGCCTCTAGAACACTTAATGAAACTGAAACCCGGTACTCTACTATCGAAAAAGAACTTTTAGCAATAGTTTGGGCATGCAAACATTTCCGCCCTTATTTGTATGGCCGCCCTTTTCTGATCTACACAGATCACAAGCCTTTAACTTGGCTCTTTAGTCTTAAGGAACCTAACTCAAAATTAGTTAGATGGCGCCTGCGTCTCGAAGAGTACGACTACAAAATTATATATAAAAAAGGTAAAGTCAATGCCAACGCGGACTGTCTATCGCGCATAACGTTAAACGCTTTGGAAGACGAATCGATGATCAATAATCCAGGCGATATCGATCTAGACATCTTAGACAACCTCAGGGATTTAGCAGAATCTTTTGTTGGTGAAGATCACGAAGAACAACCTTCCACTAGTAAAACCGCGCCCAAAATCAATATATTAGAAAATAAACAAGTCAAACCTCCCGACAAAATACTAGAAAATATTAACGAACATGACAACGACCTTATGACACAACACTCTAATGCCGACGATTCAGGAAATAACGGAATTCCTATACTTGACGAAATAATTAATAACAAAACACATCAAATCTTAGTATTTCCAAATTTATATAAAAAACTAGACGTTGCGGACTCGACTTATGAAAATAAAAAAATTGTAACTGTGAAAATTCCTGAAAATGATTCAAATCATTTTATTTTTACATTTTTATTAGAGTATACTGATAGCAAAACCACTTATCATATTTATTTCCACAAGGACAAATTTTACAAAGAGTTTTGTAATGTATACTCACAATATTTCAATGAAACCGGACCCAAACTAATAAAATGTACCAAACAAGTAAATACTATAACAAATGAAGAAGAACAGTTACTTTTAATAAGAAATCATCACCAGGGTAAAACAAACCACAGGGGAATTAACGAAACCGTAGAATACTTAAAAAGAAATTATTATTGGAAAAATCTAAAATCAACAGTAACTAATTTTATTAATGCTTGTAACATTTGTCAAAGATCTAAATATGCTAGAAAAGCCCCTTACGTGCCGCTTATGTTAACAGAATCAGCTACTAAACCGTTTCAAATTGTACATGTAGATGTATTCACATTCGATGGAAAATTATACTTAACTCTCACAGATGCTTTCTCAAAATTCGCACAAGCAATTTTTATTGAAGGTAAGACCGCAGTTATCATAAGTAGAGCTCTAATTAAATATTTTACAAGTTTTGGTGTTCCACAAACTTTAGTTCTAGATAAAGGAACCGAATTTAATAATCAAACAGTTAAAGATATACTGGCACTCCATAAAATTAATGTTCACTTTACTACCCCAGCTCACCATGAGTCCAACTCAATAGCAGAACGTTTACACTCGACACTAATCGAACAATTACGCATATTACAGGAAATTTACCCCGATGAAAAAGGCAATTTAATGGACTATGCTATACTAGGCTACAATAATACTATACATAGCTCAACTAATTTTACGCCATTTGAACTCACTTTCGGACATACTGACACACGAAATCCCAACGAAATATTTGACTCACATTCATTTTATAACGATTACGCCGAAAAACATAAGGAAAAACTGAAACATGTATATGACAAGGTAAATAAGACACTGACTGACAAAAAGCAAAAAGTAATTACGAAACGTAACGATCAAGGTGACGATAACACGGAATTCAAACTTAATCAAATTGTTTATAAACAAAACCCTAGACGACGTAACAAAAAAGACAAAGTATTTTTAGGCCCTTACCAAATAACTGAAAAATTATCTAGAAACCGCGTAGAAATTACTAGACAGTTTAATAGAAACAAGAAAGAAATAGTACATATTAAAGAACTAAAAAAACCTCCCGTAATTGCAGGTTCCTCATCAGGTTGACCAGCACCCAATCAAATTTCCCAAAATTCCATAACCTTAATGACAATCCTGGACTCCTACCACTATACATAGGTAATGCACAAATTAAGACTGACTTCTGGACATTCATTCAAACTTACGACTTGACAAATATAACAAACGAATTCATATCACTTCAAGACCAATATGAGAACATTAAAAATTCACTTTTAAATAAATCCGAATATTATAGGTTTCATAATGAATTTGAGAACTCTTATCGCATAATTAAGATACTAGAAAATAAAATAAGCATACATTTAAAACAACTTAATCCTATAGGGAAACTGAGACGTAAAAGATCTCTTTTTGACGGAATTGGCTCTGCTATAAAATTTATTACTGGAAATCTCGATCAAAACGATGCGAGGAGATATGACGACGCGATATTATCTCTCTCAAATAATCAAGAGAAATTCAAAACTTTATTTAAAGACCAAATAACTTTGCTTCAAAAATCAATTGATAGTTTTGAGAACAATACGCGAATACTCGCCAACAACCAATTAATTTTGAAAGATCGTATAACAAGCATGCAGGAAATGATAAAGAATCTTAAGCTGGAAGAAGTAGAAACTTATCATTATTTCGCAATTCAAACTATTGTATCCCAAATTACTACGAGTTTTCAATTAATCTATGATCTACTCGAGAAAATAGAAGTTGCTGTTACTTTCTCTAAATTAAATACCTTTCATAACTCCATAGCTGATCCGAACGATTTGCTTTCAGAAATTTTAATAATTAGCAAACAGCTAAAGAAAAATAAATTCCCATTTGAACCAATTCTGGAAAATATCCTATTATTTGAGAAGACTATCAAAATTAAGAGCTACGGTAAAGCAAACAAAATAATATTTATTTTAGAAATACCAATTGTTCAGTTAAACGATTATAATTACTACCATTTGTATTCTCTTCCAACACCCTCCTTTCATTCCTACAAAACAATAATCCCGCAATCAAAATACCTACTATCCTCTGAGCACGAGTACGCATTTATGGATACTAGATGCCAAGAAGTTCCTGCAGGAGAGTTCCTCTGCGAAGACATCCAGCCAATCCAAAATACCAACAATTCTCCTTGCGAGATCCAGTTGTTGAAATATTCAAAAAACACTACGAGGTGTCACCAAATTTCTACCAAGATCACCGAACCTCAAGTTCAGAAAGTGAAGAAAAATCAGTGGATAATTATTCTACCCCATAGTATCGTGGCAACGCAAAAGTGCGGTAAAGTTATAAACAATATTCCTCTTCAAGGAAGCTATTTACTGGAACTTAGTAATAACTGTGAAGTGCAGCTAGAAGGCATATTATTGAAAACTTTCGAGGATCAATCTAAATTAAAGAATGTTGAAATTCCGCGATTAGAACCACTTAGTGAATTTGCAACTCCGGAAAATATAAACTTTCCAACAATTCAAATAGACTCAATCAAATTAGACGAATTAAAAACTGTTTATAGTGCTTTAGACTCTGAAAGAACTAAAATTGAAAATATAAAAACAGTTCCTGTGCATTTTGACAAAATTAGTATTTACACAATTTTACTTTACATTTTTGGAATTTTAATAGTTATTTACATGAGTTTTAAGTACTGCCGATCCAATGCCGAACCGGACAGAGAAGGAGAGGAAGCCATTCAAGAGAAACCCTTAGAAGTGGATATTGGATTTTCTTCGTCGAACTCTGGTTCATCCCCCATAGTTCTCCACTAAGGCCGGAGGAGTTAAGACCCTGAATACGATGACCCAGCGCCACGGAACCCGCTGACGCTGCAGCGATAACGAAGTTATAAATACTAATGTTAATATACTCTTTTACTCTTTATGTCAGATTAGTTGTTGAATAAAGTAGTCATTATAATAATTTTTCGCTTTTTAAAAACATTCTTTTCGGAACTACAAACTTCACTTGCATATAGATCCTCAGCGCTTGGCTCTAAATTGCGAAACGTTCAGATCGTTATTTGAGTTAGAAATATGATTTATCTCATTTTTTCACCAAATGTCGGTTGGTTCCTTATTGCATAACTGGGTCCAATTGAACCTACCTATTTCAGCCGAGTTACATAAATTTCCACTTAAAACACAACAATTTCCACTTTTTCGGGCACTAAAACAACCGGCGTAGGAAATATGTGACAGGCAACAATTTTGAGGTTATGCATCAACCAACATGAAGCCGGGAATGGAAAACATTTGAGTGTATTTTCATAGCTATCATGTCAGGCGGAGCGTATCGAACATGCTACACAATGAAATAGACACTTGAATCAAGTGTATGTATAATTTTAATGCTGGTCAAAGTGTTTGTTGCAAATTAGCTACAATATTAAATTAAGGGTTAAATAAAGTTTATAATTTAAAAAATGATTCAATTATTAACAATGATATTTATGGTACTATTGCACAACACAAAAATATTACAATATAAAAAAACTAAAAGTTTGTGTTCGTTCTTGGAATGCTGAATATTGACTTCACCTTTTTTGTCCATAGTGACGGGCAGAGAGCGGCCGAGATACACTTGAAACGTTGCCAGAGTGTGTCTAGTGTCGGGTAATTAGCGTAACGTATTGGCCGCCTTGAAAAGACTGCGTTTCAAGAAACAAGTGACTAAAGTTCCACTGGTAAAACACACACACAATTCGTTGTTCGCGATTCTCACTGAAACAACGCCTCCATTGGAGTGGAGGTAGTCCATCCTCTTTGCACAACACTAACTGTCCAATCTAGAGATTATTCAGTGCTTTCCACTTGCTTCGTTGCTGTAGGTGCGAAATGTATTCCATTGATCACCTGGGCCAAAACAGTGTTTTGAGTAACTTATTCAAACGATTTGATGCTTGTTGTTGTAGGTCAGGTTCTGGTAATGCTGTTGACGGATCCAATATAAGGAAGTGGCCTGGTGTAAGCGATTGATAATCTGATGGATCTCAGGGGAGGGGTGTGAGAGGGCGTGAATTTAAGTAGGCTTCTATTTGTAGTAGTAGGGTGGTAAAATTTTCGAGATTAAATATTTGATTGTTGATTACTCTCTTAAGATGTGATTTAAAAGACTTGACAGTTGCCTCCCACAAACCTCCGTGGGGGAGATCAAGCAGGTATGAATTTCCAAATTATTGTTTCAGAATTGCAAAGTTTGATAATTTCACTTTGAGTTCGTTTATCAATTAAAAATGAATAAAGTTCTTTGATTCGGTTATACGCACCAACAAAATTTGTTGCATTGTCTCAAAATATTTTACGTGGTTTCCATCTACGCAAAATAAAGCGTTTCGAACAATTTATGAAGCACTCAGTAGTTAGATCAGACACTACATCTAAGTGGGTGGCTTTGGTACTCAAACACACGAAAATGTAATCATATAATTTTATTAATTTTGCAGAACATAAATTATTTGCCTTCACTGTAGATGGACCGCAGTTAAATATTCCGGTACACAAAATAGCCTTGAGGCAGTGACTCTCCATAGAAAGGTCAGCCAAGAGTTGTGTAAGTGATTAAGGATTTGTTTTATAACAAATTATGCAGCCCTTTAGTACTCGCTTTACTGTTGTCAAGCCTGAAATTATCCAATACTTACATCGTAATGCTGCTAACAATGCAAGTGGTCTAGCGTGTTTTAGATGTTCTAGTTGAGTTAAAAGATTTGTAAATGAGTGTTCTGATGGCAACAGGATTGGATGTTTTTGATTATGGGTAAATATTCAATGTTTTATTCTTCCCTTAACTCTAAAGATTCCATTTTGTAAAAACGGATTTAAAGATATGATTTTACTCGTTTTATCAATTTGTTTGTTTTTTGACAAACATGTTAGTTCGCTTTGAAAAAATTCATTTTGCACGATTCTTATAAGTATTTCCAGTGTATGATCTAACTCTGGCATTGTGATTATCGGTTCTAAAATTATGTTTATTGAGTGTGTTATGTTTGAATCGCAATACAAATGATACAACGTTTTGCAGTTTTGTGAATAAAGAAAACCTGTCAAAAATTGTACATGCTTCTTTGTTAGTGGACTGTATAGTAATTTTTATCTATCATTTGGTTTCTGGAATGTCTCATGGTTTTTTTCATTGATGTTTCGGCCAATTATTTTCATTCTGCCATAGCCAAGAAGGGCCATTCCACCATAATTAGGATTCTGATAGTTCTTTGGGAATGCGCCCTCTGGATATGATAACAGCTGTGTTTTCCTTTGTAGTCACATGATGCCATTCCTTTATTTTTGATATGGTTTGAATATCTGCTACTCGATTTGAGGCAAATGGTTTCCATTGAAATGGCTGTCCATTTATCCAGCACAGCGTGATTGTGGTATCGCTCCAATAATAAGTGTTTTTGATAGTAATTTGTAGCGATTGCTTGATCTTCTCTATCAATTTTCACAAAAGTGATACAGCACAAAGTTACAGTTTGGAAATTGTTATGTTTTTTAATGGTGCAACCTTGCTTTTGGCACACAGTAAACTAACTTGAACTTGGGTGTTTTTTGCTGAACTTAGCTGAAAACATGCGCCATATGCCAATTTCGATACATCGCGGAAACCATGAATTTGTATATCTGTGTTATGTTCTAATATAACGTGTCTTGGGATTCTGATTTCATTTATTTGATTCAATTGTTTTGAAATTTTGAGCCCTAGTATAGTTGCTTAATGATTGTTCGGTGAAGTTTCGTCCTAGTCGACGTTTAGTTTCCATAATTCTTGAAGAACTACCTTTGATGTGATGGCGCAAGGACCAATTAGACCCATTGGGTCAAAAACTCTTGACACGGTTTGTAGTATGACTCTTTTCGTTACATGACGGTTGTGAAAAATCTTGATATTATAATATAGACATACATGCCTTGAATGCCAGTGAAGGCCAAGTGTCTTGTTTGTATCATTATTTGAAATGAAGTGTTGAATGTCTACTTTAGGGTCGTTCTACAGTGCTGGTGCCATATTAAAGATCGCCTACATAAAATCATGGGTACGATCAGGTCGCCATAGAATTCTTTGTAAATTTTGTTCTTCTGGGCGTATGAGCACTTGGTGGCGATAAGTACTACGTTGTAGCTTCTGAATCTAACTAATATTGTAAATAGTACTGGCTGAATTGTTGGTCCAATCTTCAGGCAATCATTTAAAGAAATATTTGTAGATATTTTTGAGGAACCATCAAAGACAACTCTTAGTTTTATATTTATGCATTGCTGTTTCGTGAGTCCATGTTGTGGTAGATAGCACACAAACGCTGCTTCGTTATCCTCTTGAGTGACAGGTTGTGTCCCAATTTGTAATACTCATCTAAAGAATTTTGGTAAAACTGTTTCATTGTTGGATCTTTTTCCATTTTCTTTTCCAGTTGACAAAATCTCTTTAGTGCTATGTCTTACGATTCTCCAAGATCTTGAATATTTGATTTCGCTAAAATGGGCACAACAAATCTTCCAGTTTCATTTTGTTTCATGTTTTCTTTGAATTCTCTTTCACACTCGTCTTCTTCTTGGCCAAATTTTCTCTCATTGTTAAAGTTTTCCATTTCCCAGAATTGTTTTATTTGAGCTTGAATTGAAAGAGTTGATAAATTGCAATTTGTTTGTTTCTTGAGCTGTTTGCTATTAATCCATGGTGTTTCTCCAGTGATAACCCATCCCAATTTTGTCTTCTGTATGATGGGAAGATTATTCTTTTGTTTGATTTGACCAACGCTTAATACTTCGTAAAATAGTGATGCACCGAAGAGTATATCGATTTTTCCCGGTATATAAAATGTTTCATCGGCTAATGTTATATTTATTGGTATGAAAAATTGAGCTACGTCTAGGCGTGTAGTTGATAGGCTTTCAGTAACTTTATCAAGAATCAAAAATGTTGTACATGTTTGATATGAACTATTTCTTGATGGAATTGTTGATTTTGTATAATGATTGATTTGGGTGAAAGTTTGATTAATCCCACTAACTGGCAAATGTGTATTTTGTGTTTATGTAATTTCAATTTTTCACATAACTCATTGGTTATAAAGTTTGATTGAGAACCAGAGTCGAGTAAAACACGCGCTTTATGTTGATTTCCAGAATTATCAAGAATGTGTATAATGGCTGTTACTAACAAGACTTCTGAACCTTTATTTAATGAGCAGTTTTATATGACAGGAGAACTAGAATCAGACAAATTTTCCCGATGTTCTGATAATTGTGAGATAGAGTTTGAATGTTGTAATAAGCACAAATATGGCAAGGAATTTAGGACACCCTATAAATAAAAATTATAATCAAATATATTTCAAAAAAAAATGATACAAATGTTTAAAGCGACCCAGTTTTCTATAATTGTAGGTAGTGAAAATTAAACAATTAATTATGAAAGCAATCAACAAATAGTCCAAATTTTGTCACGCATATATGTCGAATATCAAAACACCAATGTTTATGAACACCATAAAATACAGACAAGTTATGCAATTATTACAGAGAAATTAGAACAGCAATTGAGGACAACCTTCAACAATCAAAAACACAAAATTGATAAACATAGAGAAACAGGGGGAGTTATGTAACACATCGAAAACAGCAACGTATGCTGAGATGGCAAAACAACCCGTCCCAGATACCCCGTGATAAATACAGAAAAACACGAGGCAAAGGAGCAGTACGATTTTTCTAGCGGTTATTGATATACGACGGCACGCGTTTTGAAAGTGCACAGTGCGCGTTCAGTGATTTTCGCGCAGTGCTGGAATCAGAGATAGCCGATCAGAGCTCATCTCCCGTCGACTGATCCTAAGAATCCAGACGCCGATTTCTTTTTTTTGTGGTGAGAAGTTAGATCCAGATTTCCAAATCATAAGTTTTTGATACTGAAAACCTTTCTTTATTTTTTTTGGGAAAAACTATGTTCTTTTTTTGTGTCTAATTATCCGTTCAGACATATAAGTGCTATACTGAAACTAGAGCCGTATATTACTGTAATTAGAAAATATGATACACCATAAAATTTTTCGCTTTAGTGGTTATACAATTTTATTCAGAGACATTTACAAGAGGTACGCCAATTAAACTTGAGATATATATTTATATCACTTTCGATTTTGTTCTATGTATGTTCTTTTCAGGAATAGTGCACAGGCATTGTATACTCAATACCTGTTTATATATCTGATATATAGGGGGTGCCAACGAATTTATATTTATCGATTTAATTGTGTTCGCTTCAAAAACTAAGATTCAATTATTTATTTGAAATTTTTTGGACATCTAAGGTCACCCATGTCAGCAGAAAACGTCCGATTACGAACTCATTTTTCTGCAGTGTAGACGAGCTGCCAGTAGGTAAATCTATGTCAAGGGAGTCAATGAAGTAACCATTAGCTATGTCACGGTCTCATGTTTATATTCCAGTAAGGAGACCATTCCTTTTTTTGAAAAATAGAACCCCGGGCGCTTTTCGCTGATGTAGTGAGCTTCGTTTTCCTTACCAGATACTAACTGAGAAAGAGAATAAATACATAAAGGAATCCTAGCGATTTCCATTTACCGATACGATTTTTTTTGCGCCATCATTGTATACCATAGGTGTCGAAAGCGTATCCCAAATTATTTTTTCGTTTTTTGCTTGCTGTTGTCTTTTTGTTATTTACCTGATTGTGATATAGGCGTATTTATTTGTTATCTACCTAGTCTTTTTTCCTTACTCCCGTCAAATCCCCCTAGGCACAAGGTGGATTGGACCCGTGGACGTACGGGGGCTGGACGACACGGCGAACCTCGTAGCTCAGCTTGGCATATCGTTTAAGCCCAAGAGGGCCCACGGCACCCTTCCGCTCAAGCCAGGAAGCTACCCTCTCTCAAGGTTCTGAAAGGGGGGGGGGGAGAATCCTGCTCTCTCGTGCCTTACAGCACTGGTGACAGCTATCGTTGCAAACTTTAATAAACGCCAGGTTATTACACCGGTGACAGCGGTGTTCCAGATACTGAGCTTGAAGGTGGACCAAGGGATAGTTATTCATCTGACACGAACTCCTGTCAGGCCAAGAGTTTATGCCACATCTTGCTACAGCAAAGATAATACAGGGAAACTGTGAAGCTGTACGGTCTGAAACTACAGATTGCTAGAGGAATTAAAAAGAAAACGACATACGGGAGAGTACCACAGGCTATCCAAAATCTGTAAATAGCTGGTACACCTTCCCCATTATTTTCGTGTAATATCCAAACAGTGGATTATTTTTTCTTGTGTCCGAAACAGTGGATTCTTTTTTCTTGTGTCCGTTCTATCGTTCCACTTAGGATTTTTTTTTCTGGTCTTTTTACTAACTCCAATATAAGTGTAAGGAAGCACTCTAGAATTTTACAAAGAGGGAAGTCCAACCTACACAAAATGTCCTCTTCACTCCACTCCATACAACCTCAATCTATCCATTTCGTGTATCGTAGAAGCCTAATAAAGGTAGTAGTAGATAATTAAGTTTAATTATATACAAAAAACAAAAAAAAATCGTATTGGTAAATGGAAATCGCTAAGATTCCTTCATATATTTATTCTCTTTCTCAGTTAGTGTCTGGTAAGGACTAGGAAGTTCACTATATCAGCGAAAAGCACCCGGGGTTCTACTTTTCAAAAAAAGGAATGGTCTCCGTACTGGAGTATAAACATGAGGTCGTGACCTAGCTAATGGTTACTTTATTGACTCCCTTAACATGGATTTACCTACTGGCAGTTCGTCTACACTGCAGAAAAATGAGTTCGTACCCGGACGTTTTCTGCTGACATGGGTGACCTTCTATGTCCGATAAATTTTAAATAAATAATGAAATCTTAGTTTTTAAAGCGAACACAATTAAATCGATAAATATAAGTTCGTTGGAACCCCCTATATTTCAGATGTATAAACAGGTATTGAGTATACAATGCCTGTGCACTATTCTTGAAAATAACATACATAAAACAAAATCGAAAGTAGAATAAATATATATCTCAAGTTTAATTGGCCTACGCCTTGTACATGTCCCTGAATAAAATTGTATAAAAGCTAAAGCGAAAAATTACTGTAATATACGGCTCAAGTTTCAGTATTGCACTTATATGACTGGACGGATAATTAGACACAAAAAAAATAATATCATTTTTCCCAAAAAAAAGAGGTTTTTAAATTCAAAAACTTACGGTTTGGAAATCTGGATCTAACGTCTCACCACAATAAAAAGGAAATCGGCGTCTGGATTTTTACGATCGGTCGACTGGAGATGAGCTCCGATCGGCTATCTCTGATCCCAGCACTCCGCGAAAATCATTGAACGCGCACTGTCAAAACAAGTGATGTCGAATATCAACAACCGCTGGAAAAACCCTACTACTCCTTCGCTTCGTGTTTTTTCTGTATTTATCACGAGGTCTCTGGGACGGGTTGTTTTGCCATCTCAGTATACATAGCTCGCATAACTCCCCCTGTTTCTCTATGTTATTCAATTTTGTGTTTTTGATTGTTGAAGGTTGTCCTTAATTGCTGTTCTAATTTCTCTGCATAATTCGTCTGTATTTTATGCTGTTCATAAGCATCGGTGTTTTGGTATTCGACATATATGCGTGACAAAATTGGGACTATTTGTTGATTGTTTTCATAATTAATTGTTTAATTTTAACTGCCCACAATAATAGAAAACTGGGTCGCTTTAAACGTTTGTATCGTTTTTTTGGTTTGAAATATATTTGATTATAATTTTTATTTATAGGGTGTTCCTAAATTCCTTGCCATATTTGTGCTTATTACAATGTTGCGCATTTGATTGGCTGATTGTAGTAAAGATTGACTGACTTGATTGATGTTGATTGAATAATTGATTATTTTCTACTACTTGTATTGTAGCTTGAATTTGGTCACTGTTATTATGACCTTGATTACATGATACTTTGTTCGATTGTACCTGCCCGAAGTATCAAATTGAATTGTGAAATTTTCCACAGTATATACAGCCATTGGATAAGCAATTTTCTACCGAATAATTGGATAGAGAACAGTTTAAACAGAGTTTTAACCTTTTAATCTCAATGCTGCGAGCTTTGACTGATAGTGCCAAAAATTTTGGACAGTAAAAGAATAAGTGAGCATCATTACAATAAATACATTTGCCGCTATTATTTGTTGTTTGATTGAGAAAAGAGTGACTTTTAGGTTTGATTTGCGATTTGTTTGAGCTCATGAAATCATTTCCTTTTGTTGTATATAAAGTTTCTAAAAGTACACATCTCTGAGCAAGAAATTTTAAAAAATGATCGACAGTGGTAATACTTTTTTGTCAATGTTTTTTGACTCCCACTGACGTTTTGTGATACTGTCTAATTTGTAGTAGATATATTAAAAGTGAACCCCACTGATCTACCGGCTGTTTGAAGTATTTTTATACGCGTAAAATTATGTTAACTTCATCTATTAATTTTCTTAACTGAGAAAATGATTCTTTCTGAACTATGGGTAATTCTAATAATGCACTAATATAATTGTGGACTATTAGCTTGTCGTTCTGAAATCGTTCTTTTAAAATTTCCCAGGCTATGATATAATTATCATTGGTGGCTTCCAAAGAAGAAATCACTGCATTAGCTTTATCCTTTAAACATGATTTCAGATAATAAAACATTTGAACATTCAAATGTATCATAGAATTGGAACCAACTTTCTGGTTCGCCTCTAAAGACAGGCAGATCAATTACCAGCAACATAATTTTACTTGAATTGATTGGTACATTATTTGCATTTTCAGATTGTACAATACCAGTTGCAAATGGTGCAAACTCATTTATTAAGTCTGTTTGATCGCTTTCTTCTGTAGTATTGATAGATTTAATATGCAAGTCTTTAAAACTATTCAGTTTTGTTTCTAACCTACCTAAAAGTTGACTAAATTTTGATTTATCATTAATGAGTTTGTCAAGAAATGTTTTAAATCTGCTTAATTGTTATTTTAATTGAGATTTGCCATCATTTGATATTTTAATAGTATCTTGCGAACTCATTTCATTCGTTTTTACGTTTGAAAAAATGTTAGTATTAATAAGAATTGAACAAATTTGCACAAATAGAAGCTTCTTATATGCAACAAAAAATAACTGTAAAGGAACTTTTCTAGTATTTGAAGGTGCTCCAACCTCCCCAGCATTCAAAACTAAGATTCGTTGATTGTTTTGCAACCTATGATTGCCAGCAACTAGATATATCTGGATTGATATACGCCAATGAATAGAATGCTCTTGATATGTGTTTGAAAGAATACACTGAATCCGTCTCGAAAATCAATGATTTAATGCTGTTTAATGATGGTTTCAATGTTAAATGAAGTTTATGATTTAAAAAATGATTCAATTATTAACAATGATATATATTGTACAACACTTTATCAAAAATGTTACAATATAAAAAAAATAATGTTCGTTGTTGGAATGTTGAATACTGACTTCACCTTTTTTGTCCAGAGTAACATGCAGAGAGCGGCCGAGATACATTTGAAACGTTGCAAGAGTGTGTCTAGTATCTGATAATCAGCGTAAATTCAGAACACATGGGGTGGTAGCTTTCTATCCATGAAGAAGCTTTCCGCTGTTACCGAAAGGGCGTGCTTCTGAAGTTACATGAGCTGGGAAAAGGGCGACAAATATATTTATATTTTTATTCTAGCACACAATCTGATATAAACTTCGGGAGCGAGGCCGGATTAATGTGTAGTTCAGTTATATAACATTACATATTTTATTTATATTTTTTAGATAGCTACAATATATCGTTAATAATTCCAATAAAGGACAAAAAAAAATCATTTTTTGGTTACGTTGGATAGATCTGTAGCAATTATAGAATGGGATGGAGAAAGTAAAGAGGTGACATCTATTAAAAAACTCTATACAGTCGAAGAAGGCACTGCTCATGTGTTCAACGACGGAAAATGTGATAAAACCGGAAGATTATGGACAGGTAAATTCTCACTTTATCCTGAAACTTGTCTACCTTTTCAAGCGTACATCTTGTTGTAGTTCAGTCATTTTGTGGACTACTTTTACAATCGTTTTTATGTTTGTGTAATATTTTCCTTTCCTTTGCCAAGTTTTATCTCTTCCATCTAGCTCCTTTTCGGTCTACCCTTTTTGTTTCTGAATATTGTTGTTCCTTATATCTCCTCCAACTTTAACTATTTATTTGTCTTCCTAAATGATGAAATATCTATTTTATTTAGGTACTATGTCAAATCCAGCTACTACACTTGCTGGAGTTGAGGATAATCAAGGTGTACTCTACAGTTTTTTCTATAATACTGTTAAAACTCATAGGCATAATATAGGTGTATCAAATGGTTTAGCTTTCGATTATGTTCGAGAAAAAATGTATTACATCGATTCATACCGCTACAGAATTGATCAATTCGATATTGATTTTGAAAAAGGAATTCTCTGTAAGTATTAATTTGTGATATATGTATACTTTTTGGAATTAAAACAATATTTTTCGATTTTATTTTAGCAAATATGGAAACTATATTCAAGTGCGAGAATAAAGACATCATATGCGATGGAATGACCATAGATACTGATGGTAATCTTTGGGTAGCTATGTTTGGATCATCCGCCGTTTATAAGATTGATCCGAGGACAGGAAATATTCTCCAGACTGTCAAAATACCTGCTGATCAGGTCAGTTTCTAAATAATGTCGAACATAAATATTTGGATCATCCAATGTGATGGTTTTATTTATTTTTTGTTCAGGTAACGTCCGTTTCATTTGGGGGACCAAATTTGGACGAACTTTATGTTACAAGCGGAGCTATCATAGATAGACCTTTTGGTGAAAGTCCTGGATCGGTTTTCCGAGTCACAGGCTTGGGTGTCAGAGGATTTCAAGCTGATGAAGCTGTAATTTAATTGAGAGCACGTTAATTTCCTTAAATTGTTATTATAATATATTACAAAAATGTATAGTTTTTTCACTTTGGTACATTATTCAACGTTATTACCTATTTTTATTGATATTGAACAATCATATATATGATAAATAAAATTATCAACTGAATTACAAAGTTTATATAATTTTTGATTAATATGAAAATGTTTATTGTTGCTTGAATCCACGCAATTGACTATTTTGCATAATATATCCATCAAACTGTTAATCGCTCACCCAGTGGTGTATTATCAAAGATTTCCTATAAAAATTAGAATAGTTGACTAATTGGAAAAACAAATTCAAAAAATGTATTTACTTGAAAAACGTTGTGTCTAAGAAACATAAAGCTTTGCACTTATTATGCCTAACTAGATCAAATTGTTAGATTTTACAATACTTGTAATTAATTAAAACAATTTATAATTACCCCTAACTAAGGGTATACAATTATATATTACATGTTATAAATGTTCAATTGAAAATTATCAACTAAATGATATTCTGTTTAATGGCTAGTTTATAAAACATTTGGATAGTCATAATCATAATCACGGTCACAATCATAAGAGTTAAACTAATTATTCCTTATAGGTCCGTTTATCCAATTGTCACAATCATAAGCATAAGCACTGACCTTGAATTCCTTACTTTTAACTTTTATGATTATGACGAGAATTGAAGTGCGCATGCGTCGAAACCGACAGGCGATGAGTAATGTTGATACGAAGGCGTCTCGGTCACAGAATGTTTTTTTAATAATTCACGTATACCAAATTTACTTTATCAAATTTTGACATATAAAGTGACATTTTTCAAAACTAACTTCCGTTAGCAAACGTCACATTTTTCGTCACCAGCTACATAATGAAAAATATTATGTAACTGGTGATGAAAAATTAATTTTATCAACAGTTAATAAAAACAAGAGAGAAAAGAAGAAAGTTTAATGTCATATTATAGAAAAATAACGACAACTAGAACTGAAGAGGACTACTAACAATGAGAACAACTAGAACAATTTACTTTTGATTTTATGCATTATAAATATTTATGAAACAATTCGAACAGTTTGTTAGGTTAACCCCCGCAGAATTGGAAGTTGATGTAATTTCGTGATGCACAACTGATCTTAAACTTGAGGTGCTTGATTCACCAAGAATATCAGTGGCAATCCTTTTCTTATTTTTTATGGAGTTCTCTACATAGCCCTCCGCTACCGTGCTGTACTTCTAGCCTCCATATTGTTTTAACTTTAAAATGTCGGCCCCAGAATCTGCCAATAAGGTAGCCGACGATCTTCTGAAGCAGTGTCCCGTAAATAAAACAGGATTTGGTAACTTCAAAAATTGTGAAATAGTTTTTGGCAGACTACCAATTGTATTAATGCCAACTGGTTGTACGCCGCATGTACCATTATTATATTTAACGAAAAATATATCGTGTTTAACGTTACGTGGGCGCAAAACAATGTATGTTCTAATGAGACCAAGAAAATTTTGCCCTTCAATATTGTTCTCTGTAATCACAAACTCACGTGTTACTTTTGTCTTTGTATTGGAGATGTTAAGGGTTGGATCCACTCTCCACCCAGTCAGGAACCAAACGAAGTACATCTATATATTTAAATGATAAAATAAACATTTGGAGGAGTTTAACCATTGTAATGACTAGAGGTGCAAAGGCAAACTAGCAATATAAATCCAATAGTTGATGGCAGCCCATATGGATTAAATGCAAGAGGGAAAGGGGGGATCACAGTTGTCGAGTAACCTTGAAAATTGATTGTGTCCTGTTGGACCCAACTATGACCCATACATAGCTTGGCGTTAGGAACACAATGTGGTTGTGAAGTATTTTTAAAAGATAATTGTGACAAACCTATATCCACAATAGGCATGTACTGAAGAAGAAGATATCGAAGAAGAATGTAATGAAAAGAATAGAATAATTTGCTCAAATTTATAAGATATAGAAGAGAGGAATTGATTGTGGTTGGTAGATATTTTAAAACTAGTCGTAAGAACAAACCTAGATCCATACTAGGCGTGCCCATGAATAGTTCCAAGGGAATGATATGGCCTAAAAAAAATTTAAAAATTATTATTATTATTGATTATCATTTGAGAATTGAATATAGAGGGAGGAATTTTAGAAACAGAAATAGACCCAGACCCAAAATAGGCATATCCGTGAATAGATGCAAGGAGAAGATATGTACCAGAAAGAAAAATGAATTTTCATCAATTTGAAGATAAGATGAAGTGGTTGGTGAATGAGGTATATAATTTCCTTCATGAGAAGATAAATGGTTCTGTCCTGGTGGACCATACATAGCTTGGTATCAGGAACACAATGTGGATAACAGAAGTAGGTGTAATGTGTATGTGAGAGGCAAGTAAGGCTGGACAAACTAAGAGGACTTAAGAAAGTAGAAGAAAAAGAGAAGAAATGGAAGTGAATAAAAAATAGAAAGGTAGAAAAGACTCATTCATTCACAGAGTGATGGACGATATATTCTTGGACGGGATCACCACGGTGAGGGGGTTATACGAAAACCCTAGAGGGCCATAGAGTTTTGAACACAGGCTAAAATTTACAATTGAGATGTATTTGGGTATTAAGACAGTGTTCTGGGTTAACTTTCACTTCTCTAAATATTTCTAGATCTTCGAATAAGTCCAAGTTATTCGTGAGAATGTAACGCAGGATTTTGGAGTCACGTGATGGGGTAAAATTATGGTTGTTAATATCATAATATTAAAACCAAAATTAGAAGAAGTAGGTTCGTTGAGATGTTCTTCGATTCTTGTAACTAAAGCACGAATGGTCCTACCAACTTAAGTGGATGGAAAGAATCAGGAGTTAATTTATAAATACCACTTCTGTTTATCAATAGGATCTTTATTCTTAGAAAAAATAATGGAAATGGAACATTCTGATTTAAAGAAAATTTTAACATTTTCAAGATTATTGGTAATAATTTTGGAAATTTCATCAGAAACTTCACCACAATAAGTCAGTGAACGATATTCGGTAGGTTCGTTGTTGTGAATATCGGGGTACGCTAAATTCCTTCTCAACCTTCTTCTTGTCCTCAGAACCATATTATCAACAATTTGAAATGAATAGCCATTGTTCAATGCCAACTGTTTCAAGATATTCAATTCTAAATTGAAATTATGTGGAGAGATAGGGACTCTGTTATGGACATAACAAGATATAGCCGACATTTTATGTTGGATGGGGCAGTTGGAGTGTATTGGAATAAGATTATCAGCTTGTATCGATCCAGGATATTATGTGCATCCTCTTCAACTCCAGTAATAAAAGCTAACATATCATCAACTTATCTGAACCATTTGATAACTATATTGAAATGTGGGTAGTTATTGAAAATAACCGTTGACTCTAACTAGCCAATAACGTAGAGACAGGTTACCCATGGCTAGACCATCCGGCTGTCTATATACTCTGTCATTAAAGGATAACACTGAAGTAGAGCGACAATGCGAGAGGTGCTAATTGGATCAATGTTCATAGATTGAAGTAGATTGCTGACGATAAGGATTGTTCCTATTTTGGGAACGTTGGTAAAGAGATTGGAAACGTCGAATGAAACCATTAAAAAATTAGGTTTTTTTAACAGTGTACACTGGTTCATAATTTAGACTTGTAGAAATATATTATTGACAAATTTAGATAAAAGTTCTAGAGGAGTATTGGAGAAGCTAGCACTGGTCTCATTGGTAAGTTTTCTTCATGTATCTTTGGAAGTCCATAGAGCTTAGGTATGTCAGAGTTAGTAGGAGTAAGATGCCTCGTATTGATGCCATTAGTGACGAAAATTGCCTTGTGCTCATTCAATATGTCCGTTAAATCCTTGGTTAATTTCTCAGTGGAATTATTATTACTAATTAAGAAGCTATTACCTCCCCAAAATTCCTCAGTTTTATGTATGTAATAATCTCGGTACATTATGATCAAACAAAACTCTTCCTTCTGCATGCCTTGAACCGTTTTGTTAGGCGATTTTTATCTTTAGGCACACCAATAAATATTTTATTTGGCGTTTTCAAAGACGTATTGGAACATTAGTATTTTTTGAAGTATTTTCCTTTATTGATGCTTTTTAAATAAACAGTCGCAAATGTTCAAGCTCAATATCAAGACAAATGCATGGTTGCCGTTTGCTTAGCTTCTTACAATACACTCCATGACGTCATTGTAGTGCTCACGCTAAATTCAGCGATTTCACAAAATATTTGATATTTTATGCTTGACACTTTATATCAATGTTTATATTTTATGGCTATATGCAATGTTTTTGGAGTGACAATCATCTGATCACTTCTTTTTCAATAACAATTACTGTTATTGATTAAGCCGTGTTTCTCTTTGTGAATCTCTGCAGTACTTTCTGTATATGAGAAGAGGTTTCAAGTGAGCAGGGAATAGAGAACTGATAAATATGACTACCGTTGCTACAGAGAGGTAGAACAAGATACAAATACACCAAACAACATTTGATTTTGACCATATCATTATTTTTAGAATTTTCCTTCTAATAAACTTAAAAAGGTAATAATGTTCGTTATAATTTAATGGTTAGCCCACAATTACCACTGAATAATTAGTGACCCCGAAAAAAAAAATACATCGTAATCGACATTCCAGTCAACATCCTCAAGTAAATCCAACTGAGTAACGGTCCAGCGCACCAGCGGCAGTAGCAAAAAAAAACTGAAAGTAAGAAACAATTCCAACCCAGTGTCTCATACAGATAATTGCGTGAATATTTTCAAGGTGAAAAGGGTGAGCCAATTGTTTATCACTTCTTATACATTGCATTTCCTTTTTCTTTCTCAATTAAATTAATTTAATCATGACACATAGATCAAACTAGTAGTACTTCGAATAAGGAAGATATTAATTATTTAGAAAAATTGGGAAACATCAAGTTAGCATTTTTCTGGTCGTCTAAAGCAGAATTATGGTTCAAATAACTTGACAGCCAATTTTTCATTTAAAATATTAAAACTGACAAAAGCAAAAATCATGTTACTGTGGCACATTTGCCACCAAATATTTTTAACGAAGTAACGATGTAATCAGTAAACCTCCAGATACTAAATTGTACGATTTCCTTAAAGACGCCATTCTTAGTAGATTAACTTTATCCGAGTAAGCTCGTTCAAATAAATTATTGTGAACTTCTGAATTAGACGATAAAAAAACTTCTACCTATTTCAGAGAATTAATGCAAATCACTGGGGATAAAACGATAGATGAGAAATTATTAATAAAACTCTGGAAGACATGTTTACCTGACGTTATAGAAACCGCTCTAATTTCTACAAGGAAACAAGAGCTCCCATAGTTGTTATCACTCGCAGATAAAGTTTGAGAAAAATCGAATAAACATTTAAATGCACCTGAAATTCCGAATTCAAATACGTTCGAATCGTTCAAAACGTTAGGCAACATTTAGCATATTTTTTTAAAAAATAAACTAAAAATCAACAAAACTACAGTGTTTTTGATAAAGAACTTTTCGCAATTTATGAATCAATTAAACATTTTCGTTACATGCTGAATGGTGTTGATTTCCAGATTTTAACAGATCACAAACCTATAGAAAAGGCAATTTGTTCAAAGTCCACGTCAATTTAGATTTTCAGAATAAATTTTACAATTCATAAGCCAAGTTAAATATGTAGGTAGTAACAATGTAGTAGTAGCTCATTTCTTGAGTCGAATTGATCAAGATTGTTCGAATCTAGCAATAATTGATTAGTGGGCAAAGTTTAAGTTAATAATCAATTGCAGTTAATTTGTTCTTGCAATTTAGATATTTTTTTGAGCTATTTGTAACAAAGATCAAATCGATAACATTAATATTACTTATACATAGAAAATTTTCACTTGAGCAAGTCAACATTGAAACGCACGATTTTAAAATTTGGTACGAAATTTTTAATAATAAACAAACAACGTATATTCCTCGAAGCTTACGTTATACTACTTTTCTTAAAGTACACAATGTAGCTCATTTAGGTAACATAACCACTACTAAAGCAATTAAGAACATTCCAGTGCTTATTAACTCGTTTCAAATCAGTACTCTGCGAGTAGTACTTCAATTATTTGTTATGAATTATACATAACGAATATTTGAAATATCTATTATTTTATACAAGGAAAAAATATAATCAAATAAAAAAAACAGGACTAGTTCCCTATTTTGTAGTTTCTTATCAGACTGTCAACATTAATCATAGATAAAATATTCATATACGAATGAAAAAAGTAAAATGTATTATTCAAACTGTCTTAAAGTCGCTTACTCCCAACGTGCAAAATATTACCCTTCAACAATCTCAATGTTTCCCTTTTATTTTTACACAATGTTCACTCATAATAAACCAGGCGTACTGTCGTTACCGCGGCCTCCCTTGATGTGCTTCAGAAATTGCTATGAATCTGCCGTGTTTTATAAGGGAGAGGAAAGCTCGGCTCGAGGTTACCGTGTTGAATGTAGTCAAGTGAACATGAAATAATAGGAAGCTTGAGAATAATACGAGAAGACTTTGAAAAGTTTAATTAAAAATTTGTGGGCCATTTGAATTCATGGAATAAAAAATTCAGCATATTTGTTCTTCCAGTGCTTCTATGGCATTAACAATCGAAAAAAATATTGTTTGCTCCAGATGAATATTCTTAGCATTTATTATGATGAAAATACATTCATAATTCTATATTCAGGCCAGATTTTATCAATATTCTATCAAAAGTCATGCCATGAAAGTTGAGAAATCAGAAATAATGGATTGTTGCTGAGTAGTTTTATATTTATGTAATGAGATGTACTACAAGCGGAAACTGACCAATAATAGCGAGGATACAAAATTTAACAATACAAAAACAATATACTCTCCGCAGTAATATTAAAAATCTACGAAATGGTGAAGTAATTTTTTTTAAAATGCACAGAATGCAAGGAATTGTATATTAAATACAAATATAGAAAACACCTGGCAAAAAGTGGAAAATAGTATAATAGAAACGGCTCAAGAGGCTCATAAAATCAACAAATATACAAAGAAGCGAAAATTGGTTTGATAATGAATGTGAGGGAATTAGGAAACAGAAAAACATTACAAGAATTTAATGGACTAGGACAAAAAACAACATTACAAAGTTAACTATGCAGTAAAAAGGAATGCAGCAAATAAATTATTCAAAATAGATCAACTGGTTACATAAAAAATTAGAAAATATAGTAAAACAAATATCTCAAAATAATAATTTTACAAAAACTTAAAATTACAACCAAGAAACATAAAAAGAATAAAAGACAGGACTGGGAAAACAGAGCACGGCTATCAGAAAACAAAAAAAATATGGAAAAGGCACTACAAAGGAATATTGTACACGGAAGAAGATAACGATACACCTACACAATATGAAGATAAGAAACTATTGCGAGAAGGAGAACAGGTTTAATGAAGTCATGAGACATATGAAATAAAAGAAGGAATCAGAAAACTAGAAAATATTAAGGATATAGGCAGAATTATCGAAATATGGACGACACCAATTGCAGGAACAAATGTGTCATTGAATAAAAGAGATATGGATACAAAATAAGATGCCGGAAGATTGGCACACTGGCATAATCATACCCGTATATAAAAAAAGGAGACAAGGGAAACTGGCAAAATTATTGACCGATGACATTACTAAATGTCACATACTTACCCATTTAATTAATAATCGTCTATAAATACACGCAGAAAAAATTCTAGATGACTACCAAAACAGCTTCAGACCAGTAAGGTCGCAATTAATGCAATACACACCATAGAATAAATACTGCAAAAAAACTGGGAATATAGAAATTCACAAGGAGTCTTCATAGACTTTAAAAGTGCCTTTGATACAGTAATTAGAAAGCATATGGTAAACGTACTAGAAATATTGAAGGTCACAAAAACTAAAAACACTGAAACTTGAGTTCAACAAACACAAGAGCTAACGTCAAATATCAGGAAAAAAGAGCAGATCTATCTGAAATCAATAAAGAGGTCATACAGGGAGATCCTCTGTCGCCCACCATGTCTAATTTAGTGATGGAAGGCATAGTTAGAAGAGCAAATTTACACAAGAAAAATGCTAAATAAATCACAATTTATAGTATATGCACACAATGTTACGATAATAGCAAATACAAAAGAGCAATTAATAAAATATATAGATTGGCTAGACAGGAAAGCATGAAAATTCGGTTGGTATATAAATGAAGGCGGTACAAAATATATGTGTATATGAAGAAAAGACAATAACGGACAAAACTATCTTGAAACAGAGAAGCACATATTTGAAGCTGTCACTCACTTCAATTGTTTGGAAGTGATAATTGGATAGAGCGAATTGGAGACAGGACGGCAAATCAAGTCTATGGTAGGAATCGGGCAATGTTAAAAAGTAAAACATTACCAAATAAAAACAAAAATAAATATTTTCAAAACGATTATAAGATAAGTTATTACCTCCGTATTGGAAACAAGCAAAACAAAAAAAGGAGAAAATGGTCCTAAACTATTAGAGCGAAAAATAATGAAAATAATTCTGGGGCAAGACACTACAAGAGATGGGATAGTAAGGCGCAAAAGAAAAAAAGAAATAGAGGATGAACCGAAAGGTGAAAACATTATAAGATTCATAAAAGCACGATTATTACAAGAGCAGGGCATATAACGAGACGAATATCATCGGAAATTATTAGGAAAATTACAGAGTGGATTCCGATCACGCCTAGACAAAAAATAAGACCCAGAAAAAGATAAAAAGATGCAATAGAAGAAGATTCAAATAGCATAGGAATAAGTAACTCGAAACTAAAATGTAAAAGAGAATAGAGTGGCAAAAAATAACGAAAATGGGCAGAACCCACAACAAACTGTAAAACAATAAAGAAGAAGAGGAATTATCCACCTAAATAAATAGATCAAAATGCAAAGCATTAACATTAGCAATAGAGACAATCGGTTAGGATTAAACGTTTTGATGATGATGATGATGATGATGATGTAATGAGATGTATTACGTAGTGGAAACTAGTTTAGCTGCAGGTTCTAGAAACATATTTGAAAAATTAATTGAATATGTGAGATTCAAACTAAACACATGGGAAAAGTTGGGGATTTTGAAAAAAGGTTGTTAAAACTAAATTTATTTTTCAAACAAAATATATAATTGTGAACGTACCCACATGGTACGCACTGTCTAATTTCAAAAACTAACCAATATGATATTTATCGGATTTTTTGTTGAGAACTCGAGTGAGAGGTTTGTAAACCGTATTTTGAAGTATTTGTGCTTAAGTTTTTATTCTTGGAAAACGCAGCTATATATATATATATATATATATATATATATATATATATATATATATATATATATATATATATATATATATATTGACATTAAATATTTTGAAATCACATGTATAATAAAAACGTCGTTGTTGATTGAATTATTTTGGTTCCTATTAGATCTCGTCGGACAACCAATAATTTTTATTATCTCCGCTTTTCCGTAGTTCTAGCTTCGAACTACACTTGAAAACGCACCGACAAATCTGACACTCAAGCACCCCGTCTGACTGATGCTTGTCAGATAATGAACTGTCGTCAAACGAACACAACTAATATGTCAGATTTAATGATGTTAAGTTAAAAACACGGGAAGTCAAACATTTTTACTATAACGTGTATTCACCACATTATTACGCTTAAAAGAAAAATGATGTAAAAATAGGAAGAAATATAGAAATAGAAATAGCAACATTCAGATTGCCACCGGGTGCATTGACAAAATTAGAATGTGAGCGTTCTAAATTCAAGTTGCCATATTACCACATTTTACTCTATAGGAAAAACCCAACTAACAATTTACTATTTTATGATAGTCGTAGAAATATTTTGGCGATAAACATTATAAAACAATGTTAGTCTCAGAAACGTTATCAAAATGTTTATAAAATATCTATAAACACAAAATGGGCACAATTTATAAAAAAAATTGTTAATATAATATATTTTAAAAGTGTTATATTGTTTCATAAAAGATTTATAAGTGTTCAATAAATATGCTAGAAACTTTCCTAAATTTTATTATGCGATACTTATTATAATAGTCAAACAAATTATTATATACATATATGTTATATAATTGAATTACATGCCACATTATTGCTAATGTAGCAGTATTAATACATCAACTTTGTTTTCAAATAATTATATTGCAGAGTTGCTGGTGATAAAAAATAAATGCATACATGAACAGCACCAACTTTAGGAAGAAAATAAATATGTCCGACTGCTGCCACTTAAATTTGATTTTTGTGCAAGCATTAGTTTCAGACATAGAGAAAATTTTGATGCGAAATATGTGAATTATATGGTAAAATGACAGTGAATTTTTCATGCGCTCCAATTTTGTCAAGTTTTTCGAATAATTTTAGAAGTTGAGAAATTATAAATATAAATTTTACTATTTATATTTGAAATTACTAGTTGCATTCTTCTAAATTTGTTTACACTCGATGTTATTTTCACATATTCATGAAGTGGTATATTCTCTTGGTTCTCTGTTCTTATGTAGTTATCCACTACTTTCTCCATTGTTTTGAGTAGATGGCTGCTAGTAATATAACAGTTTAGTGGACAAAGTAGGTTTTATAAAATAATTTACCAACGTTTATGATAATTTTAAAATTCTAATAAAATATACTTCATTTTCAAAAGAACCCTGCAAAACGGGACCGTATTTTAAAAATATAATGAATAAAGGAACAAATTTAACAGGATTATATATTTCTATAACATTTTAATGTGTAAATTCGACTATACGAAGGGGTGCAAGCCGTTGGAAAACAGCATCTTTCCCTAAATATTCACCTCTAAAATGTATTCATTCATTCAGATGTATGTGATTTCGTGCAATTTCGTGATCTGTCAAATCTATGTACAAACTTAACTATTCATTTTCAGTCTCATCAAGGCATGCGTTATTAGTATTTATAGATGAGATAGAAAATGATGATAGCTTGAAGAAAGGCATGTCGGGCTTGAATAACTAGAATATTGAAATATGACGAATAACATCCCAGACGTATGCCTCTTCTTAGCTCTAATCACATTATTACATTCTCAAGAATCTGACGGCGATAATAAGTTTTGGCCAAAAATGACAGTACTACTGGACCTCCTTAACTTAATGCCAACCAATTTTCTAACGTGCATACGACGTAGCGCGCATTCTACGTCTCGTATAAAACGTGATTTAAATCAATTGACAAGTTCTCTCGAGACTTTCGTAACAATTAAAAGAACTAAAACTGTTGAATTATACTAAGGCCAAAGTTGTCGACGTTCAAAGAAAACAAACATCACCTCTATACATTTTTACACCTACCCATTCATGCCGAAAAACCTGAAATTTGAATAAATAGGTTCTTGTATATTGGAGATAATTCTATTCCAATATTTTGGTCTATGGTCTTATGTTGTCCCTGAATATTAGCAGACACTTTTTATCAAAGCACCTTTATTATAAGAAATGCGCAGGTTTACAATTTAGAATAATTTGGTGTTTTTAGAAATTAGAAAACAACAATTACTTGTTAAATCTGGTGAATTCTAATTATTATTACTTGGTTAAGAATTTTACGAGACCTCACATACAGATTATAAATAAATACTATTGTTAATATTTCAATTAAATAGTATTAAAAATTTCCAATAACGATCCTGTTCGTCGTATCAACGTATTTTATCGATGTTTATAAAATAAATGACCTTCTTTGGCGTCAGTCATTTTATAAAAAGATCAACCAACTCATTTTCAGGCAGACATTGTGCCCATTCTTGCAGTTATAAAACATTTTTAATACTTTTTAGAACTTCTAACCTATATATTTTTTATTATTATTTGGTGGATGGCGCCATCAGAATTATAAAAGTACGTATTATGTTATTCTATCAGGTAAGCGATTCTATTGGTACTCAATTGGTTACTTCATAACGTCACTCTTAATTGTCAAATCAAAATTATCCGATAGTGGTACATAGTATATAGGTAGTTTTATTAGTAGTAGCGTTTTAGTGTTAAAATCACTTAAAATTTGTATCAGAAAGTATAATTTCGGAAGAGTTATGTATAAAAACCACCCTGGTACGATTAATGATGTAACTAGCGCTTTGTATGGGAGTCCGATATGAGAACAGTTTATAAATAATCGTCAAAAATGTGTATGAAAAACTACGTTTGTTGAATACGGATGCCGTTACCAAATTATCACTGAGCAAACCTCACTTATTTCTCAGGATTCTTACTATACTTGTAAAAGAGCTTTTCCGGAACACCCCATAAAATATATATCGAATAACTGTACTCCATTCAATTGGTAGGATCTTTCGATTTAAAATACGTTTAATATAATTAAACTTTCATAAAATTTCTAAATGCTTTAACTGGCATATGACTCTCTGTCTGCTCACACCCTCCACCTATTATTCTGCAATACATCACTAGCACCCTAATATTTCAATATCGCACATACCAAAGCTAAATTTCCACAGATCGTTGTTGGCTTGTCCGTTTCTCTCGCCTCCAAAAACCAACATATGGGCCGACGGCAATTTACAAGCGGCGTGACTGTGTAAAGGTCCAGGATTGATTTTACTCTTTACGCAATGCCATATCCGCGATGGTATGTCCCACTTCCAAAGATCTGATCTTTCTTGGAGATCGGTCATTCCCCCGTATATCCACATCGCGTCTCCTTGGAGAACTGCTGAATGTTTGTGACGGGGTGGAGGACATTCTGACGAGCCTTTTCCTGTAGTCGATATCAAGTGCCAGGATTCTGTGTCTGTAAAAGATGAAAAGAGAATCAATAAAAAATAACGAATGTAAAAAATGACCTATATGCCAAATCATTAAATATTGCAGTGTTCTTGAGTAACATTAAAATAGTTCAGGAGAATGTTTCAGTAGAGAATTATGTTTAATTTACTAGATAGACCGGGATTTATTACAGTGTGATAATAATAATGTTCATTCATCATAAATGTACAATCAAGTATAATTTTGATAAAACAATGTCAAGTGACTAGTACTTGTGAGCTGAGTGAAATAAACAATGGCATCACTGAAGGAGCAATCGTAGAAAATTACTCCTTGTGCGTGATATAGCCTCTAAATATAATAAAAATACTTAAATATAAAATATAAATGTAAAATTAGATAAAGTATAAGTATAAAACATATGGGTAGAAATTGCATCACATAAAATAAAATATCAGAATTGGTAAAATTATCACTTTCAGGTAAGTTACACATAAAGTGTTTATCATAATCGGGTTCAGTGTCTCATATACACATATATTACAGTCATACGATTTTGATCCCATGTGAGTATCACATAAGATTTAATATCACAATTGGTAAAAGGGTAACATCCAGGTAGGTTTCACATAATGTGAGTGTCATAATCGGGGTCGAGGTCACATACACATGCATTACAGTATTATAAGTTTGATGAATAATTTGTTGAGGGTTTAAATTATTTTTTGGAATATCTGTCTATCATAGCATTGAAGCCAATTCTTAACTTTTATTTTAAAAATTTCGTTGCTTCGGCTGGTTTTTATTGTTTCAGGTAACAATTCCCAAATTTTTGGACCTAGAATGCTGCAGTGCCTCTGACCCACTGTTTTAATACATTCCGGTACCACGACGCTGTAGTTTCGCCTTCTTGTATTATATAGATGATCTGGGTGCGTTATTTCAATTTTATTATTGTAAATTCCTTGTAACATATTTTGGCAATAGAGTTGTCTAATATCAAAAATGCCGCATTCGTTATACAAATTATCGGTAGAGTACGTCTTTCCTTTGCCAAGGATTATTTTGAGAATCGTCTTCTGCACGATATTCAGACTATTTTAATGCGTATCATTTACGCCTCCCCATCCTATAATATCGTATATAAGTTGGGATTGGATTAGGCTATAATATATAGTTTTCAACTGAGAATTTTCAAGTAATTCTTTCAACAGTTTGAATCTTGATATGAATCCACGTAGTTTTCTTGTTAGGTACGATATATGTAAGTTCCATTTCATATGTCTGTCAATTTGTATACCAAGGTATTTTATTGAGCTGGCTTCTGGAATGGATATATTTTGATTTATATTTAATGGACCCATATTCGGCAAGTTATTGCTATAGGAGGTGAAAGGTAAGTATTTGGTCTTTTCCGCGTTCACAGTTAATTTATTGTATTGGAACCATTTAAAGATGTTGTTGAAGTCTTTTTCCGTCTTTGCTTTCAGTTGTTGCCATGTATTGTCACTGTAAATTACTGCCATGTCATCAGCATAACTTATAATATTACCTACCGTTGTCATTTTCAACAGGCTGTCTATATAGATAGTGAATAGTAGGGGACCTAAGACCGTGCCTTGAGGAACCCCGTAAGTGATTGTCCTCGGAGTGCTCACCACACCATCAATATCTACTACTTGTTTTCGGTTCGACAGGTATGATTTCAAAAGATCGTGCGGTTTACCCCGCATACCAATTTTTTCCATTTGCTCTAGAAGCCTTTTGTAACAAACAGTATCAAAGGCTTTGGAAAGATCAACAAAGATACATAGCAACGGTTTAGAAATGTCGAGTAATTTGTAAATGTACGTTGTCAGTTTTAGTATTGCATCTTCGGTTGACCTCCCCTCTCTCAACCCATACTGATTATCAGATAGAATATCATGTTTTTTCATGAAATGTACCATTCTCTTTTTTATTATATTTTCAAAAATTTTTGCTATGTTTGATATCAAAGAGATGGGCCTATAATTTGAAATTTGCAGTTTATCCCCACTCTTAAAAAGTGGTTTGATAACACCAGTTTTTAAAATGTTCGGAAATATTCCATTTTCAATACAGCTATTTATAATGTGAGTGAGAGGGACTGTTATGAAGTCGGCTATTTGAATCAGAGTTTCTGCAGTAAAACCGTCATGCCCAGGACTTTTTTTGAGTTTAAGTTGTTTGATTATTTGTGATACTTCTCCAGTGTTTGAGGGGTATAAGAACATATTTTTGTTTATTTCAGTTGTAATGTCTTGGAAGGAATTTGGTTTTTCGATTTTATTCGCTAGTTTTTGCCCTATTCCACTATAGTGTTTATTGAATTCATTACTAATAACCTGTTTGTTTTCAGTGGTACAATTTTCTTTTATTTCTATTTGGGTTATTTTTGTTTTTGGGCGAGTTTTGTTGCAAATCTCATTGACACTTTCCCAGAGCCCTTTTGTTCTACTTTTGTTCTTCTCAATTTCGTTTTGAAAATATTGTTTTTTTGCTTCTTTCGTGAGTTTATTTAAGTTTCGTTTGTAATTATTGTATATTTGTTTTACTTGTGGGTTATTGGGATTTTCAATTAGTAGTTTATAGAGATTGTTCTTTTCTTTTATTGATGTAGATAGCCCTGACGTGATCCATTTTTTTCTAGTTTTATCTTTATTTTTTATTTTGATTTCAGATGTGTGTTTTTTTACACTCTTGGAGTATATTGAAGTATGGATATTCGAAGGATACTAAGGCATATATTAATGAATAATTCCATCTGCTTCATATAGTTTAAGAGTTAGTTAACTTTTGTTTCCAAACTAAGCATTTTAATACGATTTCTAGCAAGCTGACATATGGTTTCAAATGAGATTCAATGAAAAAGCTACTGGCATAGTCATTGGCATATCGAGTCCATAGGGTCGCATCGGACAGGTGTAAACGTATTTAAAAAAAATATTTATCCGCGTTTCGGAACAGTCTGCCATTGAGTAGTTTTACATGTTTATGCTATACGTAAAGTAAGAAAAAATGGCATACCGTTTACGATGTCCAATGACATAAATATCTCATAGTCCAAGAGCTGATGACGAATTTTGGGAAAATTCTTTAGGCAAGCTGAAATTGCGAAAAATTACAATTTCGTCAATTGGCAAATCCAGTCCTGGCGGTCATTTAGCGAATTAGCGGTTATTTCGCTACTGCGCAGCATGTAACATTTGCAAAAAAAAATCTAAAAAATATATTTTTGACAACTTGAATTCAATAAAAAAAACCAGACGTTTTTGTCGATTATTAAGAATTCCCAGACGACTTCAAAATTATATCTTTTAAATTACCAAAAAACATTCTTTAGGCAATCTGAAATTTACACCACGCATTGATTAAGTAATTTCAATAATACCTGCAAATTGCCTGACGGTTTTGCGGGTTATAAACAATTACCAGACGTTAATAAAGTTTGTAAATAAGCGCAATAAAAAGTCTTACGCGAATCCGTAAGTGCGACAAGGATAGGTATCGAGGCATGCTGGCAGCTGCCGGGGCCCGAGCTCTTCGCGCTGTGATTGGCTATTAAGAAACCTCGTGTTCACAGCACTGCGTTTAAAACCGAAATATGTAATTTTTTATATTTTATTTGCTAAAATTTGACAATTGAATAAAAATTTGTAAATGATCCATTTCGTATGCTGCATAAATTATTTAATTAAAATTAAAGTATTTTAGCCTCGAAAAAAAATAAAAAAAATCTATCTAAAATTAATTATTTATATTTAATACAATTTTGTAATTGTGGAAAATAATATGCCTTATTTTAATATACGGAGTACAGTTTCCGACTTTTTCATAATCTCCTTAGATTGTAATTTAAAATAACGATGATAAAATTTTGCAAAGAAAATTCTAAGCAAAATCTTAGTAAATGAGAATTTCTTTTAATAACTATAAAAAAATTAAAAACCAGAAACTAGGCCACGATGAATAATAAAAAAGGTCAATTGAAATACTACAAACGAAAAAATTATAATTTTACACCATTCTAAAGTCACTTGTATAAAAATATTTTTTAAATTAAACTCATTATTTATGAAACTAAAATTATCAGACACCTGATAATTTTTTTATTTTTCTAGAAAAAAAATTGGTCTAGAAAATTGTTTTTAAAAAATTACGTTTCTAATTTTTTCGAGTTTGTAAATATGAAATTCCTTACAATAATTCTTCTTGTCTTAATTTATTTGTGAAAAAAAATTATAATTAATTAAATTATTAGACGTCATTTAATTTCAGTATTATTATTACTTCACTCCGAAAAATAAATCAAAAATTTGTTTATAATACCTGTTGAAGATGTAGATGGTTGAGATGATGTACTAACATTTTTTTCAACGTGGTACTTCATCAAAGCTGAAAAACGCCGATAACATTGCGAATGATAACTGTCTGTTTGGGTCACATTTTCCGGCAATTCCACATCACTATACCGTAAATTATTGTCTTGGCGAATTTTTAAAATGTTTTTACATTTTTGCAATGTTTCTTAACTGAAAACAATGATCTTATCAATACGTTTTTTACAAATAAAACATTTTAAATTTGTTTTATTCATCGTGATCTATCTGTCCATAACCTTAAAATTTAAATATTTATTTCAAATAATTACAGCACTGATATAAAACAGTTCAAACTATGTACACAAATATTTACATGGTCATATATGCACATACATACATGCACGAGGAGCTCGGGCCCCGGCAGCTGCCCCAGCATGCCTCGATAGCTATCCTTGTCGCACTTACGGATTCGCGTAAGACTTTTTATTGCGCTTATTTACAAACTTTATTAACGTCTGGTAATTGTTTATAACCCGCAAAATCGTCAGGCCATTTGCAGGTATTATTGAAATTACCTAATAAATACGTGGTATAAATTTCAGATTGTCTAAAGAATATTTTATGGTAATTCAAAAATAATAATTTTGAAGTCGTCTGGCAATCCTTAATAACCGACAAAAACGTCTGGGATTTTTTTTGAATTCTAGAAATAATAAATTAAAAGAAAAAAAAATTCAAGTTGCCAAAAATATATTTTTTTGAATTTTTATTTGCAAATGTTACATGCTGCGCAGTAGCGAAATAACCGCTAATTCGCTAAATGACCGCCAGGACTGGATTCGCCAATTGACGAAATTGTAATATTTCGCAATTTCAGCTTGCCTAAAGAACCTTCCCAAAATTCGTCATCAGCTCTCCGACTATCAAGAATATGGAATTATTCATTAATATGTGGCTTATTATCGTTAAAATATCCATACCCCATTATACTCCAACAGTCATACTGTAAGAAATCACTTCTGAAAATATGTCACTAACTCCCGGTCTAAGACTGAGCAGTTGGATAGTAGTGTATTAAAGTTAAAAAAAGGAATTTTATTTAACACACATTTCATTTGAAATACGATCATTTGAGATCGCTTTCTTTTAAGTTTCTTACCACTTTTCTGTTAGTATTCTAAGATATACAATAATGATGAAAATGATTAACAAAAGATCGAAATCAAATTGGCCGTGTAAACCACGTTTCGACCTTGTCGATCATTGAACTAATTCATTCGATTAAGTAGAAAGGAAATCTACTTTTGGTGAACGACTGTGGCCTAATGGATGTCGAACGACCTAGATAGAAAATGTAAACACCTTTTCGGCTTGCCGAGATAACTGTTGATAGTCGATCTTCATTTGTGTTTTTTATAACCTCTCAATTAGTATTTCTTTATTTAATATTAAAAATTTGTATTAAAAAATTGAGTTATAACATTTATGATAACTTCTGCCCAATCCAAAAAAATGCACAGTACATAAACAATGAGGCTGGAAAATTACTCTGGCTAAAATTATCAGGTGTATGAATTAACCTAACCTGAAGGAAAAGGTTTTAAAAGCTAAAATTAAAAATATAAGAAGAACCCACAAGCGAGAACTAATTAAACTGTCTTTTGCAGCTCTTTTTGTAACATTGAACATACAATTCTCAACTCCACATCGCAGATAGTTGCTCGCGTTAGTGTTCTGGACGCCAATTGAACTAGTATTATCGAATCAAGTATGGTCGAAAGATGTAAACGTCTTTCATTAAATGCGTTTACTACTTGTAACGGTTATTGAACCAGAAGGTCGCTAGTAAATTTAGTAAGGTTAATCAGTTTATCTGTAAGCCACGACCAATTGAAAAGACGTTTATTTCAGTTAATTATCAAAACATGTTTTAAGTAATACGCGAATAGATCACAAACAGTGAAACCGTACAAAGTTAGGATTTTCAATGTTAATGGAATTTAACGTACTCCATAATATTGAATCAGCATATATATATATATATATATATATATATATATATATATATATATATATATATATATATATATATATATATATATATATATATATATATATATATAATTAATATAATTTGGATAGTTAACAATAATGGTTTCATATTCTGAGTCGTAAGTGTAACTATGGTCAACGATATGTTGACGTTGGTCAGTGTTATTGAATATAATTGTAATTAATGTATTAGTAGAATATATCCCAGTGATTTATGGAAAATTATGGTTTTTATTAAGTTCCCATAGACTGGGGGTAAGTGTTTCCCAAATTAATGGCCTGGGTATATATAAAATGGTTTAATATATGGTCCATTTTTCTTCAATCACAACATGCCGATCCTGCAAATTATTACCTGCGAAGTTTATTGTCTGGTGTAATTTTCACAAGTGTGTGGTTCATTACTTAAATCTTGAAAAAATTGGGAGTAAATCTTCGAAGCAAGAAGTTTAAGAAAATGGAGCAGTTAACAACAATTATATAGTAGGCCAAAGAGAACTCGAGGAGGTACGAGGAAATTTTGAGTTCGTCGAGGAGGAGAGAACGGCAAGTCGGACCGACCTAGTTTGTGCAGGCTGTGTGGAGTTTGAAATTGTGAAAAAAGTCTTTAGTACTGCCTAGCCTAGGGTTCGTATTCAGCTCCATACATTTTAAATCACGAAATAAGGCCTATGAAGTTGATATTTTGGGTGTGTGCCTTTCGTGTCTCGTTAAGCGAGGATAGGAAATTTTGAGGTCGAGTGAACCGCCATTATTGCAGTTTATTTGAGAAGTTTAGCGTTCTCTTTTAAAATTTTATATTCCTGTCTGCATTGGATATTCCCGAGGAACTGAAGTCAATTCAGAAACCGAACCGTTGGATGTATTCCTGATAATTAGGAGATAGTATATATTAGGAACTGAAATAAAAGAAGAAACCCCTTGCCGTTAATTAGTATGTAATTAAGTTATTATAATCTATTCATTTGTCGCCAGTTTGTGAATTATAATAATTATTATTTAAATATATAATTATTTTGTTTCAAAGTAAATTTCTTTCACCTGAGCCATACGGCAAGTTTTTATTGTTAGTTGTTTTTTTTTGGTACCACCTTGCTGAAGGAAGCAGGTTTTTAATTATATTTTATGTTTATGTTAGGATAAATTTGTATCATTAATAATCATTTATTCTGGGAATAGGCGTACGTTTCAATTTAGTTTTAAGGCTTTGCTATCTTCGTATTCGTAATTAAGTATTAGTATTTCACGTTAAACGTTTGAAATTGTCTTTAGGACATCTTATAAATTGAAAATATATTCACACCGTGCTATTTTTTTCTTTTTTTGTGTTAGTTAATAGATTGATGTGAGAATATCTATTTTGAAATGGGTAAAATTAACATAATGATCGGATAATTGGTCATGCTTGTTTTCTCTCAATTGTTTATAATCGTATCGCTACAAACATATAGGGTTTTTCAATAGTAAATATAATTCTACATTTATACTTTTCGTATAGATAGTCAATTTGGTCGGTACGATACGCAGGCCACAGTAGGCTGTTTTAAAGAAGGGGACAAAATATGGTTACACAACCCGACGAGGAGAAAAGGATTACAAAAATCCTGGGAAGGTCCATACTTAATCAAGAGAGGGATCAATGATGTTATATATCGCATAAGCAAGTTCCCCAACGGAAAACCAAAAGTAGTTCACCAAAACCGACTAGCGCCATTCGAAGGAGACCAGGACCTAGAGAAAGGAGTAAATCATATTCGAGATGTGTCTGACCCTACTTTCGATGAATTTATGGGAGCGTATGGAGGTACCGGGAAAGCTAGATATGGAATCACTTCAGAACAACGACAAGATTTGTTCACTCTCCCGGAAGATTATTTACTGGCATACAACATCCTCGTCCGTATCAAGAACGCACGAGGGTTGGCATCTGTCTTTCGAAAGAAGTTCGAGCAATTAGAAAAACTTGAAGACCAGATGCCAGCCCCTGGCAAGACACTGAAACTGAAACATAATTCGTGGTACGTCTTCTACGTGGTAACTAAAAATGAATTTCAAGATCGATCTACCTACTGCGATGTGTGAGAAGCACTTCGAAACCTCCGAGTGCGTGTGTTAGAATCCAGCATGAAGAAACTGCCTATGCCTAAGATAACGAGTAACCAGTTGGATTGGCGAGTCATCAGGAACATGGTAGAGGTTATCTTCCAAGATACCGGTGTCCAGATATCAATTTGCAGCTACAACCCCCGTTATCAGTACTCGATGAAGACGGTGCCCTGCTATTCCCATATGATCGGAAAGTGTAGAAGTGGGGCCAGTTGGCGATTCAAACATCGAGTCTTGGCTCCACAAAAGTTTCAGGAGGAACTTCCATTTAAGGAGTGGGTAATGTGACGAAACAGCACAATGGTATAGTCCCTAAATCCGAAAGTATGAAAGTTATAATTATGACGGATGCTATCTTATCTAGACATTGTTTTTGTGACCAGTCTTATCTAGAAAATGCCAGAGAGCCAGTTGTTTTTGTGTGAGCCGCAATCTAGAATTATCTAGTATAAAAGGTACTAATATATAAAGGACCGACCAGCGAGAGAAAGCTAGTTTATATTTTGACATCGTGAGATAAACAGTAAATAAGTGAATATAAATTAGTGCAGTGTTTATATAAATTAGTTTAAGTGAATATACTGTGTATATAATTAGTGGATAGTGTAGTGAATAAATAAATTAAGTAAGTGAACCTACCGAGTGTATGAATCTATCCCACCCGTAATAAAAACGTTTTAATAAATAATAAAAACATTACAGTATATATTCAATATAGTTTTGATTTAGTTGTGAATTTTAAAAGAAATTGTTGTATCCGTTGCTAAAGATATTATGTTTGAAATATTATTAGAAATATTTCCTGCATATGTGATGGTTTTATAAGTTTTTATTTCTTCAGTTTGTTAAGGAAATATTAGTTGTAATGCCACTTTCTCCTCTTTTTTATCAATCAACTTATATGTCATATGTAATGGATAACCGTTGGATGTTGCTATTTGTCTAATTGTGTTAATCTCTCTATAAAAATTACACTTGCTCATAGGAACTGAAAATGCTCTATGTATCATTGAATTATATGCCGCTAGTTTATGTGACATGGGGTGATTGGAACTATATGGAATTGTCACATCAGTGTGTGCTAGTTTTCAGTAAATTGAATAATCAAGTACATTATTAACTCTTTGAATTTTCAAATCAAGAAAATTTATTGAGTTATTTTATTCAACTTCTAATGTAAATTTAATTTCTGGGTGTACATTATTAATGTGGTTGAAAAATATATCTAATTGTCGTTCACTGCCTATAAAACAAGCTAATATGTCATCTTCGTATCTATACCAAAATAAAACATTTTTTGAAATATTACTTTCAAAGATTTTTCTTTCTAAACTGCCCATAAAAATGTTTCCCAAAATAGGTGATATAGGGCTTCCGATTGGTAAACCTTCAGTTTGAATACATCAAACAAATTAAGTATATCTGATATTACTCCTGGATTAATATTGTTATGTTCTAGTTATTTTCTTACAAGTATTAGACATTTTTTAGTAGGAATTTAGTAACGTCAAATGAAATAAGAGTTATCTTGTAAGTTGAATGCTTTAAATTTTTTGATTATTTCTATTGAATTTTTAATTGAGTATTTAGATGCATATCCGTAACTATTAAGTATATTGTTAAGCTTCTCTGCCAATATATTATTAGGAGTATTAACATACGAAACTACAAGTCTAATTGGTTTCGTTATTTTATGTAATTTAACGGTTCCATATAATTGTGGACAATGAGGATTCTTATTTATGATGGACCTCTTTTCGTAATCACTTATAAGATAATTTGAATTATTAACAATATCCCTTACATTATTAGAAAACTTTTTTGTTGGGTCTGCTATAATAACTTTTACATCGCTAGATTCTGTGAAGATATATATTTTTGAACTATAATTTTCAGTTGTCAATATGACAGTTCTGTTCCCCTATATAACTGTTAGGTTATTATCTTTCTTTTTTATTGCAATTAAAACTTAATTTAAATCTTTGAAAGTAATATTTAAAAAAATGTTTTATTTTGGTATAGATATGTGGATGACATATTAGCTTGTTTTATAGGTAGTGAACGACAATTAGATATATTTTTAAACCACATTAATAATTTATACCCAAAAGTTAAATTTACATTAGAAGCTGAAGAAAGTAACTCAATTAATTTTCTTGATTTGAAAATTCAAAGAGTTAATAATGTACTTGATTATTCAATTTACCGAAAACCAACACACACTGATGTGACAATTCCATATAGTGCCAATCACCCCATGTCACATAAACTAGCGGCATATAATTCAATGATACATAGAGCATTATCCGTTCCTATGAACAAGTGTAATTTTGATAGAGAGATTACCACAATTAGACAAATAGCAACATCCAACGGTTATCCATTACATATGATAAATAAGCTAATTAATAAAAAAGAGGAAAAAGTGGCATTACAACTAATATTTCCTAAACAAACTGAAGAAATAAAAACTTATAAAACCATCACATATGCAGGAAATATTTCAACGATAACATCTTTAGCAACGAATACAACAATTTCTTTTAAAACAGAAAGTAACGTAAGTACAAAACTGTGAAATGTAAAAACACAAATACCACCATTGAAGAAATCAGGTATATATAAACTCAAATGTCCTTAATGTAATGCTGTCTATTTGGGTCAGGCCCTTAGAAATTTTGAAATCAGATACAGTGTACACTTACGAGCATACAGATTAAAACAACCAGATAAATCCCATTACGCAAAACATCTACTTGACACCAATCATCCATTGACACCTAACACAGAACTAGAAGTATTACATATTTGTGATAAGAAACAAGAACTGGATTTTCTCGAAGAATTGGAAATTATATGACATTTAAGAAACACACTATATGAAGTCGTCAATGAACAGATAAATCTAGGGAGTTCTCCACTATTAAACTGTCTTCTTAAGTGATAATTGGAAAGATCAGCAGATATAGTTTCGTTGGTCCAGCCAAAAATAACTACTAACCATCAGGTAGGCATCAAATGAAATGTAACTTCTGTCATTCTGACGATGATATTCAGTTATAGAAACAGTTGTCAATTTTTTAGAATTTTCATCATTTTTCATTATATTGTGGAATTAACTAGAAACATTGAGTTTCATTTAAAACACTAATATGAGTAGATTTCACGAAGTAAGGGTCGAGACAGTTAATTACATAATAAAACCCTAAAAAAAATATACATTCATAGATATAACTGCATAAAAACTCTATTGGAGCTACAAAAAGTTAATTTCCATCATGTCAATAGTCAAAATGATTCATAATCTGGAGTGGTAGTGAATGATTGAGCTATGCGCTCTAGTGCTGAGGCCATTCTATTGCCAATTGAAACATTCTCTTTCAGTATTTCTATTTTTTTTCATAGTACATTCTTTTTATTTCCACTTTTTTTTCTGCTGTTCTGCTCAAATTGTCGCAGGCCTTTCGGTTATTTTCCAGGCGCTGCCATAGCTTTCTTTATTTTTATTCCTTTTTTCTGCTTGCTTTCGTCATTTTCATTTCTTGTTTGGCCTCCTTCAGCTTGTTCAGAATCTTCAATTATTGTTGATTTGTTTTGAGCATAATTGTGTTCTTGCTCTAATTGAAAATATACTATAATTTAGAAAATGAAAATATCACAGCTTTATATGATGACTGAAATCGAACTTACAAAAACACTTCTGCAACATTGTCATCACCTTCTAGAGCAGTAACATCTAGTATCTGAAGGAGGTTTTTATCTCCTTCAGTCAGTTTTATATCGACGGGTGGCCCTCCTCCAGTACACTTAACATGGTTTTTTATATCAGTATTTTCCTTCTTCACATTCATCTTGAGACCTTGACAAGTCTACATGAAATTGAGGTACAACGATGAGCACAAATTTTATGAGATTTTCTTACATACCCTTCGCCAGTGGATCCAATCCTTTTTTGCTCCCGGAATTTCATCTAATCTCCCTTCAATGCTCTTCCATTGTTGTTGGGAATCTTCATATGAGAAAAGAGGGTCAAATTTTCCTTTTCTCAGGTCCTCAGAGGCCTCCATTATCTCTACCAGAAGTTTTTTTTGGATTTTTGTATTATAAGTTCTATCCATCTTTTCTTCGTACAAATGAGTGATAGGAAATAACAAATATTCAAACTATTTTGTATAAAGTATAACCTAAACATAAGACAAGTCTGTTGCAGCTCTTTCATTGGTGTACTCGTTAAAGCCCAAGACATTATCATAGACAAACATCACTGTTTCAATCATGTGGGAAAAACTTGTCCATCGGATTCAAGAATAGGTGACATGCCAAATTAACGTTTCCAATAGGGAATAAAAGCATGGGATCACCCTCCTATAGGATCTTATTTCTACACATTCGAGAATCGAGACCCAGAGCGTGACGGATCAGCCTAACTTACTTCCTGCGGAAAAATCTGTGTGCGGTGTGCCAAAAGAAGTTTTCAATTCAAAAATTGTCTTGTCCAGTATGTATGTCTGACTGATAGTTGTTGTTGAAATAATAGAAAATAGTCTATTACGAAATGAAAGAGTAATTTAGAAAACTAGATAAGAAAGTGATAATTCGTTTCGAAGAACGGATAATAATCCATACACATATTAGAATGTTTTTATTGATCTATAGTTTTTGCTGGGCGTGAATAATGTATAATAACTCAATGTTTCGATTTTCACTCACATAAGAAAACTGAATCATAAACATATGAGTACCTCTTACGTTTAACTGTCAATTCAAACAACGTGTTCGGCCGAGGAACTTTTTTTGCACTTAAATAATTTGATCACAAGGCTCCATCTAGAAATGACTAGGAAATTCTAAAAGAACAAACTTGAATGACCTAAAATACGGTGTTACCAGTGAGGTTACAGAAGTAATTATAGGTTCTAGTAACACAATGATCGTGATCAGTCAATAGAGCAGAGTTTACTTTATTGTTTCAATCTTTGTTGTTTATGTTCTCAATCAAGCATACAAGAGTTATTTTTTCGGCGCTAATTTAAGCTTGAATAGATTATTCAGTCGATACTGACAATCCCTGTTGTTCATTATGAGTTTATTCAAAACGTTTCGTATCATACAACCACAAATTGAAACCGGATTCAATTAAAATCCTTGCAGTTTAGTAGTGATGAAAAAATATTGAAACAACGCAATCCCAATGTATCAAATGAATATATAAATTGGGATTGAGAGCTTAATTAAAATCATTGGGTGTAGGGGAAAGCGAGGTAATAGCACACCAAAAATTTAGATTGCATAATATTACATTATTATGTAGTATATTTAGCAGTTAAATGTGTAATCACCTTTACTAAATCAAAATGTTTTATATATTTATACTCAAACTCTCTAATGTTATAAATTGTGAGTGATATTAGCTTTTATGTATTTCATATATATCGCGCTATTTCCCATATCGAATGGGGCCATAGCGTTTCAATACAGGGGTAACAGCGTTGTCATGGGGTAATAGCGTATACTATATTTTACTACTTTATTCGGTATGAAAAAATAGTTAAAATAATATTCAATGTACCTAACCAAAAACAAACTGAAATTTACTCTCAAATACAAATAAAAATAAACGGTTTTAAAGGTTAAAACTAACTTTTCCGCATCTGTGGCCCTGAACAATATTATATCATAAACGTGTTACTTGTATACACTTCCTGGTATGTACCAGGCTAAAAAACCGAAATTTCTCCAAAAATTACCAAAAATTTTGTATATCTGGATTTATAGGACCCGCTGTACTCGCTCTAGTCAACTTAAAATCGATAGAGTACATCTGTGAGATACCTTGAACAATATCCAATCATATACTGTCTGGAGACTGTATCGTGCTAACAAACTGAAAATTCTCCAAAAATGACAAAAATTTGGTACGTCAAGTACCATAGCACCCGTTGTACTGGCTTTAGTAAGCTGAATATCGATAGAGTTCATCTTTGAGACACTCTGAATAATATCCAGTCATAAAATTGGTCACTTGTATATACTCCGGAGGCTGAAACTTCTCCAAAAATGACAAAAATATCGTACTTAAAGTACTGTAGCACCTGTTGTATTGGCTCTGGTGAGCTGAAAATCAATAGGGTTCATCAGTGAGATGACCTGAATAATATTCAATAATAAAATTTGTGACTTGTTGAACTCCGGAGGCTACATCGTGCTAACAAACTGAAATTTCTCATTAAATGACAAAATGTCGTACTTCAAGTACCATAGCACCCGTTGTATTGGCTCTAGTGAGCTGAAAATCGATAGGGTTCATCTGCGACATGTCCCTAACAACATTCAATCATAAAATTGGTGACTTATTGCACTCCGGAGGCAGTATAGTGCTAACAAGACATGTAAGGAAAAGTGGCCGACGACAACGACGACGACGACGACATACAGGATTTTTTTTAAAAACCGTTTTCCGTGTTGTTGTTGATAGAAAACGTAAAAATAACTCAAAAAAACTTTCAAAATTCCAACTTTTTCTGGGGTAAACCAATACTTTTCTCGCATATAGATAGGTTGGGCGGAAAAGTAAAACATATATATTTTAAGGTAGAGCCAATTAATAAATCCAACCTAATAAAATGTGTAGTTATTAAAACAGTAATAAAATTTAGTTTAAAACAAGTATGGATTAATTTTAATTATAGTTAGTTGATTTTATTGTTATTATTCAAGTTATGGGCGCCAGAATTGGTGTGGTTACAAACGAATACCAATTCAATTCCAAATCTTTGTTTTGTTAAATAATATTTTACTCTTTATTATTATTATCTCAGGGATGTTTTCGGCACTGAACGCTCGTCAGCAACAGGAAACCTATAGGTAGAGATATCAGAGAAATACGCAAGAAATCATAGACAAAACATTTTAATATAGCAATAAAATTCAAATGGTTATCAATGCTTCATAACGAAATTGTGAAAATATAATACAACTCTCATAACTAAAAATTGTGAAAGCCTTTATATAAAGTAAATACTGTTATTTTACGAAATTGTATTTAGTGTGATAACAAGTAAACTTCAATCAAAAATATGTGCATTTAATATTTCGGAACCATGATCATGTTTACCGCGTCAATCCCAACTCTAATCGTTCCAATATTCTGTTCGTGCGGTTTTATGGATAGTAAAATGAATCTTATGTGAAAACAAAGAGTGGTGTGTTGGAAATATAATCTGTTATTGAAAAGAAAGAAATTTGGTGAGTATTATGTATTGATTTTATTTAGTGTGTTATGTCCGTAATTCAGTGGAGATTGATTATTTAATATCTAGTTACTATATAAGAATTCAGTTATAATTATTATCCCTAACCTAACATTTGAAAAGTTAATTTTTATTATCGTTTTCAGAAAAGATTTATATGTACATGAAGATAAAAAGTTCTTCATTGGTTTCTCATCGACTCAGGAGATTATACGAAAACCGTTCGTAGTTGCGATAGAATAAATGTTCAAATCTGGATTGTAAACAATTAAATTCTTGTAGTTAACACTAAACTCTCGGTTTTTTACATTTATATGTTTAAAAAGCGGGATATTATTATTGATTTACATTTACATACGTTGTTTGAGACTTTAATTGGTCTTTTATTAATCTTATTGTAGTTATTTTTACTTTCAAATTATAATTTTGAAGAGAATAATTTTAAGTGACCAACCCTTTCTACACCCGCAACGCTTCTCTTCAAGCCAACAATCAACAACGTTCAACTTTTTTGATTTTGTTTAATTGTTTTTTTGTTGTTAGGATAAATAAAATGTTTTTCTTAAATCAAATTACCCATTCTCGCGTTCATTTTGACATTTCAAATTGTGTTCTATTAAGTTTCGGAACCGCACTGTTGTCACTCTTAATTGCACTTACCGAACTACCGACGAACGTCAATTTCCGTATCAAATATTTTCATTTGACATTATATCACAATTTGATCTAAATGTTTATACAATATACAGGGTTCATCCAAAAATAATAATAACTGAGAAGATATAATTGTGGAATTTTGTTTTGAGATTTATATTGTTACATATACAGGGTTTTTTAAAATACACATCAGAAATATAATTGTTGAAATTTACTCGTAATGTTTTATTCTTTTAAATATAATTATTGAAATTTACTCCTAATGTTTTATTCTTTTCTAAATTCAATAGATGTCTTATAAATGACTTTAAAACGTATACAATGTGTAGGTTAGCTTAATTATTGACATGTTCAGAACATGAAACTAAAATTCACTCCTAAAATACAAAAAATTCAGAAACATTACAAATAAGATGAATAAAATATGTATACAAAATCATCCGACTTTCGTACGCAAATTATAAATTTGGTGCACTAACGATTTTAGAAAAAAATACTCGCCAGGTTTTAAAAATCTAACAGGCTTTTCTGGTCACTAAGCCCGACTGAAGGAAAGCGAGTAATATTTAGTCGACCAACTAAGAAAATCCTTTGTACCATCAATCCAAACTGTACCATGCGAAGTTTTTAAAAAATTTACTGTGGCCAAGACAGAGAACGCCCGCAATTTAGTACATCCGAGGGGTAAACCACCCTCCGAAATACTGTCACAAATTTAGGGAATCACGGGAAATCTCGCGAAATCCTGGGCAATCATGAGCAAAATAGGGAAAATTTCCGGTACTAAAGTGAAATCAATGTTGGCGATTGTGAACTTTGCGATGCTAAAAATATTGGGTAGCAATTTTTAGAATTGCAAACTTTTATTTTTTACATTTAAAAATTTTGCCTAAACGTTTCACAGCTTAAATGCATACAATCGGGAGGTTCATTAAAATCAGCCGTTGGGCGTGTGTAATATATATATATATATATATATATATATATATATATATATATATATATATATATATATATATATATATATGAATTTCTTTACGTTGAAAGCAAAGTTCATTGTTAACTAGTGTCATGTTAGTAATGCATTTTGTATAAGTTATCTATGGTCAGTAACTTTGTTAAAAATAGTATTCAATATATTATCCCAGTGATTTTTGATAAACTATGGTATTATTTCTTCCCACCGATTAGGGGAAAGTGTTTCGCATTGATAATGGTATAATGGACGGAGGACTTAACGAGGAACACTTGCCGGCTTAATCACCACTAGCTGACGGTCACTATACTTTTGAGCACAACTAAATTTAACATTCAACAAATTATGGTCAAGATTAAAACTGGTCGCCAAAAGCTATCAGTGGCTACCAGACTATAAGCTGTTAGTAGTAGATTGAGTTAGTATAAAATTACTTATTGATCAGATCTGATAAAATCGTAATGACATTAGAATATTTGTAAAAGGCTGTTATAGATCTTCAGAGCAATATCAATTATGTGGACGGTGATGTTGTTGGAATATCAGAATCGTGGCTTAATAATCAGATTACCAACCCTAATTTAAAATTTGTCGTTTTCTTGTTGACATTTATTGCTTTAAGTTTTATGTATATTGATTATTTTATATTATTATTACTGGCATTGGTGGAAAAGTAGGAAAGAACTACTCGTCTGAACCAATCTAGCCATTTATCCACATTGGTTGGAAACATTAAAAAAATTGTGTCTATTATGTAATGTTCATCTAGAATTGTATTGTCCTTCTGTTATATACTCAATGTAGATAATAAATGTATTATTATTATTATAAAAATAAAAAAATAAAGGTTTTGGAATGGGTCAATTTGTTGGTTCTTCTCAAGTACGTTTTGCGATTCTCATAATGTATGAAACAAATAATATGTCTCAAATTTTACACTGCAAATAAAATCTCGTTTATTCATTCTGTATTTTTTGAATAAGAATCATATGATGGATATCTATAAACTTTTCCATCATCTCAGCTCAACAAAACTCAACTGATGATTGTAAAAAAAAATCCATAATTTAGTGTGAGTGGATTAGACTTTCATTGAATGAAATTGAAAATACGATTAGTTCATCTTACCGAAATGGTACGCCCACAACTCATTAGAAGAGCCTCTAAGATCTTGATATCCACCATAAATCAGCATAGAACCATTGGTCACCAAGGCCGTATGACCTCTTCGTCCTTTCGGTGTAGCAACACCTGAAAAAACATCATTCAATTTTTATATTTATGAACTAATTATACAACAATGTAAAGCATTAAGTGATAAATGAAATGAACGGTTTTAAGGATTAGAACTAACTTTTCCGCATCCGTGGCCCTGAACAATATTCTATCATAAAACTGTTACTTGTATACACTTCGGGGGATGTATCGTGCTAACAAACCGAAATTTCTCCAAAAATAACCAAAAATTCAGTATATCTGGATTTATAGGACCCACTATACTTGCTCTAGTTAACTGAAAATCAATAGGGTACATCAGTGAGATACCTTGAACAATATTCAATCATAAAATTGATCAATCGTATACTCTCTGGAGGCTGTATCGTGCTAACAAACTGAAACTTCTCCAAAAATGACAAAAATATCGTACTTAAAGTACTGTAGCACCTGCTGTATTGGCCCCGGTGAGCTGAAAATCAATAGAGTTCATAAGTGAGATGCTCTGAATAATATTCGATTATAAAATTGGTGACTTGTTGAGCTGCGGAGGCTGTATCGTGCTAACAAACTGAAATTTCTCAAAAAATTACAAAATGTCGTACTTCAAGTACCATAGCACCCGTTGTACTGGCTCTGGTGAACTGAAAATCAATAGGGATCATCTGTGACATGTCCTTAACAATATCTAATTATGAAATTGCTGACTTATTGCACTCCGGAGGCTGTATCGTACTAACAAGACATGTAAGGAAAAGTAGCCGACGACAACGACGACGATGACATACACACAGGTTTTTTTTTCTAAAAACCGTTTTTTCGTGTTGTTGTTGATGGAAAACGTAAAAATAACTCAAAAAAAAATTTCAAAATTCCAACTTTTTTTTGGGTAAACCAATACTTTTCTCGCATATAGAAAGGTTGGGCGGAAAAGTAATATACTAATCATTGTACACCGTTTGTCATATGTACATTAAGAAAATTTCATGTAATTCGAGGGAAAAACATCCTGTATTTGGGCACAAACAATTAAAAACATAACTCTTGTGGAGTGGTTTCTATCACCTATCTATTTTTTTGGATATGATGTTGTTTATAATGAGATTATACACGATATTTTAATTGTTGAATCTGGAGCTCAAAATATGAAGATTTAACCTCAATTACCTAGATAAAATGTGGGTCCTTACTGAGTTCCAGGGTGTTTTATTTAAAAATTTAAAAACTATTTGTGCCCAGTTCTTTAATATATTTAGCTTAATAGTTAAAATATTTTCTGTTATACCCTATATATTTTTTTAATTGATTAATTGAATTATGAGCGCTAGTAATGAAAAAAATAGACTGATACCATGAATCAATTGCAAAATAAGAACTTACAGAAAAAGTACTAACAAATTTTGATAATATTAGATTCTGAATGATGTACGAATGTCAAGTATTTTATTTATAACAGTTATCCAGAAGCGTAAACTCAAATAAAAAACAGTTATTCACCTTTTTTAGTCTTTTTCTTTTTCCAGCTATTTGATTTGATATCGTAAACCCACAAAGGTGTTTCGGTGCCCGCTGAAAACCCGACTTCTCCGCCAAAAACGTACAGAGAATCTTTGTAAGCTACCGCCGTATGTTCCTGGAGACAGGGTAATTTATCACCCGCTGGCTTAATTTGTTGCCATTTCCCAGTGACTGTAACAAAAGAGAAAATTGATTATGTGGATCGTTTGGCTATAAATCGAGGCAATATATCAAAGGTCACAGATTCACTTACATTGAAAATAGCATCAGTTAATATTTGACAGAGATAATATTTAACATACATGTAGATGATTGATTGAACGTTATTTGGCATAAATACTAACGTTATAATTTGGCTGAATATAATAATATGTTTGAGAGTGTTTTTACCTGACCACCATGATGAAATGTATTAAATATTATGTGATGATTCACAAAAAGTTTATTACATCCAAAATAATATGAAATTGGAAGATGGATGAAATAATGATTACCAACAAAAATCCGTTGTTCCAGAGGAATATTCTGTATATTACTCTGGAACAGCAACGTGTGTTACCAACTTTGTGCCAATATCAGAGAGGATAGCTCTTCTACAAATTAATGCAAGGCCCGTGAATGTTAATCTCATCCAAATTTATGCTCCTATTACAGACTACAGCAACGAGGACGTAGACCAGTTCTACTAGCTAATATCAGATATAATCAAAACCTTGCCACAGCATGATATAAACATCATTATGGGTGATTTCAATACCAAACTTGGGAAAGAAAGAACTGGGGAACACATTGGAGACTTTGGACTAGGCGAGAGAAACGAACGTGGCGACACCCTAAGTGCATTAGTTGCGGAACTTGATCTGATTGTTACCAATACATTCTTCCAACAACATCCTAGAAGATTGTACTCGTGGAAATCGAATGATGGGAAAACTAGAAATCAGATAGACTTTGTACTCATTAATAAGAGATTTAGAAACAGCATCAAAAACATTAAAACCTATCCAGGAGCAGATGTACAGTCGGATCATAACCCGCTGATAGGAAGGATGGTAATCAGGTTGAAGAAGGTAGAGAGAAAACGTCTAGGGAGATAGACTACAGAAAACGGAAAGACACAGCCACTAGCAATTTGGTAGAAAGCGAACTCTTGACAGAGACGGAAGAAGAGGTAAACGATGGAGATGTAGAAAAATACCTTAAGATGCTCCAAGAAAGTGTACATAAAGTGAGAGAAAAGTACTTAAAGCCTAACAAACAGATGAAGACATCTTGGATGATGGATGAGATCTTAGAACTGATGGAAAGGGGGAGATTTTATGAAAATAATAAAAGAGAATACATGAACATACAAAAAGAAGTAAGGGCGAAAATAAGAACAGCCAAAGAAGAAGAGAAATCGGAAAAATGTATGGAAATCGAAGAATGTCAAGCTCAATGTGATAACTTTATATGCACAAGAAGGTAAAGGAAATGGTGGGAACAGGGAAGAGAAGAATTGTTAATGTACTTTAGGATAACCAAGGCCGAGTTATAGTAGAGAACTCGGAAATTAAGCAAACCTGGGAAGAATACATTAAACAACTGTTTGATGACATGAGAACGGTGCCACCCAATATCTAAGAAATAGATGGTCTCTCAATCTTAGAGGTAGAAGTGTAGGCAGTTTGAAAAATTCGAAAGATCAAAAGGCCATGGGCCCCGACGGGATTCCTGCAGAAATATTAAAGCTGATCGAAAGGAAGAATCTAAAGTGGCTTACAAAAGTGTTCAATGTGATCTATGATATAGGCGTCATACCCACGGAATGGCTGAAGTATGAATTACTCTCCCCAAGAAACCTAATGCTAGGAAATGTAGCGAGTTTCGAACAATAAGCTTGATGAGTCATCTACTCAAGATTTTCCTGAAAATAATTCACAATAGGATATTTAAACTGTGTGAGGAGCAGATGTCTGAGACTCAATTCGGCTTTAGAAGTTCTGTGGGGACTAAGGAGGCTCTATTTTCGGTCCAGGTGCTGTTTTAGCGATGTAGTGATGAATAAGAAGGCGTTTTATCAAGTACGGCACACGAAAATGATGGAAGTTCTGCAAATAGCTGGCCTATACGGTAAGGACCTCAAAATCATCAGAAATATCTATTGGAATCAGAGGGCTTCTGTCGGGTAGACAAAGAGACAACAGAAGAGATACAAATATTACGTGGTGCGCACTATCTCCTGTAATTTTCAACCTGTACTCAGAATGCATTCTCAGGGAAACCCTGCAAGACATTGAAGTTGGAATCCTGCTAAACGGAAAACGACCGAATAATATAAGGTATGCATATGATACCGTTATTTTTGCGGACAACCTAGCTTCCTTACGACTCCTAATGAACAGTGTTACAACATACAGCCGACAATATGGTTTGGAAATAAACACCAACAAGACAAAGTTCATGATAATCAGTAAGAACCAAAACACCCGCAGTATTTTGTTGGTGGACGAAACTCCTTTAGAAAGAGTCAACAAATACGGATACTTGGGCACGAACATAAATGATGACTGGGACCATTCTGTGGAGATCAGAACGCGTATTGAAAAAGCCAGAACATCATTCATTAGGATGAAGAAAGTCTTTACCAGTCACGACTTACAGCTGTCAACGAGAATTCGCCTACTGCGATGTTACGTGTTTGCGATCCTTTTTTATGGAGTCGAATCATGGACGGTTACGGAGGCCTCCTCCAAAAAACTTGAGGCATTTGTAATGTGGCTGTTCCGAAGAATCCAACGAATACCTTGGACAGAGAAAATAACCATCATGGAAGTAATGAGAAGGATGGGAAAGGAAGAAGAAGTCCCAAACACCGTCAAGACCCGAAAGCTACAATATCTTGGACATATAAAGCGTAATGAGAGCCGATATACCCTTTTACAGAAGATTTTCCATGGCAAGGTTGAGGAGCTAGAGGAGTGGGAAGAAGGAGAATATTGTGGTTGAAAAATCTAAGAAAGTGGTTCAACAAATTAACCACTCAACTATTCCGAGCTGCTGTTGATAAAGTGCGAATAGCCAGAATTATATCCAACATCCGGAGCGAAGAAGAACAAAAATCATGAACGTGTAGGAGAAACTCATCACGTCGTAGTTAACTTAAATCTGCTAGGAAATTTATGATTAACGGTAAGTACTCTTAGAAAATATTGGAATGTCTCGATGTCAATATGAACGATCCAATCTTGAGAGAAATACTGTGCTAGAGTTCTTGTTCTATATTACGTAAATATCTGTTTGGTCATTTACATCTGATATAATAATAGTGCTTGTATTGTAGTTCTTATCCCAGTTTTTTACATCACTCCATGATATGTTTGTCTCGGCCTCAGCAAACATCATTTTTTTCATCTCTGCGTCTTTGATTCCCAAACTTGCTTGATATATTCACGAGGTCTGTTTATTATATAACGAGACTGCTTATGAAAAAGAGTTTTAATTTCAAAATCATCCTAAAATCGGATGATCCCTCCACCCGCCATACACTGTCCCTTTCGTTTTTCCCATTAGTGAAAGCATTACTGGAAGTCTTCTTTTGTATGATCATTTAAAAGTTCCGCCGACTCTAAACGGCTCACTTATGAGACAAACTTGATCTTTGGAAGCAGAAAAAATGTCAGAGGGTACTAAATCAGACAATAACGGCGCAAGTTCGAGAACTGGATTGCCTCTAACGGCTAAATAACACTTGATAGTGTTATGGACAGGTGCGTTGTCCTGGCGCAAGATCCACGACTTGTTTTCCCATAACTCCGGTCGTTTCTCACAAACTCGCTCCAAAACTTTCAGTTAGTTAGTTTGGTTTACAGTTTGACCTCGTGTAACACATTCAATCATCACGCTGTCGTTGAAATAGAGATACGTGGACATGGTCGTTGGTCGTCTTCCGTGCTCTCTCAGCCTTCATAAAACCGTTTATACCATTCCAAAACACGCTCAAGGGATAGGGAATTTTTAGCATTGCCTCTTTCAACAATTGGTCACTTGCGTACAATCCGGAAGCTGTATCGTGCTGACAAACCGAAATTTCTCCAAAAATTACCAAAAATGTAATACTTCAAGTACCATAGCACCTGTTGTACTTGCTCTCGTGAGGTTAATATCAATAGGATTTATCTGTGAGACATCGTGAACTATATCCAATTACATAATTGGTCATTTGTTTACACTGCGGAGGCTGTATAGTGCTAACAAATCGAAATATCTCCAAAAATTACCAAAAATGAGGTACTTCAAGTACATTAGCACCCTTTGTACTGGCTCTGGTGAACTGAAAGTTAATTGGGCTTATCTGTGAGATGCCCTAAACTATACTGAATAATAAAATTGGTGACTTGTTGTATGTACTCCGAAGGCTATATCGTGCTAACAAGACATATTATATAAAGTGGCCGACGACGACATACACACATGATTTTTCTTCTAAAAACCTTTTTTATTTTTTTTTCGCAGAAAGACGATAAACTTCCTAAAAAGATTGAAAGATATTGACAATTGTTTCGATATTAAATATCATCGAAACAATTGTCAATTTCATAGAATTTTTAACATTTTTTAAATATATTGTAGAATCATCTATAAACTGTAAGTTTTATTTAAAACACTAATATGAGTAGATTCTACGAAGTAAGGGTCGAGACAGTTAATTGCTTAAATAATTGATACAACATTAAAAAATGGATTCTTTGAAGACACGACGCGTCAGTTGAAAGGCAGAAATCACTCGTATTTATAAGTGGTCCCATAACAACCTGGATGAGTCAGACAAGTATGGTTTTAAATCCCGAATACACTATTTATGTAACGTGAATTTCGTTCACCACTCGTAATATTTCTCGTCGATGAAAGAGTGACGTAAATTTCGTTTACTCCTCGTAACATCGAATAATACTTCTTGTCGATGGTTGTCAAATTTTAATTTTTCGGATGAGTTCGTTTTTATTAGGATATTTAAGCCAATGCGCGCTGAGGTTCTGCCCTTATTTCTTTAACGAAAATATACTTATCGTTGAGTTCTGTCATCCTACCGTATCGAAGTGCATTCATATGAACGGTGAGTAGTTTCGCTTATAATGTATAATATTTCTTCGCTAATTCTTTCTTACATTGTACTTAATAGTTTCAAATTAATTTTTGTTCTGGTTCTTTATATCTTTTTTTATAACAATAGAATTTTACGTTAAAGAAATGTTAAATTAAAAATAAGTGGAATAGTAACTTTTCTTATGATTCTATTGTGCTTTTATTCCTAAAATCTCTATTAAAAATTGCAAGATACACGAAACATAAACCTGGTTCTTTATATCTTTTTATTATAACAATGTAATTTTACGATGAAGAAATGTTAAATTAAAACTAAATGAAATAGTATCTTTTCTTATGATTTTCATTGTGCTTTTTATTTCTAAAATAAATAAATTTTCTCAAAATATTGTAAAATACAGGATATATGAACCACGGTATTTGATATCATTTCATAATTTTGTACTTATGTTACTTGTACCTACTGTAATCTCAATCTCCAGATATCCTGCATTTTACTGAATTCAAGAACTATATATGATCCAATTGTCTTTTCTAGCACTTTTTCTTACCGGCCCAAAATTTATTTTACCGGCCTAAGCCTTCCTACCGACCTAAGCCTTTTCACCGGCTGAAATTCTACCAGCTGAACTCTACCGGCTGGGACCACGGCTCTACTCAAAACCGACTTGACTTGACTTGACGCAGCCAGCTCATTGGTTCCCGATTCCTTTGTACGTCATCACATTCATCGTTGGAAAAGAAAAAAAAGCAAGGAAAGTACTAACGTCCATAATCGTAAACATTATCGATTATTTCCAACTACAGTTCATGGATTGATTAACTTAATAGTTTTGTATTACATGTAATTAAATATCTTCTTTGTAAAATTTTTAATTCATGTTTAAAATTTAATTTTCCTTCAGAATCTAAAACTTTTTTATATAACATTTTGAAATTTCAATTTCCTTTCGGTCTCTAATTTTTTTTAAATAATAAATCAAGTTGTAAAATTTAATAACATTTTTAGAATCCAATTTTCTTACAGTATCTAATTTTTTTATTCTATTTCTATTTAATAAATCCTTCCAACTTCTTGTTTTGTTGACTGGGATTAGTTGATGTGAGGTTAGGTTAGGTTATAGACTAGTAGGACTCAGGGTTGCGCCCATTTATCTTTCCGTTTCGTAACGTAAGAATAAGTAGGATTACCCGAGCACCGGTAAGACCTACTCCTTCAGTCTCTACTATAATATAATACACGCCTGAGTAGCTCTTCGACGAAGTGGCCGTTGCAATTGCAATATTATTCCAAATACTCTGAGATTCAAGATCGGATAGAAATTATAGCAGTAGAAATTATAGAACTCGATGACAGAAGTCAAATCGATGAAAAATATTATTCATTACATTGCAAATCACAAAATGCTTATGAAAAATTAAATTCAAAACCCATTCAAATTGCTCAATCAAATTTACAAGCTCAGAGTGAAACTCATATTCGTTTACCGTCAATAGAGATACCAATTTTGCCGGAGACAGTACAAAATGTACTGCTTTTATAGATTGGTTCAATGCATTAATTGTAAATAATACCAGACATACATCTAAAACTGAAAAATTCTATTGTTTAAAATCATACTTGCGAGGTGACCCTCAAAATTTAATTTCGCAATTACCAGTGAATGAAAATAATTTCGAAAACAAATTTACACAGAGATTATGGAAAATACTAAGAACGAAACTAAACTCAAAAAAACACAACAAAGGCCATACATTTTATGTCATATCTATCCTTACATACAGCTTTGGAATAATCAATTGGACAGATACAGAGCTTGAAGAACTTAATCGCGAAATCCGCACCTTGAGCTCCAAATACCGCAAACATCACCCGCGCAGCTCAATAGAAAGGGTTAATGTACCACGAGAAAAAGGAGGACAAGGAATCCTGCACATACCATCACATAATCAAAAACAAATTACAATGCTTAGACAATACTTTATAGATGAAAGCACGAACAGTCAACTACATAAAACATTAAGGCAAATTGATAAGAAACTAACACCGCTAAACTTGTCACAAAATAACAACGATAAACAAAGAGAAGAATATGACCTTGAAGATAAATGGAAAAGAAAAGAACTGCATGGTCGGTATCCAACAACCTTAATGCAAGCCCACATAAACAGAGATGCCTCTCTCATGTGGTTGAAACTCGGATATCTGTTCCCCGAAACCGAGGCATTTTTGATAGCGATACAAGACCAGGTCATTGCAACGAGAAATTATAAAAAATATATAATGAAAGAACGTATCCCAACAGATAAATGTAGAATGTGCAAGGAACATACTGAATCACTGGACCATATTATAAGCGGATGTGAAGTACTAGCTCCAAAAGAATATATTAAAAGGCATGACAACGTTGGCAAGGTAATCCATCAAGAGCTACGGAAAATCCATGGCAACACAATTGTGGGAACAATCCCATACTACAAGTATAATCCAGAAAGTGTCCTCGAAACCGAAAATTATGAAACGTATTGGAATAGGGAAATTATAACAGACTTACCTCTACAACACAACAGGCCAGACTTGGTATTCACCGACAAGAAACTGAGACATACTGACTTAATTGACTTTTCCATCCCACTTGCCGCAAATCTGCAGAAAAAAGATAAAGAAAAAATTAGTAAGTATTTACCTCTTACTAATGAAATAAAAGACATGTGGAACCAAGAAAAAGTTGTCGTAATACCAATCATTATAGGTGCAACTGGAGAAATACCACATACACTCATCGAAAATCTAAAGAAATTAGGCATAAAGGAACAAATATATCACCTACTACAAAAAATCGTTATGATAGAAACCAGTGGAAATGTTAGGCGCGTGCTAAACGACACTCAAGACCCAAAAAAGTATACTTACCTGTCTTCTTGCAGCATATGCCGAAGCAAGGAAAGAGCCATATCCAGACATAAGTCTGTGGAACACAAGAATAATAATAATAATAATAATAATAATAATAATAATAATAGCAATAATAATAAGTTCATTCTGGAAAAAATATACATAATATTAACAATACACATACGAGTATAAGATGAAACAATATCATCCGAATAAACCAAATAACAACGGAAGTATAGGTAAATACTTGTTTGTGGTATAAAAAACTACATCTACTAAAAATATTTAAGAAAACAGTTGAATCACGTATTGGAGTATATGAATATAATTTTTTTTATTCTATTAATTTATTGTATCTTCATTCAAGCCCTGTATTGAAACTTTGAGATATAAGTATTTATTCATATCAATGATTTCATTCATGAGCAAAGACAATAAACAGTATGTATAACAAGAAAATTATTACGACAAAACTGGTAAAGCAGATACAACAATACAAAACACAACAGGTATTGAACAAACATATACTACAACTCGCTTAAGACCTGTACATATTGCACGCGAGCGTTCTCTTCTTTAATTCTCGTTTCAAATACATTTTATCCCTATTTACATTTGTTGCTAGATGCATTACACTCTTTTGTCTCATTGAGTATTCCTCTATTGTTTCCAACGTTTATCTCTTTTTTTTCTTTTTTTTTGGTTACATAATTAAATCTACACATTTAAAATATCTCTCAATCACTTAATCAGGGAGTGAACACATCTCAACATGTAAGATAAATGATTTTATATATGATTCGAAAAGCCCTGTCGAGTGAATTTCTAATAAATAATTTTTGTATGCGGTTGGTAAAAAGGTATAAATTATGGTACTCAGAAAATTCAATGATTTTTGTCCAATGGTTTTGTTTTTTATAGCAATTTCTATATTTTCTTTTAGTTCGTATCGGGTGTTGTAATTGTGATCGATTGTTTGGAGTAGTGTTGATTTATTCTTATAAATGTATATAACGACGTTGTAAAAATATGTCTGTCTTATATCCAATAACGATGTTTCTGGGAATAGAGAGTTAATTGGGTAAGCATTCGTTTTTTATAAATTATTTTCAAAAACCTTCTTTGTATAACTTCTAATTTTTTCAGGTGTGTTATTGATGCAGAACCCCAGCACAATATAGCGTAGTTAATTCTGGATTCAACAAGTGAATGGTACACTACTCTCAGATAAGCAGGTGTCAATATAATTGTCATATATTTGATTTTTTATAATAGAGGTCTTAAATTGTTTGCAATATTATTTATATGTAAATCCCATCTAAGGTGGGAGTCTATAATTTCTCCTAGATATTTAATACTATTCTTCAATTTTATTATTTTTTTTCCTGACTTGTCTATTCTCAACTCGGTAAATTGGGGTAATCTATTTTCATAGCTACAGAATGGGACAAAAAACGTCTTTTCAAAATTAATGGTCAGCTGCCTACAGTAAACCATTCAGAAATATTATTAATATCAGTCTCAATATCTTCCTTCAGCTCTTGCCACGTAAAATGGCTGATAAAATATCGCTGTATCATCAGCAAAACCGATAATGTTTCCTTTAGTTTTGATATGAAACAAGTTATTAATATATATTAAGAATAGGGTTGGTCCCAGAACTGTGCCCTGAGGTACTCCAAATTTGATTCTCCTATTATGGTTAATACAAGCTTCTATTTCAACAGCTTGTTCTCTATCGCTCAAGTAACTTTTAAATAAGTTCAATGGAACTCCGCGAATTCCTATATCCTCCAAGGCCACCAGCAGCTGACTATGAGATACGGTGTCGAATGCCTTGGCAAGATCCAGGAACACGCATATTGAATGCTTAGTTGTATCCAGCGAGGCATATATTTGGTTTATCAACGCTACTATAGCATCACTTGTTGAAAGTCATTCCCGGAAACTGAATTGAGATTGTGATAAAATATTGTATTTATTTAAATATGCTGTTAACCTAGATTTTAGGGATGTCTCGAAAATTTTTGCAACTGTTGATATTAGTGAGACAGGTCTGTAGTTTGATAATCATTTTTTATTCCCTGTTTTATGTATTGGAGTGATTATGGCCTTTTTAAATTCTGCTGGGTATTTCCCTGTTCCGAAAATGGAATTGAACAAATCTACTAAATATGGAGCGGTCACTTCTGCATTTTTTTGATAGCTTCAGATGTAAAGTTGTCTACACCCGGTGCCTTTTTGTTTTTTAATGTTTTAATAATATTTAATACTTCTTACTCTGTTACAGGTGTTAAAAAGAAGGATGTATGCATCTGAATTCGATCGTTTTTGCAGGCAGGAATAGTTTGAATATTTATTTCTCTTGCTAATTTTTCTCCAACGTCGTTAAATTTTGGTGCTATATGTATAGGTTCCATAGCTGTAGCTCCATCCTCTGTAACTATTTCCTCTATTTTATCTTTATTTTGATTATTATTACTACTTTTACAACCTTTTATAAGTGTCCACAATTGCTTGGAACTATTTTCACTTTCTGTTATTCGCTCTGAGTAATAATTTACCTTTGCTGCCTAATGGTTTTATCGACAATTCTCCTGTAATTTAAGTACTCTCTTTCTTTTTCGACATCTCCAGGGTCTTTAGAAAGTTCCCTGTAGAGATTATTCCTTCTCTGAATAGAGGTTATTATACCCTTTGTAATCCATTTTTTCCTTTTCATGAACCTACGATTCATTTTCGTCGCAATCGTGTTAGATGAAATGTATGAGCTTAGAGTTTTTATTAAGTAAGTTCCCTTTTGATCTACGTCAATATGGTTTTTATATTCGTTTCAATCATGTTTGCGCAAGTGTTGTTTCAATTTGTTATAGTTTACGTGTTTTATATTATGCTCGTTTTGGGATTTTAATGTTGGAGAGGATGGGATAAATGCAAAAATCCCCCTATGGTCACTTATAAATGTGTCATACACAGATGATATGCAATTATCTACGTTGTTCTTCCTGCTACTTTAAAAAATGTGATTCGATGCAACTTTTAGACAAACCATAAACTCTAGTGGACTTATTTATTAGGGAACAAAAGCCGTACTCTTCCATAATATTCGAATAATTGGAAACATTGTCGCTAGTCAATTTCAAATTGATATTGATATCGCCGATTAAAATGTGCTCGGTAATTTTTAATTTACTTGCTTGTCTCGAGATCACAGAGAAATTCATCATCATTAACTTGTGGAGGCTTATATATTGAGGTTATAGCTATTTGATTACTATTTTTCGTTTTTAGTATTACTTGTATGGCACGACACATTTCTATAGATATCACATTATGTTTATATTCAAATTTATTTTTAATAAAAACTAAAACTCCATCATTTTTGTTTATAGTACCCTCACTATGTAGTAAGTCGTAGTTTTCAAGCTGAAACGAACTATAGTCATGCACAGTAAAGGTTTCACTCAAAACTATGCAATCATAGGAAAATGAAAGTTGATGTAAAAATATTTTCAATTTATCCAGGTTTTTCTTTACGCTACATATATTTTGATGGAAAACAGTGAATTTCTGGCCATTTATATTGCTGTAAATATTATTAATTTCATTCGTTGACTTCAATTCTAAAGTATTGAAAGGTTCACAATTCACATCCCTAATGTGAGGATCCATTGTGCGACCTGGTACAATTTTGTGAAACTAGGGACAAACTGAGGATATGAGATCGCTTGAAATAATATTAAAAAATAACAAAAGTATAACTTTGCCCCTAATTATTAAGACAGTATGACCTTAACTATAGCCCCGTCAATAGAAAGATTAAATAAGAAAACAGAGCACACAACAGTGAAGGGAAGAGATTAAGTTATACCCTTTTTACACTTGAGGATGAATTGTTCTTAGTTCTGTAATGGAGATTTGGATCTGGTTTTCCATTTAAGGCTACTTTTGAAAAGTTCTTCTTGTCTTTGGGTGCATGTGGTTTTTCTAGTTTTTGATTTACTGCTTCTTTATCTAGTTGATTTCGGTCTCGATGCTCTTTTCCGTTTATTTTTGGTGTTTTGATCGATAGATGGTGAACAGGTGTTCCAGGATCGCTGCTGGAAGTTTGCATTTTAGCGCTTTCTTCTTCAGCTGGATCCGTTAGTTGTGATGCATGATATGTAGTCCCATTTACATGAAGCTTTTCCCCCTTAATCAAGCAGTTTGGTTCGTTGTTTTGTTTGGCAGTATACAGGTGTGTTCTCAAAATTTTGGTCTCGGCTAATTGCAGTTTGGTTTGATCATGTACAATAGAAATTTCAGTTCCTTTTAGGTTCTTGATATTTTTGAAAATCTTCTGCTCCTTTAAACTCCAGTTTAATCGGACTCGTTTTACTACGGCCCAGTGTATAGATATTATTAAAATCAGATTCGGATAACGTCAGACTTAGTAAGTTATTGAGGGTATCAATTACTTCGGAATTAGTCGGTTTATCTTCCTTTCTTTCCAATCCAAATACAATAATGTTATGTCTCTTATTGGCTCTTTCTAACTGCTAAACCCTATTCCGCAACAGCTCGTTCTCCATTCCTATATTATTTATGGTGTGTATTAAATTCTCAACTTTTAAGCTTAGTCTAACTTCTGTAGTTTTTATTGATGATTTTAGGTCTGCAATCTGCTTTTGTACACGCTCCAACAAATCTCTATTAGTAATATCATTCTCGTTCATATTTCCGTGTATGGACAGCTTTATCTAGTTTTGGATGTAAGTAAATAAGTTTTGCGTCAGCTGTGTTTTGATAAGAATTTTGTTTTGATAGATACCTACTTCATTCACAAGATTCGGATTTTATTTTAGTTCAAGCTGATTAGGCCAAAATTATTTAATTTTATGTAATAAATGTAAATAAATAATAAATGACTTACAGTATTCGCTGTGTTTTTTCTATCACTTTAACTGTTAACACAGAATACTTCCATAGAGTAAATATTGTATTATTGTTTCTCAGAAGGCGACCACACACATTTTCCAATGATCAGCTACAGCCTTTGCATAGTGTTTGGGCAACGAGAAACTGAGAAAAGTTTTACTGATAAGTCCCCTCGAAAGTTATAAAAGCGGAAAATGGACCCAGTTGGAGAGAAAATGGTGAAAGCTCTGGAAAAACCTGAACATTGACAAATTTCGTTATTCATGGACATCATTCTCGTATTAGAATATTTCAATAAAGGTGATATTCTTAAGCTAGAAATGGGTGTACTTCAATTAATAACTGACATAATACGACAGAAAATACAGAGATTTGCTCAGGTTTCTAACGAAGTCCAGCATCGTACTGAAGCTACTTTTTCATTCCCTATGCAGTCTACGCATCATGCATGTCCTCAAGCAGCCTATGCGACCACAGATCAACGTTCAACTCCATCAACCTACTATTCGCTAACGCCTCTGCTTACAAGGGCGGCAGAAAAATATTATAATAATTTATATAGCCAACACTTCCTTCAACCGCATCTCCAATAACATCACCATTGTCTTATCATTTGATTATACCATTCCTAATGTTTCCGACTATTTTAATTAAAAATAAACGGTTTTAAAGATTAAAACTAACTTTTCCACATCTGTGGCCCTGAATAATATTTTATCATAAAATTGTCACTTGTATACACTTCGGGGGATGTATCGTGCTAACAAACCAAAATTTGTGCGAAAATAACCAAAAATGTAATATATCTGGATTTATAGGACCCGCTGTACTCACTCTAGTCAGCTGAAAATCAACAGCGGACATCTGTGATACACCTTGAACAATATTCAATCATAAAATTGGTCACTTGTATATACTCCGGAGGCTGTATCGTGCTAACAAACTTAAATTTCTCATGAAATTAACTGTCTCGACCCTTACTTCGTAGAATCTGCTCATATTAGTGATTTAAATGAAACTCACGGTTTCTAGTTAATTCCACAATATAATAAAAGTTATTGAAAATTCTAAAAAATTGACAATTGTTTCGATAAATCAATATCAGGTAGGCATCAAATGAAATGTAACTTCTGTCATTCTGACGATGATATTGATTTATCGAAACAATTGTCAATTTTTTAGAATTTTCAATAACTTTTATTATATTGTGGAATTAACTAGAAATCGTGAGTTTCAATTAAATCACTTAAATTTCTCCAAAAATGACAGAAATATCGTACTTAAAGTACTATAGCACCTGTTGTACTGGCTCTAGTGAGCTGAAAATCAAAAGGGCTCATCTGTGAAGTGTCATGAATAAATATTCAATCATAAAATTGGTCGTACTTCTAGTACCATAGCACCCGTTGTGCTGGCTCTAGTGAGCTTAAAATCAATAGGGTTTATCTGTGATACGTTCTTAACAATATTCAATCATAAAATTGGTGACTTGTTGCACTCCGGAGGCTGTGTCGTGCTAGCAAGACATGTAACGAAAAGTGGCCGACGACAACGACGACGACGACATACACACATGATTTTTTTTCTAAAAACTGTTTTTTGGGTTGTTGTTGATGGAAAACGTAAAAATAACTCAAAAAAACATTTCAAATTTCCAACTTTTTTTGACCGGAAAGGTAATAAGGAAATTAATACTAATTAACCGTATTTTTTACCTAATTGCAACATTTAGATAGGTTGAATGCAATCTCTCATTACAGTATTTTGTCGCTAGAAAGAATCGTTAAAACGACCGTGCATTTCATCAAAAAATAAATGTACATTCGAAAATAGTTGAAGAAATATTCTTAGAATGTTCTCAACAAAGTATAAAAAACACCCTCATAATGATTGGGTGCATCCAATATATTCTTCGTTTTTGTAAACATCGACGGCTTCGTCGATGCAATAGCTACAATGCCATAATACGATTCCTTTCTATTGTGGACAAAAGTTGACTATTTAATGTTCGCGTCTCGACCTCATTTGCCCAATATCGGTCTGGCAACAAAACCGGCTTTTGAAAGGTTGGTACATGATCGCTACCCGATATCGGCCGATTCTCACCCGGTACGTGTGTAACTATCTTTACTCATTTCTTCCAAACGACCAAAATAAGTAGGACTTCAAAGAAACAATTACGTAATCAGATAACTACTAGAAATTTTCAGGATCAACAGTTCACTAAATGTAATTTGATCCTGCTTTTTCGATAACCATATAAAGTTTCTTATATTTTTCACGCCCTGTTTACAATGTGTACCCTTATCCAATATTAACTATCATTACAATTTAACGTCTGCTTCCGTATGTTGTACGCCTAGAAAATTGAACGTAATCCCTCGTCGTCTATCTCATATTTCATTCAGTGACTGTCCAACCCTCAACGCTTTCCCTGAATTCTCTTATACATTGGGGGGCAATAAACATACAGATATGCGCCTATTCGGACAAATTCCTTTGTAAGATTGCGAAATTGGATTTCACAGAAGTCAATAATCCAAAATTACCAAAACAGGTTAGGGTTGTAAGTTTAATTCAACAAATGAAGAAAAAAATGAAAGATACGTTGATTTTCTCACTGAGATACTTTTTGTTAACCACACATTATTCATAACATCATTATAATTATATTTTCGACGTAATATTTTCCTAATTTAAAATTAAATCACTACATATTATAAAACGACGTCCTCCGCCGCGTCTGTCTGTCAGTTCACGGAAAACTCTAAAACTACTGAGAAGTTTCTCATACGGTTTCCACCAATAGAACGTGATATGTATATGAATGGTTTAGGTATATAATGTGTCAAGAATTTGTTTAAATTGGTTGAATATAACAGTAATTGTTGGAAGTGTCATAAACAGTGAAGCCGCCTGGGATCTCTCATGAAAAATACTGCCTAATCCCTTTGAGATATAAGAAAATAACGCATGGTGGGATATTCCTCTTTTATAGACCTAGAAAAAAGTCCGCGATGTCATACATCTATGTTTTAAGGTAGTAGAGGAAAGTCGCCTATTATGGGGTACCATTTTAATTTTTACAAAAATTTCATATTTTTTATCTCTGTTTAACTTTCAATTTAGCAACATCGATTCTTTTTCATACTAGCAAGATAATTCTGAATAAAAAACGGTTGAAACTTTAGAATTATTTTATAAAAAAATGATTTAAAAATATTGTGTCTACCCCATATTATGCTACCAGGTAGCCTAACTTGGAGCCCTGATAAGACTTAATATGGGGTATCTGAACCAGATATGACCTAATACGAGGTACCTGAAAAAACTATGTAAATAGTGCAATTATGTATAGTAGGTACAAAAAAATAATAAATCTTACTCAAAAACTTTTAAATTTTATTGATAGATGATACAAATCAATCAAATCATACAGTTATAAAAACTCAAATAGAGTGTATCTAAAGATTCACATGAAAATGAAAACATTTTTTTTCAGAAACAAAGAGAAAATTAAATGTTATTTGAACAAACTATCTAAAATAGGAACATACATAAATTAAAAACTCCTGCAAAAGTCACAAATGTAGTTAGGCGTGTCATTTCCGGCACGGTGGACATGGGCCCATTCCAAACATCCTTCACACTGTACCCACTCATCTCCACTTCTATCATCTTCAAAGATGATATAACAAAACATGCATTCTGCTTCAATTTCATCGTAATTAGAATCGTCTGATTCTTGAAAATGCATCTCGATATCTGACTTAGATGATGAGTCTCTCTTAGTCTGTTTCTTGCGTTTTTTATTTTTCATTTTGTTGGTAGTTCTCTCTTTGTGTAATATCGGTTATGATTCGCTAAAAACTTTTCTTTTGGGAACATTTTTCTTTCTTTTTTCACTCTCTTCCAGTTCTTCTTTATAGGATGTACTCGTAACCACCACGCACTTGCCCCTTCTGGTTTTTTTCAGTTTATCAATTTTGATGCTCAAATTTGGAATAGGCAATATGTTTCTGGGTAAAATCAGTTTTTAGGAGGAGTGATGTGGAGCATCTACGCAGAATTACACTTTGAAGTGCTTGTAATGGCATGATCTGCAACTAATTTTGACCCAGCAGAGAGAGCACCATAAAAACTATTTGTTGTCGAGATGCTCGGTATGTAAATATCTTTTGGTATTCCTTCCATATCGTCATCATTTGCCATATCACCAGAATTCACCACATCACCATCATTCACCAGATCCCCAATATTTTTTTTTTTGTATTTTCATCTAAACTGAACACATATTTCCTGTTGAATCCAGCCCGACTGATGACATGCGTATATTGAACCTGCCGGAGCACCATTCATCAATTCAATCTTCATATTTTTTCTGGGGATATTATCAATGGTGGCACATATTGTCCTATGGTAATAAAACAAAAAACCACTGTTATAGTAGATTCTCGTTCAGCGGATGTAATGGCTCCTATTTTTTTTTCTCTTCCGAGCTATCATTTCAATGTGCTTATGTTGGATAATTGATATCCCAGACTCATAGCAGTTATATATCCTGGATGGATTATGCCCAATTTTATTTATTCGAGGTTGGCTGTCGAAGACTGCTGTAAAGGAATTTCAGAGTTCTCACAATTTTTTAATATGGCGGAGCAGTTGTACGTCATTCGTCTATACACACAGAATTTATAAATGTGCAAAAAAATGTATCCTGGTAAACAACCGAAAGAACTAAAACAGCTTCAACAGGCAAGGTAGTCAATTCAATACCAAAAGTGTAGCGTTAACTACAGTAAATGAGAGATGAAAACTCATATTGGGATTCCATTTGGAATAGAGTGGAGAAATTATGGACAATAGCTGGTGACACTTCGGAAGTAGTTCCCAGCGTAAGAAGCAACCACCTCCCCGTTTTAATATATTTTTTACAGAGGTTGCAGTCGAAACTGAATTGGATACTTCGAAACAAGGTCTGATAAATGGCATTTATTTCAATTTTGGATAAAATAATAACTGAGTTCCAATCCCGTTGCTCAATGAAAGACTTTTGTCGGTATCTATTTTAAGTATTGAAAAGGATCGCATTAAAAATTTCAATTTTGAGAATATACACTGGCGACCAAAAAATTGAGGTCACCTTAAAATTTTCATGTTCTTTGAAATTTTACGTTTTCAGATCGTATTCGCAAACTGTACATCATTGCATGGGCTTTTGTAAGCTGAATGTGATACTCTATACTAAATAAAAATGCATTTTTTTCTTGGACTGATTTATTCTGAAAAAGCAACAAATTAACATTATGGGCGAAATTCAACATGTTGTTCGGGAAAATATGAAACGAACAAAATTTAAAAACTTGACACTAATAACGTGTATTCCCTCCTCTTGCATTGATGACTGCTGGAAGTCGGCGCGGCATACTTTGAATTAAGTTGCGGATCACATTCTGGTCGATGCTATTTCATTCCTGCAACAGCAATCTTCTCAGCTCCTAGGGAGTTCTTGGTGCTGGTGTGTGTCTGCGGATCAGTCGTCCCAGTTAGTTCCAGAGATGTTCTATGGGCTTCATGTCTAGGCTGCGGGCTGGCCAATCAAACCACCTACCTAATTTCTACCTCATCCAGATGGAGAGGTTTATAGCAGTAAAGATGGTTTGATTATGGGCAACCCTCTCAGCCCCCTACTAGCAGAAATTTTCATGGATAATATAGAAAAAATAATTCATGAACACCCCCTTAGTAAAAAATGTATGTACTGGCACCGATATGTGGACGACATTTTAGCTAGCTTCATCGGTACAAATAGACAATTAGAGAGCTTCATTACTTACATTAACAATAATATCAAATTTATCGTAGAACTTGAACAAAATAAGTCTATAAACTTTCTAGACCTTACAATTTCAAATATAAATAATAAACATGATTTTTCTATATTTCATAAACCATCACATATAGATATTACAATTCATAATAGTTCGGTCCACCCATTCAGTCATAAACTAGCAGCTGTCAATAGTATGATACACAGACTCTTAACAGTCCCATTAAATATTAATAATTATACCAAAGAATAAAATATCATAAAACAAATAGCAGTTAATAATAATTACGATCCAAATTTAATTGACAATATCATAAATAAAAAGATAAAAAAACAGACTTTAGAACAAGTATTCCCTTCAGATAAAAATAATAAACAATTTAAAAGCTTAACATACTTTGGAACACCATCCTTAAAAATTAAATCATTTTTAGAAACTTCAGACATGAATATTTCCTTTAAACTGATCACAATTTATCCAAATTCATTAAAAATAATAAATCTAAATCTTCAAAATTAAACAAATCAGGAGTTCATAAATTAAAATGTAGTAATGACAATTGTGATAAAATTTATATCGGTAGAACTTTTAGAAATTTTAAAACTAGAATTTTGGAACGCAAACGTAGCTATGGCAACAAAAAATTAGATTCTAACTATTCAAATCATTTATTAGAAAACCAACACATTTTCGACCCAAATTTTGAAATTCTCCATGTAGTCGGTAAATCCTTTAGTTTAAATTTATTAGAGGCCCTAGAGACTAACAAAAATAAATATTCAGGTAATCTCCTTGAAGAGCAAATAGATATCAATCAGTCTCCTTTATTGAACCTCTTCACCTAGAAGATAGCTTATGAATGTTTGTAATGAATGAATTTCCAGGTAATTTCTTCCAATACCATTGTTAACCTTAGTAAATAGATGTATACACTGTATATATTAAAACATTTTTATATTTTACCTTCATTCGTTTTGACAAAGCTACTGTGTTAGTGAAACGCGTCAACAAGTTTAAATTGAACATTAGTTCAAATAAATGAAGATTTAAACAAACTATATTGTTTTATTTCATCGTTCATATATATATATATATATATATATATATATATATATATATATATATGTATATATATATATATATATACGTGAATGTTTTTTTTGTTATGTTTTAATATAATTAAAGTTTATGTTTAATACCTATTCCTACTTCCTTGCTTTTTATTGCCTCAATATACTGTATTGCCATGCAAAACATTATCAATATAAATTAATTTACATGGGGTACCAAAGCAATAATGTAAAAGCACGTGCCCTCCTAATTTTTTCGGGCCCTATCTGGCCCTCTGTAACATAAAACTCTGGCGTCGCCTTTGCATAGATAATGAAAGTAGGTTCAAAATGATGGATTACTTAACACCACTTGCTATTTATGGTTTTTCAAGCGGTGGTTCTGGGCGCTAGATGGATGAAAAAAGAAGTTTTTTCTGTAACAGAAACATTTTATCTCTGTTGACAGTTAACAAAATACAACTTTTCACGAAATTACTTTTTTCCCAGATATATATACAAATACATAAAGGAAGATATTTGATTTTAGAATATTTTATTGAACATAAGTTACATTTCCTTTATATCAAAAGTACAATTATTAAATGTGCATTGCATGAATGATATGTTCCTTGAACTATTCGATACAACAGACGAATTTTCTTGTGTGAAATAATATTTTTCTCTGACATGGACACAACTGCTGTTGATGTACCTGGTCGCAAATCGGGTGTTATTTAAGAACTGCCACACGTTCTGAACACTTTATTAGCAATTTCTGTTCTGTGTGCCACCGATTCATCAACATACCCTTCAGCGACCGTTGATGACTTCCAACCGCCATGTTTCTTTAGTGTCATCAAGTCTCCCCCAGTTTCAACTAAAAGTGTAGCAGACGATCTTCGAAATGAATGACCTGTATATGAGTTAACATTTTCAAATTGAAGAAAATTAGCTACTGTTTCAGGTACCTTATAAAACTGATTTTTACCCACAACCTGATTGATACATTTGCCATTGCGATATGCATAAAACAGGCGGCGATCCTTTGTTGCTGCTGGACGAAGGGCTATGTACATTCGGTAATATTTAATATATTCTTCAGTAACTACAAATCTCCTGTTTACATCATTCTTTGTTTGCTTCAGTTTCACAATTAATAACTTTCCCGAATCTTCAATATCATCTAATGTTACCTGGCTGATTTCACAAATTCGACAAGCTCCTGCAATCCCAAATACAACAACAACCTTGGCCATTAAATAAACTTCATCGGGTGCATTATTTAAAAAATTACTAATTTGTGTACTCGTAAGAATCGCAGCTTTCTATGGCTTGTAACCTTTCCCATTTTGTTTCAGAAATGTAATTAGTTTGACATATTTTGAAATGTTTACATTATTATTGGATAGTAACATACTTTTAATCATTGAATAATTTGACCACACTGTTGATGGCTTTTGTTGTTGTGCCAGTTCCGAAAAATAAGCCAATAACACGGTCTCCGAGAAAGAACTGCATGTCTTTTTCATCTTCCATTCCTTAAATCTTGAATAAGCGGTTTCGTAAATTTTCTGCGATTTAGCTGGCAATAATTTTCGTGACGCTACTTGCGCTGCTTTTATCAACTCCGGTAGCGTCACAGAAAACTCGGAATCAGACATTTTAAAACTTTATATTTTCCAAAATAACTATTAAACAATCACTGAGTTCGCAATTTTTGAATCAAATCACAGAATTAAATTGGCATATATTTGATTACTTTGAAGTTTTCCTTAGCAACGCAGGACTAACAGCTTACTAATTTAAAAATTCAAATTTCATATCGATAAAATTCTGACTTTAATATATTGTAATAATATGTTCTTTCACTATTAAATCGTCGGTTTTCCTGCTACAGAAAAAAATAGTGTATTATACACGGGAAAAATATTAGATTTTAGCTCTCGGCTTTTTGACAACTTAACCTCGAGCTAAAATCTAATACTTTTTTCCCTTGTATAATAAATAACTATTGAATCTATTATAAAAATTGAGCTCCCCCTAGGTTAAAATTGACCTGTTCTGCAATCTTTTTCACATCTGAACATAACTCGAGATATTGGGGGGTACAAATTTTAATTTGGACACTCGGTATATAGACATGAGGGAAAATATTCTATATAACTACGATGACAAAATATGATGGGACGGAGTTATATTATTTCTGCCGTTATGTAACATATGAATTGAATGGTGCTAAAGTCATCGTTCAAATAAATTTTATGGGAATCAATTATTCCTAAAACGTTTGAGATATGAATTATTACGTAAGTAACTGCTCAACATACTTCATTCTGTAATCAATCGTAAAATAGTCGTTTATCTAATGAAATTGTTAATCAAAGAATGTTCAGTGATCGATAACGTTTACCTAATTTAATTCCCAGTAGCCCTTAATGCCCTTATTTCCTATGAGACAAATAACAACCTGTATCGTCAATCTCCAATCAATTTAGTAAATAGTCCCCTGGATAGTGATCGTTCAGATAAGCCAAGTACGTACAAGAGTCGCTTATTACTCAGCAAATTTATAACAAAAGGGGAAACTGTATGGGGAAAGTGAAAAAATTAAGTAGGCGTCTTGACGATTAATAAAGTTAATTATAGTACATAGGAGTACATAATCTTCCTCGCCCTTTGTGTTTGATATAAAATGGGTTAATTTGAAAATCCGTGTACACTACGAAAACTGATGATTGCCTTGACTGGCACGTGGGTGAGGAAAGTATGTGTTTATCTTCAATCTCCTCCTTCCATATAATTATGTAAATTTCTCAGGGAAATAACTTTTTTTATAGATTTATTTCGGCAATGATACAACGTTGAGTACTCTCTACCAAACTTACATGAAATGAGTTTTTAGATAAATCCATAATGGAATTATCTAGAAACAGTTAGTTCCATTTAAAAAGGTAATATGAGTAGATTCCACAGAGTAAGGGTCGAAACAGTAAATTACATCAATAAATGTTTAATTAAATGTGAAAAGTGCTTAAATGTTTCCGACAGTTAATCGATACCAATGGGGTGTTGACCTTAAAGTCAACTCAATGTTACATCGTGAATATAGTAGATATATTCTTGATTACGGTTGTTTTCTATATGGGTCTACCATGAATACTCGGCTCAAAAAACTAAATCGAATTCAGTATAAAGCCCTGAGGTTGGTTTTGGGTGCGCTTAAATCCAAACGTACCGAAAATCTCCTAGCTGAATGTATGGAACCTCCCTTGTACTTAAGAGGATTATTTGTAGTTGGAAAGTTTATCTTTAAATGTTAAGCTAACAATCAGGTTGAACTACTGAAAAAATATCTAGCATCTCTACGTCTAATTTAGTTGATAAGTGGTGGCACAATAAAAATTCACCAATTTTAGCTGTAGCATATCCTAATGTCTCTTCCTACTTAGAGATTGGAGCTGAAACTACATTCTACCAATCTACTTTCAACATCTCATATTGCCGACCCAACGTTTCCTTCCCTACTTTTAATGGTGATAACTGCATTGCTCTTCAAGAATTACTTCACAAGCTTAAAAAACCATGCAGGATATTCACAGATGGTTCGAAGTCAGAGTAATGAGTTGGTTGTGCTGTATACATACAGGATTATGAAGAATCTCTAATGTTTAAATTAAACTAGCATTGTTCCAACAGCAGAATTGTATTACAATATACCAAACTCTAGAATGGGCCGTAAAATTTCTTAGCAGCAAATTGTAATTATGTTCGATTCAACGTCAGCGTTATCTGTTTTAGAAAACTCACTTAATCAGCCCTACAATAATGGTTTTATTGTTAAAATATTAGAAAACCAATTAAAATTACATAAAAAAATATGTCTGTTCGTTCCTTTTGGGCGAAGGGACTCGTTGGTATTGTTGGTAACATTAAAACAGATTATTTTGCCAAGGAAACGATCTTAAAAGGTTCATAAATTAGTTGGCTAAATAGAAGTGATGTAACAGTAACATGTAGACAATGTTTAAATCAAAATTGGGATATCGAATGGTATGCTTTCTGTAATCGAAGCAATAATCTTTATACCACAATCCACCCAGTTTTACCAAGTGAGACTTGCTGCAAGAAGTTATCCCAATAGAAATATCTACGCCTTGTTCGTCAGATGCATTTTTAATTCTGCCACTATCAAAGCGTACCTCCATACATTCAAACTAAGTGAAGCGAAATTTTGTGATTGCGATGGCAATATTGATGATATCAATAATGGGATTTTTGGCAAAGATTTGACGATCTCAGATTCGAAAACTTTTATTGCACGATCTAACAACTTCATTCTAAAATTTCAATGAAAGTTACAAAAAATATCAAGTGAAAATCAAACAAAAATTGCAAATTTTATTAGAACATATTAGTGTAGAGGAAGGGAGTCGAATATCGATCATCTAAGAGATAATGTAAGACAAAAGCAATAATTTTCACAAAACACTGTTATTTTTTGTATTCAACGGAAACTTTATTATTTTTAGAACATAACACAAACAAATCCTTATATCTTAGTCAAAAAAAAATGTTAAAAAATAAAAACGAATTCAGATCTTCTGGCTGACATACCGCGGAACAGGCTGTAACGACACTGTCGTCTGAACAAGAAATAACCCCGATAAATAATCAGAAAACAGAACACTACCCAAGCCAAACTAGACGGAGTTGAGCACCCAGTACCGAGAGGGCAGCACTTTCGCTGTTCCGCTAATAACTTGACCGATACGACCAAAGCAGACGAACTGCGATACATGAGATTGTGAACACATGAACATCCGGCTTGTCGTCGATCCCTCAGGTGTGCGTTGAACCCGAGCCTAAACGCTAAGTAATGTCTGTATATCGGACGAAGTCCTAAAGCGTGTTGAGCTTAGGGCGGACGCCAAATACCGTAGGTCAAGCCCTGCAGCGTGTTGAGCGCAGGACCGAAGCCTTCCCGATTAGCCGAAATCTCGGAGCGTGTTGAGCCCGGGACGGAAGCAAATTCCCAACCCCCGAGATCACGATGTGCGTCGAATGCGGGATCTCGACCCCGACACACCCTTCTGGTTATAGGAGCCTATCGTCCCAGTGAGGAACCCGGACAACAGAGTACAACAACCCACGACCCTGTTACGAGACGTCGTACGAACCGGAGAAGAATCATCTGCGACTCTACCCGACGACCACCCCAGAAAGACTGCCGCCTCCAGGACCAGATCGTGTATATAATTCTTGTACAAGGCAGCAAGGAGGCAATTGCCACATGATCTATACCACCACCACAGTTCATCTGGTGCCACAGTTCCCACGCATATTGCACATAAGTCGATCTTTTTCATCTTCAACTTTTTCATCATGTTGTTTTTTAGGTATGCGCTTGTTCTTTATTTGTTTTTTAGCTGCTGTTGGTTTGAGCCTTACCGATTTTTGAAATATAATTTTTGGAGCTTGTTCTACTGTCTTCTTGTCCCTCCTTTCTTCCTTCTCCTTCAAAGATGCCTCCAGGTTAATATTTGAGATTTTTGTTTCCTTCTCTTAGGGCGTGGTTTTTCTGTTAATCGGGGTGTTTAAAAATGGAGAACTCCCTAGATTTATCTGTTCATTGACGACTTCATATTGTGGGTTTCTTAAGTGTCTTCTAATTTCCAATTATTCGAGGAAATCCAGTTCTTGTTTCTTATCACAAACATGCAGTACTTCTAGTTCTGTGTCAGGTGGCAATGAATGTTTGGTGTCAATTAGATGTTTTGCGTAGTGGCATATATCTGGTTGTTTCAATCTGTATACTCGTAAGTGTTCACTGTATCTTATTTCAAAATTTCTAAGGGTTTGGCCCAAATAGCCAGCATTACATTCTGGACATTTATGTTTATATGTTCCAGACTTCTTTAATGGGGATATTTTTGTTTTTACATTTAAGAATTTTGTACTCACATTACTTTTTGTTTTAAAAGAAATAGTTGTATATATAGCTAAAAATATAATCTTTGAAATATTATTAGAAATATTTCCTGCATATGTGATGGTTTTATAATTTTTTATTTCGTTAGTTTGTTCAGGAAATATTAGTTATAATACCACTTTTTCCTCTTTCTTATTAATTAATTCATTTATCATATGTAATGGATAACCGTTGGATCTTGCTATTTGTTTAATTGTATTGATTTCTCTATTAAAATTACATTTGTTCATTGGAACTGAAACTGTTGGTTTTCTGTAAATTGAATAATCAAGTATATTATTAACTCTTTGAATTTTAAATCAAGAAAATTGATTGAGTTATGTTCTTCAACCTCTAATGTAAATTTAATTTTTAGGTGTAAATTATTAGTATGGTTGAATAATATATCTAATTGTCGTTCACTACCTATAAAACAAGCTAATATGTCATCTGCATATCTATTGCAAAATAAAACATTTTTTGAAATATTACTTTCAAAGATTTTTCTTTCTAAACTGTCCGTAAAAAAGTTTGCCATTGGTAAACCTTCATTTTGAATATATATCTTATTGTCAAAAGTGAGATAATTCTGATTAATACATACATCAACTTAATTAATTATATCTGATATTATTCCTGGATTGATATTTTTATCTTCTAGTAAGCAAATGAAATGAGTTTAGAGTTATCTTGTAAGCTTGAAGCTTTTAATTTTCACGTCTATTGAATTTTTTATTGAGTATTTAGATGTATATCCGTAACTATTAAGTATCCTGTTAAGTTTTTTGCTAATATAATATTAGGAGTATTAACATAAGAAACTACAGGTCTAATTGGTTTCGCTATTTTATGTAATTTAATGGTTCCATATAATTGTGGAGGATTCTTATTTATGATGGACCTCTTTTCGTAATCACTTAAAATATAATTATTAACAATATTCCTTACATTATTAGAGAAGTTTTTTGTTGGGTCTGCTCTAAGAACTTTCACATCTATGATTCTATGAAGTTATATATTTTTGAATTATAATCTTTAGTTGTCAATATGACAGTGGCGTACCCCTTATCAAATTTTGTAATTGCTAGGTTATTATTTTCTACTTTCTTTTTGATAGAACTTAAAACTGCAATGTCATTTCTTGTTTGATGTTTAACCTTTGACGGTTCAATATTTTTTAATAAATTGACAATTTTTAATTTTTCATAAAGATAATTATTTGAATTAGATTTCAAAGCTATTTCTGATTCTAGAGCTAATATTTGTTTAATATTATTCGTAAATCTTGGTGGTATGCTGTACTTTAAACCTTTATTTGAAAATTCTATTTCACTATCTGTAAAATTAGTGTCTGAAAGGTTTTCAAATCGTGGTGCAGTGTGTTCATATGTAAGTACTTACAGTTTCATGATGTATAGAGTATTGAATTCTATGTTGTGTGTATTCAAGTTTCTGTAGTTTTTGTTCTTTCTTCTTAAATTCCTTGTCATTCATCGTGCTAACACTTTCTCTGATCTCAACAGTCAATTTCTACTGGATGTAGTTGGAACGTGAGTTCAGAATGTACAACTTTTATGCAGTTTTCTAAGGAGTCTCTTATTTGAAACCATTTTTTACATTCTTTTTTAAGCCACACTGGTTGAGTACGTTAGCTTTTTGTGCTTAAGGTGTTTTAGTATCCCATTTTATATTTATATAATTTGGTATTAACTCTTTTCTAAGGCATTCTTGTTTAAACCAAATGTTTTGTGTTGTTTTGTACCGTTTTGTAGTAACTTCAGGTACAGTCGGGTCAAATCTTCTCTAGAAGATTTTATAATGACCCTTACTTCGTGGAATCTACTCATATGACTGTTTAAAATGAAATTTACTGTTACTAAATAATTCCACAATATATTGAAAAAATGTTAAATCTAAGAAATGAAATTATTCGACAATATTGTCAATATTTTTTTAAGTCTGATTCATTCCGGCATCAACCTAACTTGTATTTTACTAGCTTTTTTATCCTTTATTTATTAATTATACTTACATTTGAGTGCTGATAATAAATAATAACTTCCCGGGACAGGATATTGAATGTAAATTTATTTAACTTGCAAAAAAATATTATTACTGATAGTAACAAATTTTTAATACATTTCTCACTAATGTAAGCAATAAAAAGCTCGATTACAGCGTCCTTTAGTTTACACGCACCATGGCTCTGCAGTCACGCAAGAAGCGAATGGTAATAGGTACCATTGCTTGTAATTACCTTGAATTTAGTTGAAATTGAACTTTTAGTATATTCATTCACTGCATCGGAAAACCATACATTATGGGGAACACTATAAAAAAGTAGCTACATTTTATGTTTCACGGCATGCAGAATTTTTGATGAAGAATAACTTTTTTCCGTAATATTAATAATAAAAATGTTTCCCATATGCTGTGAATTTAAGTGGACATATTGTATATCCTCTATATACAGTATGTCCCCCTAAGCTGGAATCATATGGAAAACTTCCTTATTATTAATTTTAGGATAAAAGTTATTCCACAAAAAAAGTTCTGCATTATCTAAAACCTAAAATACAGTCATCAAATATCAAATAAATTTTTTAGTCATATACGAGATTTGTAAAAAAATATGAGTTTTACTCAAGAGTAAAGTACCTTTAAGTTTGACAATACCGAAAAATGTTACAAAAAAAAGTTGATCAGAAATAAAAACTACGTTTAAATGTGCAAGTACATCCATTTATTTTTTTTACTAATATTTCTATTTTGAATGAACATTTATCTCTTGTGATCACGAAACACATGATAACCTTTTACCTTTCCGATGTTTTCTAATAATTTTGCAATTAAAACGCGTCATAAGTGGATATTCATTTATTTTCCGAATAATAAAATACATTCAAGTATTAAGTTATACTACGACTACGAGAAAGCGTTCGACAAGGTTCAACACCACAAACTCATCCAAATTCTGAGGAGGATAGATATAGATCAGAAGGATATCCGCTGCATAGAAAGCCTTCATTGGAGACAAACAGCCGAAGTCAAGGTTGGCAATGAACACACAGAACCAACAAAGATCCTTAGAGGGGTCGGACAGGGATGCGTTTTCTCTCCACTCCTCTTCAATCTATACTCTAAAAACATCTTCCAGGAGGCACTCGAGGAACGCAGCCTGGGTATTAGGGTGAACGGAGTATGGGTCAACAACATACGATACGCAGACGACACAGTCCTAATTGCTGACAATATGAAAGACTTGCAGGACCTTCTTGATGCCGTGGGCGATAGTAGCAAAAGCTTGGGCCTCAAACCCAAATCTCACAAGCCGGAAGAACATGAAAATTCGAGCCTAACACACAACAGATGCCTCATCGAAAGAGTATATAAATTCAAAATATTTAGGCACGTGGCTATGTGAAAGCTGGACGTCCGAAACGGAAATCCAATGCCGAATAGAAATTGCCCGAAGCACATTTATGAAATTCAGGAAAGTTTTTACCAACACCGATTTTGACCTCGACCTAAGAATCAGATTTGTAAAATGTTACGTGTGGTCAGTGGTATGGAGAGCTGGACGCTAAAAGTAAACACCATTAATAGACTTGAAGCCTTCGAAATGTGGACCTACAGGCGAATACTGAAAGTCCCATGGACGGCCCGGAAAACGAATGAGGGGGTCATATGAACGATTAAGATAGAACGCTAATTGCTGGAAAACATCAAGCGCAGAAAAACAGCATATCTAGGCCACGTAATACGGAATGTGAGATACCAATTTCTACAATTAGTGATCGAGGGAAATATTGAGAGGAAGAGAGGAGTCGACAGGAAGAAGATGGCATGGCTACGAAGCGCGAGACAATGAACAGGGCTGAGAACAGTAGGAGACCTATTCAGCACCATAAGAAATAAAGAAGAGTGGGTACATGTGATCGCAAACATTCATTAATGGATAAGCAGTGGAAGAAGAAGAAGATTAAGTTAACTAACATCATATTAATATTAGAAACAAAGAAATTCAATTTTCACTCATACTAATGCTTCGATATATCCACCCTTTCGTTCAATACGTTCTTTTGGAGAATTCACGTAATACATTCCTTATCATTTGTAGAGAAGTTTCTTGACGTCTTCCTAAAAGTATCCTCTCCAAGTGGCCAATATCTTAAAACGGTGCTTTCTGATAAACTTTTTGTTTCAAGCAATCCCATAAAAAGTAATCAAGGGGGGTTAGGTCAGGGTATCTAGCAGGCCAAAAGAGATCAGAATATATGTGAATAACTTTTCCATGAAACAAATTTTCAAGATAGTTCCTAACATTTATTGTACTGTGGCATGCGGCACCGTCTTGTTGGTACCAAATACATTGACGTTCTATTAAGGGTAGTTCGTCCATGAATTCATTGATATGAGTTTGTAAAAACTGTAAATAACGTTCGGCATTCATGTATCCGCGAAAAAAAATTGTCCTATGAATTTGTTATTATAAATGTCACACCACACGTTCGTCTTAAACGAATATTGGCCTTGAGACTTTAATACAAAATTGGGATTTTCCTCAGACCACCAGCGACAATGTTGCGAGGAGATAGTTCCATTTGACGAAAATGCCGCCTCATCGGAAAAAACTATATGCTTCGTAAAAAGGGTCCTCCTCTAACTCTCCTTGGATGAGAGAGCAAAAATCAAAGCGCCTATCATAATCCCTTTATTTTAATGTGTGTACGATTTCTAGTTTGTAAGGTTTGTATTTATTTAGATCTAAAATTCTTGCCACTATATTTTTACTTACATTTTGTTGTAATAACGACTTTCTTTTGCGCATTGGCTTTGCTACAACAGACAGCATTACATCAAACTGCGTATTCTCATCAGCAACCAGTTTTCGACGTTTTCCATTAAAATTATTTTTAATACTTCCAGTTCTAAATTTATTTACTATTTTCGTTACAGTTGATTGGATTATATTTTTATTGGGATGTCTATTCTATTTGTAACGTTTTGGTTTTGGGATACGCCACTGTCTTATGGCAAATCTTATTAGTTTGAATTATTGGTACCTACTATTTAGGCCACCAATAGTACTGGTTAAGGACAGTGTATATGTTAGTTTGTGGGAGTGGGACAAAGTGATTTTTAATTTCTTTGGATATGATATTTTTGGAGCGGCCAGAGTAGAACCGAAGAAATGAGAGATTTGTATGGAAAACCCTTCTAATAAGGTGAGCGGCCTCCTTAATATTTCACTTTTCAAAGTAGATTTATCCATCCTTTTTTTTGTCTTCTCCCAATCAGTAATATTTTTTGTTTATTAGAAAGAGTTTTCTTTTTAGGGTTTTGAGGTAGCTTAAGTTAACCTTTGTTGGGCGTGATACGATCTTATGTGTTGTTTTGAGAACTTGAGCTGAATATTAATCTACACTCCACGCCCAAGTCCGAAGAGGAAATTTATTCGGTGAGCTCACCGATTTATCTCTGCAAGACACGCAAAGGTATTCACGAGACCGAGAAAGCTTGGAGAAAGCCGTACAGAGTTTTCCAGAGCGTCGGGGGACCTACTTATAAAGTAAATCAGGCCAGATCTTTCTTTAATTTTAATTTCAATACTCCAATTGTTATTTGCGAAATTCAGGAGAAATATATTATTTCAGAAGATGCTTAAAACCTGCAAGATGAGATAGCATAAGAACGAACGAAATATGGCAAAGAGTGGTCGTTAAATGCTCTATGAAAAATACGCTAGAAAATCGGCCAATGCAATGGTATGGTCCCGTACACAGGAAACCGGATTATAGATCGCCAAAAAAAGTACTAAAATGGGATCCCCCGGGAAATAGACGAAGGGGACGGCCAGCTCTAAGACGTCAAACCTACATCGGACAAGCTATTGCAGATAAAAATTTGAGAGAAAGAGATTGAAACGTACGGGAATTGCGGAGAGAAGAAACGGCGAACTCATAATGGGAAATGCCGAAGAAGAAGAAGAATATTATACTATGCTACTACGAAATATGTTACATCGAAGTTGCTCAATACCTACACTAATATATCGTCCAATATTGATATTCGCCAACTTTCAACTACCTCCTGTATCCCAATCAAAAATATTTCTTTAAATTACTGTTATAGACAAACGACCGTGTGAAATTGTGAAATAAACTGTAGACCCGTAGATTGCGTCACGAATTTGTGGTGGTAAACCGTTTGATTCATGGTGTATTCCCTATTGAGACTTACCTAAATTGTATTTCCAAAAATCCTTTGTTGGTAAATTCCCGTTTCGACCTCCAAGGATATAAACGTATTCCCCTATAAGAGTCGAACTGTGTTTTGACCTCGCGGACGGCGCCGGACTCTTGACGTTATCAGGCGCCACACTGCTCCACATTTCACATCGAAACAGATCCTCCTCCTCTTCTAGCTCTTGATTCAGCCTGAAATAAAAAAAATAGCAAAATCAAGTATTTATTAAAAAAGTTATCTGTAAATAATATATTCATACTAATAACTGTGCAATTCTTGTCGTTACTTTGCTGGCATATGTATGTAATTTGATTATTAAATGAATTAATTGACTAATCAAAAGGAATATTAATCTTAATTATAACAAAAAGGGCTCAAGCGAATCGTAGGATTTTGAAACAAGAAATAAGTTTATCGTTTTAAGTTAGAAATTTGTGTTAGTAACCAGATTCAGACCATATCATAGATAAATAAGACAAACGTCTAGGACTCGGTTTCTTGGTAACCCGGTCAAACTATCCACTTTGAAAAAAAAATGTCAAAATAAAACGTTCATCGAAATATTTAACAAAAACAATGTTAGAATGTTTGAAACATTCGTGTCAGAAGTTGAAGCCGTCAAATATTTTTCAATTATAATTGACTCTACCCTGCTATAACACGAGAAGATCAGTTAACTTTTAAATTAAGTTATATTATTGTTACGAACTCGCACACCGAAGTAGATACTAAGTACGGTCCTGTAACCTTATGTTGACGGTGTTAAAAAATAGTGAGCGCGCCGAATTCTGGGAAGGTCTATTGGGATTTTTTGTGACCGTTTTTATAGACATGTTCTCCGAAGATATTTTAAGGATTGGGCCGACATTCGAGAAATATCCCAAAAAAAGAACATTCCAGAAGGCCGACTAGTATATAAAGAGACTACCTACTTGCCGTAGAGTCAGTTTATAAAGTGATTTCGTGAGATAAACAAGTGAACAAGTAAATAAACAGTAGTGAAGTTGTTACGAATCTGTCAACAATTTATTTATTTCATTTTAATTCTTCATGTTATTGCTTGCTGCTTTTACGCGCCACTGTATATCGCCGGAGTCAATTATTCGTGGAAAGTAAGTTAGTTCCGATATAACTCCGAGTTGGCTTAGACCGCATGTGTTCTTATGTGTTCCCAGTACTGGTTAGCAAGAAGAATCGCACCTTATTACAGGTTAGTGGGCAAAGTTTAAAGCAATAAATAATTACAGTTCATTTGTTCTTGCAATTTATATATTTTTTTGAGCTATTCGTAACAGAAGTTTTTATATAAATTAGTTTAAGTGCATATTCTGTGTATATAATATAAATTAGTGAATAGTTTAGTGAATAAATAAATTACGAGAGTAGACATACCGTGTGTATGAATTTATCCCGCCCGTCAGGATAAACTGTTTTAAATAAATATGAAAAACATTACATTGGTATGTGACAGACTTAAAGGCAGAATTGGGAGATAGTGAGCTGAAAACGTGCGATAAGAAAAGTGAATTAGTAGAAAGACTTAAAGTGGCACTGGAAAATGACGCCTTTGATCTAGAAACATTTTTATTCAATGACGAGCCTTCCACCTTAATCTCGTCAATTTCTGCCATGGAAGAGAAGATTTCTGCTAAGGAAGAGAGTATTTCAACGATATTTCTGCTAACATGAACAAACTTCCTGCCGATATCTTATTAACGAAATATGACATTGCCGCTGACGTGGAAAATAAAATTTCATCTCTTAAATCGGATATTGAGGATAAAATCACAACGATTGACGAGAAAATGGAGAATAAAATAACAACGATGGACGAAAAAATCAAGGAGTTACAGAGTAAGATAACAGATTTAAGAACACAAGACACGCCAGCAGAACAAAAGAAGATCGATATCTTCAAGCCAGAAACACAACCCAAGACAGAAGATATTAGCAGTTTTGCCCGAGTCAAGGCTCCAACGTTCGACGGACAGACATCGTGGACCAATTATGTGAAACAATTTGAAGCAGCCGCTAGAGGGAATAATTGGTCCAATAGGGAGGAGGCAGCAAACTTATCCATCGAGCTTCAGGGAGATGCCTTAGATGTACTTCAGACGATACCTTTGGAAGAAACGGATGACTTCGAGCAGCTGAAGAAGAGGTTGGACATGCGATATAGTCATGAACATCTAGAACATTTGTACCAATCTCAGCTGAAGAACCGGAGGCAGAAACGTGATGAATCCCTTCAAGAATATGAAGTGGACATCGCCCGACTAGTTCGATTTGCTTATCCGTCAGCACCAGAGAACATGATGAAATGTCTGGGCATTCAGGCCTTTATTGATGGCTTACGTGACCCCGATATGCAGAGGACACTTCGTTTAGCCCATCCGAAAACATTAGTCGACGCATTGACAGCTGCTCTTGAATATGAAGCAACAACGAAGGCTTCGGGTTATAACAAAGGTAGGACCATACAGGAAGAAGGTGACGATGACATAGTGGACCAGATCGTCAACTTGTTGAAAGGTATGATACACAAGAAGCCGAAGAAGATCAGTTGCTGTAATTGTGGCGAGCTAGAGAATGCACGCAGTTCGTGTAAGCGTCCTACGACTCCTGCAAACCACACACCTCTTAAATGCAAATCAGCCACGAAAGATTCGTGGTACAACAAAGGTAGAACCATGCAGGAAGAAGGTGACGCTGACAGACTTGACCAGATCGTCAACTTGGCGTCAGACACTGGCGAACACCAACCTGATGTGAATCACCGAAACTCTCTGCCTAGATGGCCATGCCCTGTATACTATTCTCACTGTAACAAGTCGAAATCTAGGGATGCTGCAGTTTCAAGAACTACTGTAGCCAACGAAGAATGGTCACCCACCAGGATCAGAGAAGATCCGGAGAATGATCCTCATCTAAAGAAGATTCGGCAATGGCGGGAAGAAAATCGGCGACCTACATGGTAAGAAGTGTCAAGATTTTCACCGACACTCAAGGCATATTGGGCTCAGTGGGACTCGCTAGTCCTGGGAGAAGGGCTGTTAAAAAGAGTCCTTGAAAACGATGATGATTCCGAGATGAGGAGACAGCTAGTTATCCCGAGAACGAGAGTAGCTGACGTACTGAAGAAGTTACACTACAGTCCATCGGGAGGTCATCTGGAAGTGAAGTAAACCCTTCAGCGAGTTCGTGAAAGGTTTTATTGGATGAACAGCTCCGACGATGTGAAGGACTGGCCTAAGAAATGTACGACTTGTGCTATGAGTAATGGACCACATCGCAGGAGAAAGGCACCCATGAAACAATATAATGTTGGAAGCTCTTTCGAAAGGATTGCTTTAGACATCGCTGGACCATTTCCGACGAAAGAAAATGGTGGGAAATACATCCTGGTAGTAATGTATTACTTCACAAAGTGGGTGGAAATTCATGCGATCTCGGATCAAGGAAGAAATTTCGAGAGCCAGGTATTTCGGGAAGTTTGTGACAAGCTGGGAATGAAGAACACCAAGACAACAGCGCATCATCCACAATCAGATGGGATGGTCGAGAGAATAAACAGGTCCATTGGAAAATACCTGTCCAAAGTAGTTTCCAGCCATAAGAGAGATTGGGACCGGTATCTTTCCGTATTTGCATTGGCTTATCGATCTGCCGTGAATGAGTCCACGGGTGAAACACCTGCGAAAATCCTGTTTTGACGTGAAATGAGGCTTCCTTGTGACCTGGAATTTGGCTCTCGGCGATACGCCATATGTATTTTTTGGTCATTATTGAACTTTCATTATTACTGTTATGCATTTCAGCCATTATTAAATCTTACATTATTGATATACATTTTGGTCGCTACTGACTCTTATATTGTTTTTATATGAAATTTTTGCGAAATACATTAAATTTTCAGGAATTTTCAAATTACATTTAGGGTATCCCGTCAATAAATTTCAGTTAATATTTAATTTATGAATAGGGTAAGATTAATACAATTAAAACCATAATTGAAAAGCTTCCTCTGACATTTGACGCTTACAAATAAAAATAGTATATTCCTATAGCCACTTATTTCAAAACTTTTTCAAATGCAGACATTTGAACGGGCCTGAGGGTGTTTTGGTTGCGTTGGAGTCCATTACTGCTTAAGACCTACCGACCGAGTATAATCATCCTCGAGGGACGAATTTCTGAGTTCCCCTAAGTGTAATTCTCCCTGTTTCATCTCTATCTAAAGATTTTTCAGTCATGTGACGACACGACGTATCGTAACATACGAACGCATGAAAAATGATGCTTCGTGTCGACTTTTCTCTCGTGACTATGAACAGTCATGTATGAAATAAATAGTGTGATGTTTTCATTTCACAGGATACAAGAAATAAATACATGAATATTATTATAGGAGGCAATCACCTTTACAGAAAAAAATTTCATGATAAACTTTATATAGCATTAAATAGATTGTATTCATAGTAACTAGTATCAATAGAAAATTGCATAATATAGAAACGTTTGCAGGAATTTTATTGAAATGGTTTTTATTTTTATATCGTGTCCACACGCTTGCCAAACCTCAACAGGCCGTCACAAAATCAAACATGTGCATAGAGTGTTTGACGTGGTTTTTGTAGGTTTGCAAGCGCTTATAGCCAATCCTATCGAGTGCCATTTTTTGTCATAAATCAAAAGAAATTTGCCCAAGCGCTTAAGACACGTTCACACGTGTGCACACTCAGTCTGGTTTCTGCGCTGAAGGCAAACAAATATGTTTATATAAGTTTTCTACATCCACCACCATTTTTTTTTTCGTTTTCTCACATGTCTGGATACCGATGTTTAATTTTCAAAATCAGAACTATTATTGGTGGTAGGCGTTTGGAAGGAAGCCTCATGGGTATTGCCTAGGCTTTATTGTTGTTTTCCCTGTGCCACTAAGTTAATGAAGTTAACTGTCTCGACCCTTACTTCGTGGAATCAACTCATATTAGTGTTTTAAATGAAACTCAATGTTAGACATATTGAGTTTCATTTAAAACACCAATAGTTAATGGTAGAATGGAGATTCACAATTATCGGTGGAGGTTTGGAGTTTGCGTGTGGTTGCGGTATGTATCCTAATATCTGAAAAATGTTTCCATCATCTAATATATGAATGTTTTGATACTATAAATATTGCAATATGGCCACTGAAGTGAATTTGGAATTTCTTCTTATCAACGAATTTGACATATATAAGTTGTATTCAATATCTTTTCAGAATTTATGTCACACTGGGCTCCATTTTGTCTGCTATTCGTTTTTATATAAAGATATCAAATGATTTGGGTTGGAGCTGGGTTCTAATATCTAGGTCCTCCTTATAAAATAATATAATATAATAATAATTATCAATAGATTAGAAAATACATTTGAGGCATATTTATCGAAAGAGCAGGCTGGCTTTAGGAAAAATATGAGTACAATAGAACACATACACACAGAGTATTAATAGAGAAAGCCACGGAGTACAACATCCCAACATGGATGGCGTTTGTTGACTTTAAGAAGGCCTTCGACACGGTGTAAAACTGGGCGGTAATCCGAGCAATGAGAAAAGCCAGAATCGATCAAAGATACATCGACATCATAAGCCTCACCTACGTAAACTCTAAAATGAAGATAAGGATGCAAACAGATACAAATGAGATAAAGACTGGAAGAGGAGTGAGACAAGGGGACGTAATATCACCAAAATTATACACACTAGTTCTCAAAGATGTATTTCGAAATTTACACTGGGAAGACAGAGGAATAAACATAGCAGGCGAAAAACTGAACAACTTGAAATTTGCAGATGACATCGTCATATTCGCGCAAACCGAGGCAGAATTGATAGACATGATTCAGGAACTATACCATGAAGCAAACAAGGTTGGACTAGAGATAAACATGAATAAAACCAAATTCATGACAAACGAAGATACAAATACCAATACACTAACCATTGAGAACCAGTTAATCGAAAAAGTAGCGTCGTACATTTATCTAGGCCAAGAAATAACAATTAGTAAGGAATGCCAGAATACAGAGCTCAATAGGAGAATACGGTTAGGATAGGCAGCATATAGCAAACTAAAACAGGTGTTTCAGTCAAATATACCAATGAAACTAAAAGCAAAAGTATACAATACATGTGTCCTGTCAGTGTCTACATATGCATCGGAAACTTGGGTGTTGACAAAAAAGAACTTGAACAAGCTCAAAACACATCAAAGAGCAATAGAGAGAAAGATAGTTGGAGTAACACTGAAAGACCGAAAAACTAACGAATGGATCAGGAGAACATCAAAAATCGAAGACATCGAAAGGAGAATAGCCTCACTCAAATGGAACTGGGCTGAGCATATTGCTAGAAACAACAACAACTGGAGCAGCAAAGTGACTAGATGGAGACCTTGGGGCGAGAGGAGAAGCGTTGGCAGACTTAAACAGCGTTGGTTGGACGATATAAAACGCACAGCAGGTTTAAATTGGTATCAGGTTGCACAGCACAGGGTAACCTGGAGAACATTGAGAGAAGCCTATATCCAACGGATAGAAAACGGCTAGAAGAAAGGAAGGAAGGAATAATAATAAAACTTAATTTTCTTAAAGAATCATTTTAAATACATCTGTCAAGCACAAAAATTTAAATGCTGGATGGATCCCAAAATTATGCGTTTTGTTCGCTTTCGACGGTTTTGTCTTTACAAGGAAGAAAACTCCCCTTCGGTTTCTACAAAAAACTTACTGTAATAATATATACAGGGTGTTTCTATATTCGACCGACAACGCTCTACCACTGAGAGATCACAATAAATGATTCATTTTGATATAGGAATACGACCCCTTACTAGGTGCTGAGATATAGGGTGTTCAAAATTTTAAATCAAAATCTGCCATAAATCAAGAACGCCTTTAGATTTTTTTCTCAAATTTTGTGACCAATATGCTCCTTTATAAAGTAATATTTTGACATAAGCAAACTTTGGAAAAGTTTAACCAGTGGCGCGCTGTCAGGGTTAGTTGTCACTTTTATCCCCCTATTTTTTACGCCTCATGAGCAAATTCTTTTTTCAATTTTGTTTTAAATTGCCTGATTATTTTTAATTAAAAAACTAATAGCCTTTTATGGAGCTAAAATGAACGGTGTTGTAGAAATTTGCCTCTAAACAAAACTCAGCAAACACGTAAGTAATTTACAAATTAATAAATTATTCATTTATATTCGAATAATTATTAAGCGTTAGTATTTTAAAACAAATACAAGCTATTCATAATCTCAATTTCAAACAATAATGTATTACAATAATAACAAAATTGGCAATGAAAATAAAATCAATAACAGCACAAATTAAATTTAAACAACACTGTATTACAACAATAACAAAATTGACAAAGTTACAGTAGTTATTCAAACTGTTGGCCGCTTACTTTAACATACTTCTTACACCGGTTTGTCATTGAAAAACGTGTCTTTGAGAATAAATCTGGATGGGATTGAATGCTTTTTGCCGCAGCTTGAATTCTAGCTATATGAGATCTGGTTCAGATTCGATGATTGTTTCGTACAATGAGGCCTTCATATAGCCCCATATAAAAAAATCGATAGGATTCAAGTCAGGTGATCTTGTAGGCCTACAATTGGGCCCACCCCGACCAATCGATTTTTCTCTAAAACGTCTGTATAAGTAATTTCTTGCCGCTGTAGCAAAATGAACAGATGGCTCCATCGTGTTGAAACTACATGTGTTGTCTAATATTTACGGGTATATTCTCCAATAATTCATCCAACATACCCACCCACACATTAACCGAATACTTTTGCTGAAATCCCCTTTCACGAAGAAAGTGCGGATTTTCTTCATCCCAAACATGACTATTTCTAGAGTTGAAAATTCCTTCTCTAGTAAATCTAGCTTCGTCAGTATACAACACATATTTTGGAAAATTTCGATTTTCACGACACTTTTGTAAATACCATAACGCACCTGAAATCCTCTAGGTTCTAATGCTTGAACACTGGTCAATTTGTATGGATGTTACACTTGTTCTTTTGAAACTTTCCATACAGTAGAATGGTCAACTCTTAAATCGCGACCTACAGTTCGAGTACTTAAAGATGGCCTTTAAAAAATATTATTTTATATTTCCTCTTCCAGAGGCACAGTCCTTGTTGTACGTTGCTTTCCAGCATTATTTCTTTTAAATAACAAGTTTCCGGTTTCTTTCATCCTTCTTTCAATACTTGCAAATGTAGAATGATAGAAACAGCCTGTATAATTAAATTAACTGTCTCGACCCTTGCTTCGTGGAATCTACTCATATCAATGTTTTAAATGGAACTTACTGTTTCTAACTAATTCCACAATATATTGAAAAAATGTTGAAAATTCTAAAAAACTGACAATTGTTTCGGTATTGAATGTCATCGTCAGATTGACAGAAATTACATTTCATTTGATGCCTACCTGATGTTTAATAGTTATTTTTGGCTAGACTAAGAAGTGACCTACCTTGTGATTGACTTAATATATGTTAATAGAAAAAAGAAGAATATATGATATTACAAATATTAAAGCTTAGATATTACTAGCCCTATGGAGATATCCTGGATATCATTTTTCCCAATTAAGATCAGTATAACTGTGCAATGATATAGAAAACCAGGAAAACTATATTTGCTGATCTTTACAATTATAACTTGAGAAGACAGTTTAAAAGTGGAGAACTTGCCTAGATTTATCTGTTCATTGACGACTTCATATTGCGGGTTTCTTAAGTGTATTCTAACTTCCAATTCTTCAAGGCAATCCAGTTCTTGTTTCTTATCACAAATATTTTGTACTTCTAGTTCTGTGTTTAAAAGAAATTGTTGTATTCGTTGCTAAAGATATTATCTTTGAAATATTATTAGAAATATTTCCTGCATATGTGATGGTTTTATAAGTTTTTATTTCTTTTGTTTGTTTGGGAAATATTAGTTGTAATGCCAATTTTTCCTCTTTTTTATTAATTAGTTTATTTATCATATGTAATGGATAACCGTTGGATGTTGCTATTTGTTTGATTGTAATTATCTATCTATCAAAATTACATTTGATCATAGGAACTGAAAATTATCTATGTATCATTGAATTATATGCCGCTAGTTTATGTGACACGGGGTGATTCGAACTATATGGAATAGTCACATCAGTGTGTGTTGGTTTTCGGTAAATTGAAGCATCAAGTACATTATTAGCTCTTTGAAATTTTAAATCAAGAAAATTGATTAAGCTATTTTCATCAACTTCTAATGTAAATTTAATTTTCGGTTGTAAATTATTATGTTTGCCAAAAATTGTGATATAGGGCTTCCCATCGGTAAACCTTCATTTTGAATATATATCTTATTGTCAAAAGTGAAATAATTCTAATTAATACATACATCAAATAAATTAAGTATATCTGATATTATTCCTGGATTAATATTTTTATCTTCTAGTAATATTCTTAGAAGTATTAGACATTCTTTAGGAGGAATTTTAGTGAACATATTAGTAACATCAAACGAAATGAGCCTAGAGTTATCTTGTAAGTTGAATTCTTTTATTTATTTGATTAGTTCTATTGAATTTCTAATTGAGTATTTAGATGTATATCAGTAACTATTAACTATATTGTTAACTCTCTTTGCCAATATATTATTGAGAGTATGACCATAAGAAACTACAGGTCTAATTGGTTTCGTTATTTTATGTAATTTAACTGTTCCATATAATTGTGGAGAATGAGGATTCTTATTTATGATGGACCTCTTTTCGTAACCACTTAAAATATAATTTGAATTATTAACAATATCCCTTACATTATTAGAAAACTTTTTTGTTTGGCCTGCTCTAAGAACTTAAGTGAGAATTGTTAAGATCAGCAGATATAGTTTTCCTGGTTTTCTATATCATTGCACAGTTATACTGATCTTAATTGGAAAAAATGATATCCAGGATATCGCCATAGGGGTAATAATATATAAGCTTCAATATTTTTAATATCATATCTTCTACTTTTTTCTATTGACATATATTAAGTCAATCACAAAGTAGGTCACTTCTTGCTCTAGCCAAAAATAACTATTAAACATCAGGTAGGCATCAAATGAAATGTAACTTCTGTCATTCTGACGATGATATTTAATATTAAAACCATTGTAAATGTTTTAGAATTTTCAACATTTTTTAAATATATTGTGGAATGAGCTAGAAACATAAGTTTCATTTAAAACACTAATATGAGTAGATTCCACGAAATAAGGTTCGAGACAGTTTATTTCATTAAAAAATCTTCGAGAGAAGATTTGACACGACTGTACAAGAAGTTACTACAAAAACGTTACAAAGCAACACAAAACATTTGGTTTAATGAAGAATGCCTTAGAAAAGAGGTAATACCAAATTATGTAAATATAAAATGCCATACTAAAACACCTCAAGCACAAAAAGCTGTAAAATGTGCTCAACGAGTTTGGCTTAAAGGAGAATTCAAAAAATGGTTTAAAATAAGGGACTCTTTAGACAACTACATAAAGGTTGTACATTCTGAACTCACGTTCCAACTACATCCAGTAGAATTTAACTGTTTAGATGACAAAATCAGAGAAAGTGTCAGCACGATGATGCACAAGAAATTTAAGAAACAAAAACAAAAGCTACAGAAACTGGAACACACACAACATAGAATTCAATACTCTAAACATCATGAAACTGTAAGTACTTACATACTAATACACTTTGCACCACAATTTGAAAACCTTTCAGACACATATTTTACAGATAGTGAAATAGAATTTTCAAATAAAGGTTTAATGTACAGCATACCACCAAAATTTACGAGTAATATCAAACAAATTATAGCTACAGAGTCAAAAATAGCTTTAAAATCTAATTAAAATAATTTTCTTTATGAGAAATTAAAAATTGCCAATTTAATCAAAAATATTGAACCTTCAAAAGTTAAACGTCAAACAAAAAATGACATTACAGTTTCAAATGCAATCAAAAAGAAAGTAGAAGATAATACCTAACAGTTACAAAATCTGACAAGGGGAACGCAACTGTCATATTGACAACTAAAGATTATAATTCAAAAATATATAACTATATAGAATCTAGCGATGTAAAAGTTCTTAGAGCAGTTGATACCGAATTTATTTATCAGAAAATTGTGGAAAAATGTGAACTTGTTATTGATTATATTGCACCTATTGAAACTTGCCATTTTAAATCACATCTTCCGTGGTTTGATTATGAGGTTTATGATATAATCAAATTACGGGATATGTCATATAGAGAATTCAAAACGTGTTCAGGCTCAAATAATGATAAACAAATAATGTGGCAGAATTTTAAGATACTCAGGAATGGTGTAGTAAATCTCCTGTAGTAAAAAAAGAACAGTATTATATTGATTACATAGACAGGTTCAAAAATAATCCCAGAGAAATGTGGAAAACGTTGAAAAGAATAGTGAATAATAATAATCAAGACATTCCACCAAATACTAGTTTTGTAACTGCTGATAGGCAAATAATATTGAAAGACAGTATGGAGATAGCAGAAAGTTTCAATTAATATTTTATTGGAAGTATTCAGGATATCCTCCAGGGTATGGATGATACTAAATCTTGGATTAATTCAAACAATAACCTATACTTGAAGTTTGATAATTTTGAGTTACTTTCTATGCAACATTTACGCAAAATAGTTGCTGCTTTGAACAATAAGTTTTCTCTCTATGATACATTGAACTGTAAAATGATGAGGGAGGTGTTTAAATCTATTGCCTATGTAATTCTGAATTTTATAAATACGTCTCTAACTACAGGTAAAATTCCACAAAGTCTAAAGATAAGTATCATTGTACCCATTCAAAAAATAACACATACCACCAAAGCAGAAGAATTCCGACCAGCAAATACTTTACCTCCAAAAGAAAGACTTCTAGAAATAACTGTTTATGAGCAATTACTGAATCACATTTCAAGAAATTCAACATTAATGAATAATCAATCTGGGTTTCGAAAGAAATATTCTCATGAATCAGCATTGCAACTTACCTTAGGCTATATTAGAACTCAATTAGATAACAATAAATATGTTGTTGTGGTCTTCATAGACCTGAAGAGGGCTTTAGAGACAATCGATAGGAAAATATTGCTAACAAAACTTGAACAATATGGCATTGGTGGTGAAGTACACGATTGGTTAAAAGACTATCTAACAAACCGTAAGCAACGGGTACGTTTTAAAGACCAAATATCTTTCGATATGGTCAATGATATAGGTGTTCCGCAGGGAAATGTTTTAGGCCTCCTACTTTTCCTTTTGTATATAAATGATATTGAACTTTTTGTGGAATGTCAGTTCATTAATCTGATTGTTGATGACACCTTAATTGCATGTAGTGATGTTAATACTGAAAGCGCTGTGGAAGAAGGAATACATCCAAAATAAGTAATTTTGAATATAAATATTGATGTAGAACTACTGGTTTACTATATATTACATATGAATTCAAAACCTACCATACTTATTTGTATATATATATATATATATATATATATATATATATATATATATATAGAATTTTTAAATAGTTTGTCTCAATTTGTTTTATTGGGATAATACTAAACATTTTATTTTATATGTCTGTATTAGGTTTCCTTTTATTATGATCCTTTATACTATTGTTTGTTCTGTTTTTATTACTTTTCCGCCCAACCTGTCTAATATACGAGAAAAGTATTGGTTTACCCCAAAAAAGTTGGAAATTTGAATTTTTTTTTAGTTATTTTTACGTTTTCCAGCTAGTACAGCGGGTCCTATAAATCCAGATATACTAAATTTTTAGTTATTTTTGGAGAAATTTCGGTTTGTTAGCACATCTCCCGAAGTGTATACAAGTAACAATTTCATGATAGAATATTGTTCAGGGTCACAGATGCGGGAAAGTTAGTTTTAATCTTTAAAACCGTTTATTTTTTTGTATGTTCAACTATAATTAAAATAATAAATAAATAGGAAAAATCGGCCACATGAAAAAGTGACTTTTTTCTGATGGAGAATTGTTACGATAAATATGATTATATAAAAAGTATTAATAATCGAGGTAAAAGTAGGAAATTATTAATAATGTAACCTTAGCACCGATAAATGTAACAAATTCTCCAATCATATTGTAGAAGTTGTAACCTCTCATGTATCTTCCACAAGCCAACGCCGCCACTACGTGAAACTACACCAGCAGCTCCAGAAAATAATCATGAGTCTGGAACGCATAAAATTGAAAACTTCGTATCAACTAAAGAACAAAGTCGTCAAGCAAAAGTTTATTTTTTATTCTACCTGTATTTTTTATTCTATATTTATTTTCAATATGTTACCTGTAATTGTTGAGTGATTGATGTTATAGTAAGCTTTCAAACCCATGTTCTTTATTATATTTACATTGCTGTTTATTGTAATATGTCTTGTTATATGTATATTAGGGTTCCCAATTAAATAAACATCTATCCATCTACTAATTTGATTGACATAATGTTCACTTTCCTGAACGTTTATTATTGTTATCCTTCAATTCAAAATTACCCAAATATACAAAGTATTAATTTGGATAGTAATAAGGTTGCAGGCTCAAGCTTACCATGGAGCAGCACAGTTACAGAAGGACTTAGAGCAACTGCTTCAGGTAAATTATAGTCCTGAATGAAAAAATAGAAAAACTACAGATTATACAAAATTATGACACTACAATAGTTGTTTGTTACAGATTCTGACAAGTCATCTTCCTTTTGCCATCTAGCATGAAGCTTGAGTTCACAACTCCTAAATTGCGAAAAAGTATATATGACTTAACGTCAAGCAAACTTGAAATATTTATTATTTTATGGTTATTCTATGTTTCAAATGGAGATCGATTTCTCAAATCTTAACTTGATATTTATATATTTATTCTACAAAGTATTTTATTAAAAATGTATGAATATCTTCATTATATTTATTCAACCCCATGTTCATTTTTTTTCTAATTATAGGCTAATTTTATTAAGAAACCTACCTAAAAATAGTAATAAGGAGAAAATAAAGTAAAGTATAGAGGCGGATCTAGGAGTAAAGTTATGTTTTATTTTAAATCTCCCAAAAATTTAAAATTTCACCTATGAACAAATTGAAATTGTCGAATTACCGTGCCTAGCCGCGCGCCATAAAGATCCGGCTATAGGAGTTACTTCATGAATAGTTAGGTCAAATATCAAACATAATTAATTTTTCAACACTTGGTAGTTTCTCGGACATTTCAGTTGATATAAATAATGTTAGAAACCATCTTAAAAACATATATAAATGTCTGATTGACTTCCACTGCCGTACAGGACCGGCAACAGGGGTTAATTCATAAAAATGTGTGTAAAATATCAAACTTAATTAATTTTTCCCCGCTTGGGAGTTTTTCGCACATTCCATTTTAATTAGAAAATGTTGGGAACCCTCTTAAAATTAAATAAAGAATGTCAAATTGACCTGCACTCCAGTATAATAGGACCGGTAATAAGGGTTAATTCATAAAAATTTGGGTCAAATATCAAACTTTATTGATTTTTCACCACTTGGGAGTTTTTCGTCCAATCCATTATATGTAGAAAATGTTATGAGCGATCTTAAAAACTAAACAAAATGTCAGATTGACTTGCACTGCCGCTCAGAACCGGCAATGGCGGTTAATTCATAAACATTTGGGTAAGATATCAAACTTAATCAATTTTTCACGACTTGGGAGTTTTTCTCAGATTCCATTTTATATACAAAATATTGGGAACCATCAAAATTATAAATGTCAGATTTACTAACACTGTCGTACAGGACCGGCAATAGGGGTTGGTTTATACAAATTTGGGTAAAATATAAAACTCAATTAATTTTTTATTACTTGGGAGTTTTTCGCACATTCCATTTTATGTAGAAAATATTGAGACCCATCTTAAAAACAAATAAAAAATGTCAGATTTACTAGAACTGTCGTACAGGACCGGCAATAAGGGTTGGTTTATGCAAATTTGGGTAAAATATGAAACTTAACCAATTTTTCATTACTTGGGAGTTTTTCGTACATTCCATTTTATATAGAAATTATTGGGACCCATCTGAATAACAAATCAAAAATGTCAGATTTACTAGCACTGTCGTACAGGACCGGCAATAAGGGTTGATTTATACAAATTTGGGTAAAATATGAAACTTAATTAATTTATCATCACTTGGGAGTTTTTCGCACATTCCATTTTATGTAGAAAATATTGGGAACCATCTTGACAACAAATTAAATATGTCGGAGCGACTTTCACTGCAGTACATGACCGGCCACAGGGGTTAATTCATAAAAATTTGGGCAAAATATAAAACTTAACTAATTTTTCATTACTTGGGACATTTTCGCACATTCCATTGTAAGTGGAAAATGCTGGGAACCATCCTAGAAACAAACTAAAAATATCAGATTGACGCACTACCGTACAGGACCAGCAATAGGTGTTAAATCATCAAAATTTGGGTAAAATATGAAACTTAATTAATTTTTCATTGCTTGGGAGTTTTTCTCGCATTCTTTTTTATATAGGAAATGTTGGGAACTATCCTAAAAACTCATTAAAATATGTCAGATCAACATGCACTGCCGTACAGGACCGGCAATAGGGGTTAAATCATAAAAAATTGGGTAAAACATAAAACTTAATTAATTTTTCATTACTTGGGAGTTTTTCGCGTATTCTTTTTTATTCAGAAAATGTTTGTGAACCATCCGAAAAACGAACTACATATGTCAGATTAACTTGTACTACCGTACAGGACCGGCTTAGGGGTTCATCATAGAGATTTGGGTATAATATGAAACTTAATTAATTTTTCATTACTTGGAACTTTTTCGCACTTTCCATTGTAAGTAAAAAGTGTTGGGAACCATCCTAAAAACAAATTAAAAATGTCAGATTGACTTTCACTACCGTACAGGACCGGCAATACGGGTTAAATCATAAAAATTTGGTTAAAATATGAAACTTAATTAATTTTTTATTACTTGGGACTTTTTCGCGCATTCCATTGTATGAAGAAAATATTGGGAACCATCATAAAGACAAACTAAAACTGTCAGATTGACTTGCACTGCCGTACAGGACCGGCAATGGGGGTTAAATCATAAAAATTTTAATAAAACATAAAACTTAAATAATTTTTGATTACTTGGGAGTATGTCGCGCATCCTTTTTTATTTAGAAAATGTTGGGAATAAACCTGAAAATAAATAAAAAATATCAGATCGACTTGCGCTGCCGTACAGGTCCGGCAATAAGGGTTAAATCAGAAAAATTAGGGTAAAATATGAAATTTAATCAATTATTCACACATTCGCACATTCCATTTCATGTAGAAAATGTTGGGAACCATTCTAAAAACAAACGAAAAATGTCAGATTGATTCGCACTGCCGTACAGAACCCGCAATAGGGGTTAATTCATAATAATTTGCGTGAAATATAAAACTTATTTAATTTTTCAAGCCTTGGGTGTTTTTCCCACATTCTTTTATATATATAAATTGTTGGAAACTATCCTAAAAATAGCTTGTGCGGCCGTATAGGACCGGTAATAGGGGTTAAATTATAAAAATTTGGGTAAAATATGAAACTTAATTAATTTCTCATTACTTGGGAGTTTTTCGCACATTCCATTTTGGATAGAAAATATTGGAAACCATCTTGATGATGCGTCTTTTGGGAAACTTCCCTGCGAGGAGAGTGTAAAGCCACAAACCCCACGAACCCAACCACAACAGCGTCTTGTATAAAGGAATGCACTTACCTGTAAAATCCAGATGTCTATTCTCCAAGTTCTGGTGTGGCGGCGGTAACAATTTCTAATTTTTATTGCGGGTGCGAATGATGTTTTTTATGTGTGAGAGAATGCGATGACAGTTCTATTTTTTATATTCAACCAACTGACAGCAGTTGTCATCGAGACCACAGTATATTTGTTAGGTATACTGTATCCAGATAGAAAATCTAAATCCTAGAGACAAGTACACTCACTTTTGCCAGAGGACGCTGAGTGTTGCGGTTAAAAACAAAGATAAGCGGCGCAAACACATCTTAAGAGCTTAAAATCTCAGATTAACTTGCACAAGAATTAATTTATAAAAATTTGGGTTAAATATGAAACTTATTTAATTTTTCATTACTTGGAAGTTTTTCGCACATTCCATTTCATGTAGAAAATGTTGGGAACCATCCTAAAAACAAACCAAAACTGTCAGATTGACTTGCACTGCCGTACAGGACCAGCCATAGGGGTTAATTCATGGAAATTTGGGTAAAATGTCAAACTTAATTAATTTTTCATTTCTTGGGACTTTTTCGCACATGCCATTGTATGTAGAAAATGTTGGGAACCATCCTAAGAACAAATTAAAAATGTCAGTTTGACTTGCACTACCGTACAAGACCAGCAATAGGGGTTAAATCATAAAAATTTTGGTAAAATATGAAGCTTAAATAATTTTTCATTACTTGGGAGTTTTTGGCACATTCTTTTTTATATAGAAAATGTTGGAATCCATCCTAAAAACAAATTAAAAATGTCGATCGAACGATCGATCGATTTTCATTACCGTACAGGACCCGCAATAGGGGTTGATTAATAATAATTGGTGTAAAAATATCCTAAGTCGTGAAAAACTAAATAAGTTTTATATTTCATCAATATTTTTGTGAGTTAACCCCTATCACAGGTTCTGTACGATAGTGCAAGTCAATCTGACCTTTTTAATTTGTTTTTAAAATGGTTCCCAATATTTTCTATATAAAATGGAATGTGCGAAAAAGTTCCAAGTCATGAAACAATAATAAAGTTTGATATTTTACCCAAATTTTTATGAATTAACCCCTATTGCCGGTCCTGTATGGCGCGTGGTGGGGCAAGCTAATCCGACATTTTTAATTATTTCATAGGTGAAATTTTAAATTTTGGGAGTCTTAAAATAAGATATAATTTTACTCCTAGATCCGCTTCTGAACTTCATTTAATTTTCTCCTTATTACTATTTTTAGGTAAGCATTTAAATAAAATTTGCTTGAAATTATAAAAAAACGAGTATTTACAATTATTTTTGGTAATTATATAAATATGCGGCGCCACTGGTCAGTCGGGTGTTTTCTTCAGAATGGCTGCTAACTTTTGGCTGCCAATTTCACAGCGGTCCTTATTAAATTTTACTAACTTAATCATTATTAAATGAAGTGTTTTTAAAACAAAAATTATACATTTGACAATAAATCGCGAGTGTTTTAACTTACACAAATATTTATTTAACCTTATCCTCATACCTACAAGAATTAAACAACGCAAAGTTTGTGTTAACCCTATAGAACTAGCTGAATTAACAAAATTAACAACTTTCTTAACGTAATTAACTAACTCAAAATATTTCAATTTTGTATTAGTGCTTTTTTTGTTGTTAAATGTTTTTGTACAAAACCAAACTAGTGGTTTGAAATAAGATTTAGATTTCTATAACTGGCTACTTTCTCGAGAAATACTAAATTTGATTTTTCACATTACGTAGGTAGGGTAGGGTGGGCCTCTATGAGACATGGGCCACCATGAGACAATTAAATATTTCCGTTTAGATATAGTGTTGACCTCTGTTGGTCGAGGTAATAAGTTAACACTACGTGCCGGTTTACCAATATAATTTTCTATTACCGTACCTTAGTCTTAGTAGAGTTATGACCACCAGTGGGTGTGTATCTCATCGAAATTTTTAAGACGTGCATTTTCATTCGTTCGTCAAGAGTAGAATAAAACTAGTAAAGGTTAATTTTCTATACCATTTTCTAGAACAGTTAATAAGCATTCTTTCGCTCGTCATAAATGTATGAAATGGCAAATAAAAAAATTATGTATGTACATTTACTAACCACGTGCAAATGGGACACCATAAAACACATTTTCAGGGCCACCTTAAGACACTGTCTCATGGTGGCCCACATAAGGAACTGGCTGTATCAGGTAAATTGTTTTTTGTAGATGTCCAGAGGTCGCAAAAGGAAAAGCCAGAAAGGTTTGTTTTCAGAAGAATGTATGAGAAGAGCTGTTCGACAAGTATTGATAGGGGAAGGTGGCGTAAAACTGTCTCTACGTAAAGCTGCAGAATAGAACGGTTTATCCTTTCAGACGTTCCAGAGATATGTTAAAAAAGTAAAAGAATAGACAGACCCTAACATGCAAATATCCATGAAAAGCCAATATAAACATAGATTAATTTTTACAGATAATGAAGAAAGAGCGCTTGTGGATTATGTAATCATATGCTCTAAAATGTGTTATGGACAAACAACAAAAGATACTCGAGAATTGGCGTATGAAATGGCAAAAATTAACCAAAAGAAAATTCCGTTGAGTTGGAAAAGAAATAAATTGGCTGGCATTGACTGGTTACAAGGGTTTCTAAAAAGACATAGCAAACAGTTAAGTATTCGGCAGCCTGAAGGGTGCAGTCTTTCCAGAACTTCGTCATTTAATGAGCATAACGTTAAGTTATTCTTTGATAATCTTAAAAATGCATATGATCGCTCCGAAGCATTTTCTGATAGCACTCGCATCTACAACTTAGACGAAACGGGCACGACGACCGTTCAGAAACTGAAGAAAGTATTATCTGCAAAAGGAGTTAAACAAGTCAGTCAATGTACCAGTGGTGAACGTGGAGTATTAGTTACCACGTGTTGTATAATAAGTGCCAGTGGAAATACTTTACCACCTGCCATGGTGTCTCCACGAAAAAAAATTAAAAGCCATATGTTAAATGGAGCCCCATCAGATACATTGGGTCTCGCAACTTCATCAGGTTGGATGAATGGAGAAATATTTCCATCTGTAATCAAACACTTCGTAAAATATAGTGGATCCTCCAAAAAGAGCCCTACTATCTTGATATTCGATAATCATGAAAGCCACCTTACCATAGAAACACTTAACATTGCTAAAGATAATGGAGTTACAATTATTACACTACCTCCACACTGTAGTCACAAGCTACAGCCGTTAGATATATCAATATTTGCTCCGTTAAAGGCATATTATAATTCTGCAGTTGATTCCTGGCTTCTACATAATCCTGGCACACCGTTATCTATTTATGAAGTTGCTGGTTGTGTTGGTGTGGCATTTGAACGATCCATGACTCCATTAAATATTAAGGCAGGTTTCAAGAAAACCGGAATTTTTCCTTTTGATCGGGAAATATTCACCACTGATGATTTTTTAAGTAGTTCAGTGACTGATCGAGATGTATTAAATGATTTAGTTTTGTACACTGCTGATGAGCAAACTGCGTCAACGACTATGGATGTCCCACCTGTCATTGAAGATTTTACTGAAGAAATACCATCAACTTCTGTGGAAACATCCCATTTTATACAAATTCCATCTACCTCCTTAAATACACCACAGGTTACAGATAATCCAGCTGAAGGTAAACCTGCTACAGCAGTTTTTGTTAGTCCCCAGATATTCAAAGGCTACCCGAAGGCAGGCCAAAGAAAATTACAAAAGAGCAAGCGTAAAAGAGCTAAAAGTTGTATACCCACAAACACACCCAAAAAGGAGAAAATTGAACAGAGAGAAATGGAAAAAAAAAGAAAAATACCAGAAGAAAAGAAAGGAAGCTTGCAAAAAAACGTATTTGCGAAGAAACGAAAACAGATCACTCAGAACATATCTTCCGATGAAGATGATACCGAAGTTGAAGTGAGATACCTTTCCAAGACGATTCTGATGAGGACGGGTGGATTCCTGAAGTCGAATCATCAAGATTTGAAGAACTTGATAAGGATCCTGAGCCCAATGATTTTGTTTTGGTACAATTCAAGGCAAAAAGTGATCTATTCTTTGTAGGAAAAGTAGTCGAACTAGAAATCAGTATCTAGTGATGTCAAAATCAATTTCCTAAGAAAAGCCTCGAAGGTTGAAGGACATTTTATATTTCCAACTGTCCCAGACATTGCCACCGTTCCAGTCATTGATGTGAAAATGATTTTACCCAAACCAACTCTTTTAGGAAATACAAAACGATTGAAATCGTAATTTAAGTTTGAAATAAATTTTAATCAACTGAACATGCGTTAATTTTTATTATTAATATAAGATAAAGATTAATCATTTTTGAGTGTTTTATAAATATTTCCTTATTTCAAATGTTGTGATGATACTAATAATGGTTTCTTGTGTGTTTCATAAATATTTAATACAATTTTTAGTTTTTTTCTTCCCATTTTGTCCTGTCTCATAGTGGCTCAAGTAAAGGGCCACTATGAGACGGGCACTGAAAAAATGAATGTCACATAACTCTAAAATCTAGTCAAATATAAATAGTTTATATCCATTTTCTACATTAATGTAACATAACTTATACACCGACGATATATATGTGTCGTATTTACAATAAATTAACCGACAATTTAAACCAGACTTTTTCCATCTCATGGTGGCCCACTCTCCCCTACATGATTGAACTATTTTTTATTCAGAAAATTTCAATGAAACTGAATTTGAATATTGAAAATCTGTGATTTCAAATCAGTGATTCAGTATTATACAAATTGTATAAGCGATTCAATAAATCAGAGAAGCTCGGAATGTAGATGAATGAAAGCAGTGATTACGTGACGCTTGTGATGAATGAATTGCAATTTAGACCGTAAATTTGAACTCCGCCCTGCCTATTGTTTAGAATAATAACGTGAGCATTCTGAATATCTATCATGAATTATTACATTTTTTTTTATTTCATCAACATTTATATCCAGAGTGAAACTATTCACCAATCATGTAGCAAACATTTTTGGGATGTTTCTAAGAAAAAATTCAAATTTTATTTACAATTGTAGTGACATATATATTATATATACTAGCTTTTAAATTATCACAAACTGAATAAAATTGTCCTTATGACACTAATTTATAATAACCGAATGTTTTCTGATGTACAAATGATATTTGTAAATTGAAATAAAAATTGTATCTTTGTTCTATTTCCTTGTGCATTGTGTAATGATAAAAACAATAGAAAAACAAAAATTTTGAGTAATAATGAAATTTCTGTTTCGACCCTTACTCTGTGGAACATACTTATAAAAATAATTAAACATCTGGGCCTCTATTCTTGATGGCAATAGAATAGAACAACCGATAGAAAATGGGCGTGGTATTCTTGAAATCCTATTCTCTCATGAGGCGATAGAAGTGTTGCTCCTCGAGAGAAAACTTACTTCTATTACTATTTTTGAGTGAATCGACGAAATAGTAGGGATTTTTATTTTGTGCTCAAAAATGTCGTTTGTATTTGCTGTTTGTGAATAAGGAAGCGTGACGTGAAGTAAACAAATAGTGTAGATTTTGGATTTTGCTTTGACTATTGTGTGTTGTCTGTTGTGTAAAGGATTAACGGATCAATGTACATAACATATAATGGATTTACTTCTTCTTCACCTCATGAGATCTCAAATACGATGGCACTATACTATGAAGAAAAGTCCAAAGATTCAATTTACTCTGAAGAATTTAGAGCCATAAAATCGGTGGAAGAAAACAGACAAGTTGAAATCAATGATGAATGTGATGATCCAATTAATAACCCAATAATCTTAGAAGAGCTGGGATACACACTAGCAGAGATTAAAAATTCATCCCCTGGCACTGATGACATTCCTGGATCTATTTTGATAAATCTTCCAATGAGTGGCAGACATTTTACTTGGTATTTTTAACAAAGTTTTTGTTGGTGGTCTTTTTCCTACTCTCTGGAGGGAAGCAATCAATTGTGATCCCAGTCATAAAAGCCTCAAAACCAAAATATGAGCCACATTCTTATCGTCCCAGCTCCCTGACTTGCACGATGTGCAAGGTCTTGGAAAAAATTCTCAATAATCGACTTCTATGGTTCCTGGAAACGCATAATAAGATTTCTCCAAATCAAAGTGGTTTCAGAAAAATTCGTTCAACCTTAGAAAATCTAGCAGATTTAGAAATAACAGTACATGAAAGTTTTGCAAATGGACAAGTAATTGTAGTCGCTGTATTTGATATAGATAAAGCTTACGATACTGTTTGGAACTATAATATTTTAAAGAAGCTTCTCTCATGGGGCATTGATGGAAGTATATTAAAATCCATCAAAAATTTTGTATCAAACAGAACCTTTAAAGTAAAAGCAAACGGTGTTATATCCAAAATATATTGCCAAAATAACGGAATTCCTCAAGGATCCGTAATTAGCACCACATTATTCCTTGCAGCAATTGATAACATTTTTGAAAATGTTTCATTACCAGTACATACGAGACTGTGTGCAGATGACTAAATTTTATTCACAAGTGGAAGAAACATAAAATCCATAGAGAGAGATATGCAAGAATCTATCAACAATGTAGGGGCATGGATGAATCAAACTGGCCTTGACGTTTTCTCCACAAAAGTCGAAGTATATAGTTTTTTCCAAAAAAAAAAGAAGCCTAGTGCCATCTCTTTAACACTTTACAACATTCCTCTTCAAACGAAATCGGAAATAAAATATTTGGGAATGCTTTTCGATAAAAGGCTAAATTGGAACGCGCACATAAAGCAATTAAAGAAATCATGTCTTAGTGCAATAAACTTAATAAAAGTTTTGGGAAATCATCAATGGGGATCAGAAGCACACACTCTTACCCTACTATATCGCACATTAGTAAGGTTTCGCCTAGACTATGGATATATAGTATACGCATCTGCAACTAAAACATCCTCAAAATTACTGGATACTCTCCACAATAAGGGTGTTCGAATTTCTCTAGGAGATTATGACATCAGTCCAGTTGAAAGCTTACTATGTGAAGTTGGAGAACCACCACTTAAAATAAGAAGAGAATATCTAAACCTATCATATGCCTCTAAAGTACTCTTTAACCCAAAAAAACCAGTCTACCACAATGTATTTTCCAATCGCTTAAGAAGTACATTTCTTCAAAAACCACATTTGACTCCCCCTTTCTACCAACGCATCAATATGATCAGCAGTGACATGGATATAAACTTCCCAAAGGTTGAGGTGCGCTCTCTTGAATACCCTCCCTGGCTACTTAAACCTCCAAACTGTAATTTGTCTCTAACTTCCTACAACAAACGAGAATCTTCTCATGTACTGATAAGAAAAGAATTTCTGCGAATATCCTCACAATTTGAAGATTATAAACACATTTACACTGATGCCTCTAAGTCTCAAGATACGTCGTCGGCTGCATTGGTTACTGCACACGAGACGCAATATTTTGTTTTACCGCATACGTGGAGCGTATACGCAGAAGAACTGTATGCAGTTTTTATGGCAACAGAGTTCTGCAAGCACTCCCATCAAAAAAAATTTTTCATAATAACAGACTCGTTGAGTGTCCTTCAAAGCATAACTCAAATCTACCCAGATTCGGCGATTGTAACGAACATCAAAGAAAATATTCATTCAACGAAAAGCAAAATTATCACCTTTCTGTGAGTCCCTTCACATACACAAATTAGAGGTAATGAAACAGACGACCAAGCAGCCGAAGAAGCTTACCAAAATAATCCCAATATAGTGAATAAACAACTGATTAATTACAGTGACCTAAAGATCATGTTTAAAAAATCAACACGAAATTTGTGGCAAAAATTGTGGAATAGATCCGAAGCTAAGCTGAAACAAATAAAGCCAGTTATTTCTCCGTGGAAGAACCTCAGTATTACGCGTAGATACCGAGTAATATTATCACGTCTTAGGATAGGACATACGAGATATACACATGAATATCTGCTAAAGAAAGAATATGCCCCAGTATGTAGTGTGTGTCAAGTGCAAATAACTGTTAAACATGTTCTTATTGAGTGCCCTAAATTCAGTAATGAGAGAAATGTGTGTAATTTGAGCGCTAATCTGATAGAACTGCTTGAAGACTCCTTTAATATCGGAAACTTGATTATTTGCCTTCAAAATATCAATCTCCTCCAAATTCTGTAAATAATACCTATTTATATTGTAATTATTGTACCAATTTATGCACATTTGCTAATTACCTCAGTTGCTGAAGCAAATTGCATAAATATATTTTTTCTTCATTAAATAAAAAAAATATGAGAATGCACCTTCTTAGAATGAAATAAACAATATTTTCTATATTACCTATGGTTCTATGAATTTGAAAGTTTTTTTTTAAATATTCCTTATTCAGCATCACCCCCAGTTGGTTGTTATTGAATGTTTTATGAGATGATTATTTTTAGTTAAAAATTCATGGAGTGATTTACAATAATGTATTCAAGCAAAATTTTATTACTAGAGAGTTATTGAAACGTCTTTTGAGAAATCCTTTATTAAAAGATTCCTTTATTTTGACATATACGCATGCGCATTTTTGAAGTTTGACTTTAATACTTTTATATAAATAAGGGATATCCTATATTTAAATAAAATACAGGAGAGGAAACTTTTAGTTAAAGGTCTTCAATTCTGACATGTTTGACACACTTTTCACAGGAGTAGAATAGCTATTTCAGTTCTGTGATTGTATTGAAAATAACAACCAAAGACAATACAAATATTAATATATTTTAGTTTGTCTATGTTAACAACTATATTAATTTTTATTTCGTTATTCAGTATATCGTCGGTGATTCTGCATCTACTTTGGCAAAATTTGCCAAGAGAGCAATAAAATTGTACAGATTAATGAAAAAAATAATAACAGAATATTTGATTGGCCCATAAAATAAAAATCAGTATCTCATAATTTAAAGGATACCTATGTCCAATGTTCATAGGTATTAAGGAGTAGTTGCCTAATTAAAAGTTTGCAAAAATAAAGTACAAGTTCAAATTCACACATTAATTTATTATACATTTCAAAAGTTACACATAAAAGATTAATTATTGTAAAAAAATAAAAACCCACTACCTACAACCAGGTACTGGTTGTGTTGCAATCACTCTTTGATTCCAACAATAAAGTAGGATCGACCTTTCAATTGTCGAAATTTAGTTGACTATAATTCATTGGTGCCGGTTAAAATTATTCTTGGTTTTTAAAATTAAACCCAACTGATTTTAATAGCAAATATACTTTACTGAAAACTTCCTAAATTACCTTTTAATTACATTACACAATAACTGCTACTTTACAATAGGTTTATGCTAAAACACATTAATCCACAGGCCTGTCATTCACCCTTAATTACAATTCCAAAAAACGTATAAAAGAGAAATATACAAAAAAACTAAAATGAGTAAAAACCATGAAGCTCCCATAAACTGGAAAGTAGACGCCTCTGTATTATTTGTCTATTAAAACTATCTGTTGGTGACAAGTGATAACGACAAGCAAAAAAATTCCAAAACCACTTATCTGGAAATTGTTAGCACAAATGTAACAATTTTTAAACATCCACATATGCCAATAAACTATCCTCCATTTTCCTGGGTGTGCTGGTTTCAAATCTATGCACCAGTTATTTATTCCTTCATTTAACTTATAGGCCCCCTTGTAGATTTTGCCAATACAACCTTTCCATCAATATCTTTATGGGGTGGGAATGGCTTTACAACACCTCTCTTTATAAAAATTTTCACTTACTTTTTTAGTTCTTCAAAAAGTGACAATAAATGTCATCATTTTTTAGACTACTTATTTCTGAATACTGAAAGTTTTTCATTCTTAATTTGGCAGATGCCAAAAACAATATTCAAATTAGGTTAGATTATTGACTTCTCCAACAGGTTGTAAAATAATAAAGTCCCTCCAGTATTCAAAACATTTTTTGCAGTTTTAGGCACACAACAAGAGCTTATGCTGTAAAATCAATTTTTTTATCAAAAAAGTATAACACCATTATAAAGAATTTTATAATTGTTCGATAACACTTTAGTACTTTAGAGAATAACAACAAAATCATTCGTCTTATGACAAAACTGCTTTAAGAGCTTGCAGATGTACTTGCACTTCTCTTTTTTAATTTTAAGCATTTCCTCATACAGGGGAACCACTTCTTTGTTATTTGTCTTTGATTTGTTTACTAACAACTTGTAATCCTCTGTATGGGGAAGTTTAAAACTTATCTCAGTATTTTCATATTTGAGGGAACGTATATCGAATATCACCTAAAATCCTAAAATTTATGGTAATTAGAGATTTTCTTCAAGACACAGAAATTAGAATGTGGTTTTGTTTACCTACCATCCACACTATTTCCACTTTCGGTGATGAACTGTTCTGGTAACTGCAGCAGATTCTTCAAATTTAGGTGTACTATATCAGCCCCAAGCAATCTAAAGTAATGTTTAAGTTCGTCATCATTCATATTATTTATATCAATTATTTGCATTTGTTCATTATTTTCAATACCAATAAAATAGTGCATTCGCTCCTGCTAAAATTGCTATTTCTAATTATTCTTCCATAATAATATAAATTAATATTACAACAGATGCACACAAATAAGCATGATGTTTATACAAACAGATATATAGGTTATGTTCTTTTATAATGTGCCAAATGTCTTCATAAAATAAAGTTCTTTTTCCTGTATTGCTACTTTCAATAACTTTATAAAAAGTCATACTAAGAGATACTTTAATAAAGGAACTTTTAATAAAAGCAGCCTTTATTACAGATCTTCAATAACTCTCTACTAATTTATTTCAACAAAATTAAAATGACAGATTGACTCCAGAATGTACCAATATTACCAATCATAATGAAAATAACCCAAAAAATTCTTCCGAAATGCAACGTTGCCGGAAATATTTCTGGTTTAACTCATCCCCAATGAAAACTAACGCTGCAAAACAATGGAGTGATATTGCACTAATCCAGGCTCACTAAACTCGATTAGAACAGGCCTAGGTACATGTATCTTTGTAAATTTTGCTTTAATTTTTCTGCTATTTTTCTATAAGTATAATTATTATTTTATTTTTTATTAAAAGTCGCACCCATAAATCAATATTATGTTTTTATCTACTAATTTCGTACTTTTTGCAATGTACGGTAATTTTTTCTCAAATACGGTAATTAAAACTACACTAGTACGGTATTCCGCTTTCAGACGTGTGGCAACACTGTTGCGGTCTGATCATAACGTGTATTTGTTTACATGAGTACCTTTGTAAGTTGAGTTGGGAATGATATTGCACTAATCCAGACTCACTAAACTCGATTAGAACAGGCCTAGGTACATGTATCTTTGTAAATTTTGCTTTAATTTTTTTGCTATTTTTCTATAAGTATAATTATTTTTTATTAAAAGTCGCACCCATAAATCAATATTATGTTTTTATCTACTAATTTCGTACTTTTTGCAATGTACGGTAATTTTTTCTCAAATACGGTAATTAAAACTACACTAGTACGGTATTCCGCTTTCAGACGTGTGGCAACACTGTTGCGGTCTGATCAAAACGTGTATTTGTTTACATGAGTACCTTTGTAAGTTGAGTTTAGTATGAGTGTTAAATTATGAAAACTTAATTGGATACAAAGTACTAACAAGTTTTCGGTTAGTCATAGAAACGATTATTAATCTACCATTTGCGAAACAAAATAATTAATCTTGAAATTGTTAACTATCAAATAAAAACCAAACATTAAAAATGCAATTCCATATCACCTACATAATATCCTGGTTCCACTGCTAACAAATAACTTATCACAAACGGAATCGCACTAACGAGTTGTTGTGGAAAGTCTTTGATAACATTACTATGTGGAGTGATAACTCTAGCATAAATAGTTAAAAACAAAATGCAAATAAAAAGTCCCTTTTAAAAGACACATCTTACTTTCACAATCGACACCGGCCGGCACAGTTTGTCAGCTGTTTACTATAAGATCTAAGACTAAACTAATTTTATTTAAAATGACGGGCGCACTGTACACATTATAAACAATACCATTGGAGTTCATTTCTATTCGTTGAGGATTAGACTGAGTAGAAAGTTTAATGACCTACTCTTCAATTAATTAAAAATTACGACATAGAACACTTAAAATGAAACAACTGGTGGTTTCAGCTTATGCAAGGTCGCTTATTGAAATGTTATTTTATGGACCCGGCAAAACTAGGATTGCTATACAATGTTTACTAATATAGTCCTTATAAAAATGTAGAATGTTTGTGGATATAGGTACTACATAGATTGATATACTATTAAATATATACAGGTTGATAAAAGATAAACCGGTATGGCATCTCAGACAGTAAAATAACGTTTATAAAACGTCTATAAAATGTCATAATTATCACAAGGTGACGTCGGATATTCATTTTTCTCCAGCGAATATAGCGTTATTTTTTGGTAGGGTTGAAGATCTATAAAACAGTTGCTCTTGTGAATGATCTTAGTATGAATCGTACCTATCACATAAGCGGTGATATTGTTAATATAATTGCTGTCATTCCAGCGAGTTTCTAATACTTGAAAAATACTGTTTTTCACTTTGTTCAAAAATATTTCTGGGAAAAAATATATCAAATAATTTATTTACTAACCCCTGCTTCAAACTATTCCATGTGCTTTATTTTTTTCCTTCGTTTGGTAACTAAATATTTCCATTTTCTTAAAATAAACACTGAACTCTTCTTATTTCGTTGCTCAAATCGATACAAATAAAATTCATAAATCAAGCCTTGGCCTTAGAAGACTCAAACAAACAAATGATTGAAACAAAGAATTGTGTTAACCTCTTGGCGATTTGAAGTTGAATAGTATGTTCAGAATTTATCACACAAACTAACATGTTTAGAAAAATATTTAAAACCCATAAGAATGAACACGTATGTGCAATGCTCAATATTCTTCTAATTGTTATCGGGCTTGTTGTCTGAATCATGTAAATTATTATAGATTTCATACCTGATGAAACTTTATCTTCCTTGGCAATAACATGTGTCATACAATTGACACAAATATCTTTATAATCTTCATTCATAATGTGTTTCTGTTCACTATCAAACTAATTTTCTCTTAACTGGCCTTCTATTGACGTGCTATTCGATATTAAGTACATAATAATTGGGAGATTACCAAACAAGCGTGAAAACCTCTTCCCAGACACTTTGAATCTTTTATTTCTACAAATTCTTTTTTGTAATTGTATTAATCAAAATTTCTTCTGTTGCTTGTAAGGGAATAACTCAATTCTTGTCTAATATTGAAATATCCGCTTTCTTGTTGCTCTGAACGGTATTTTTACTTGTAGACGTCTTTCATTTGTTTCTCTAACAACAATAAAGATTATCCTTGCAGATTAGATTAGGTAGTAGTAGGCAGTTGTTGGTATTAACACCCACCTTTAACGCGTCATGATTGTGGAGCTTCCCAATAAACTTGTCGTTTTGATTTCCGATACTTCTTCATTCGGCGCAAATAATCTAACATACTTGATACAATTTTTGTCATTTTGTTATATTTGAATTCACAACTTAACAACAATTCTCCCTCGCAATCAAAAATCAAAAGGAGAAATGTATCTTTAACTATTCAAAATATTGATGAAACTGAAGGCCAGAAATTTATATTAGAGTTGACAATAGCATATGAATGAATGAATTACATAAAAAATATATATATTTAAACAATGTGGTATATAGATCAAGTATAAAATAGGCTGAAGGCCAAAAATTTATAATAAAAATTTAAAAGTACCAGAAAGATCTAAATCCCAAGTTGTGACTACACATATGAGCCCACCGCATATATATCAAATAAAAAGAAAATATAATAAAAATTCAATATATATATATATATATATATATATATATATATATATATATATATTACATATATTTTGGTGGAGATGTGGCAATAAGACACCAGAGTAAACTCTTTCAGATATTTATTCCCGAGCTTTCGAATAACTTTTATTCATCTTCAAGGGCTAAAAGTGATTGGTCAATGTTATCATTATTAACAATTAAATAAAATAATAAATACTTACACAAAATCTATCGAGAATTTTGTTAAAGTTGTAAATTACCTTTGACGATTAAATTTTCGGTTTCTTCCCTCATTTTCCTGGTTTCTTTGGCCTTCGTGTTCTCTTCTTTGTTCATATTGTCTCTGGTTTTGATTATCTCTTCTGTTGTTTGTCCATCTCTGATTATTTTGACTCTATTCTCCTCTGATCTTTGTTGGTTGTATTGTCTGTTGTAATTATTGTTTTGTCTGTTGTAATGATTGTTATTTTGTCTATCGTAATTATTGTTATAATTTTCATTGTGTCTATTTCTGTCGTCTGGGTAATTTGTAAAATCATCATCTCTATAATTATATCTATTGTAATAAGAACCTGCATTATTATTGTACCAATTATTTTTGTTCTGGTTATTATAACCTCTATTATTCGTATGATAATATCTATCTCCCCCCTGTCTATTATTTGTATTATTATTGTTATTATTTCTAATATTTTGTTGTTGACTAGTTGTATTTCTATTGTAACTATTTCTTTCAACTCTTAATAGATAATTATCTAATTAGTATTTTTAAAATGAAACTCAAGGTCTCTAGTTAATTCCACAATATAATACAAGTTATTGAAAATTCTAAAAAATTGACAATTGTTTCGATAAATCAATATCATCGTCAGAATGACAGAAGTTACATTTCATTTTATGCCTACCTGATGTTTAGTAGCTATTTTTGGCTAGACCAAGAAGTAACCTAACTTGTGATTGGCTTAATATATGTTTATAGAAAAAAGAAGAAGATGTGATATTACAAATATTGAAGCTTAGATATTATTAGCCCTATGGTGATAGCCTGGATATCATTTTTCCAATTAAGATCAGTATAACTGTGCAATGATATAGAAAACCAGGAAAACTATATCTGCTGATCTTTACAATTATCACTTAAGAAGACAGTTTATTAGTGGAGAATTCCCTAGATTTAACTGTTCATTGACAACTTCATATTGTGGGTTTCTTAAATGTCTTCTTATTTCCAGTTCTTCAAGGAAATCCAGTTTTTGTTTCTTTTCACAAATATGCAGTACTTCTAGTTCTGTGTTAGGTGTCAATTAATTATTGGTGTCAAGTAGATGTTTTGCGTAGTGGGATTTATCTGGTTGTTTTAATCTGTATGCTCGTAAGTGCTCACTGTATCGTATTTCAAAATTCCTAAGGGTCTGACCCAAATAGACAGCATTACATTCTGGACATTTGAGTTTATATATACCTGACTTCTTTAATAGTGGTATTTTTGTTTTTACATTTAACAATTTTGTACTAACGTTACTTTCTGTTTTAAAAGAAATTGTTGTATTCGTTGCTGAAGATATTATCTTTGAAATATTTTTAAAAATATTTCCTGCATATGTGATGGTTTTATAAGTTTTAATTTCATCAGCTTGTTTAGGATATATTAGTTGTAAAGCCACATATGCAGGAAATATTTCTAAAAATATTTCAAAGATAATATCTTCAGCAACGAATACAACAATTTCTTTTAAAACAGAAAGTAACGTTAGTACAAAATTGTTAAATGTAAAAACAAAAATACCACTATTAAAGAAGTCAGGTATATATAAACTCAAATGTCCAGAATATAATGCTGTCTATTTGGGTCAGACCCTTAGGAATTTTGGAATACGATACAGTGAGCACTTACGAGCATACAGATTAAAACAACCAGATAAATCCCACTACGCAAAACATCTTCTTGACACCAATCATTCATTGACACCTAACACAGAACTAGAAGTACTGCATATTTGTGAAAAGAAACAAAAACTGGATTTCCTTGAAGAACTGGAAATAAGAAGACATTTAAGAAACCCACAATATGAAGTTGTCAATGAACAGTTAAATCTAGGGAATTCTCCACTAATAAACTGTCTTCTTAAGTGATAATTGTAAAGATCAGCAGATATAGTTTTCCTGGTTTTCTATATCATTGCACAGTTATACTGATCTTAATTGGAAAAATTATATCCAGGATATCACCAAAGGGGTTAAAAATATCTAAGCTTCAATATTTGTAATATCACATCTTCTTCTTTTTTCTATAAACATATATTAAGCCAATCACAAGTTAGGTTACTTCTTGGTCTAGCCAAAAATAACTACTAAACATCAGGTAGGCATAAAATGAAATGTAACTTCTGTCATTCTGACGATGATATTGATTTATCGAAACAATTGTCAATTTTTTAGAATTTTCAATAACTTGTATTATATTGTGGAATTAACTAGAGACCTTGAGTTTCATTTTAAAAACACTAATATGAGCATATTTCACGAAGAAAGGGTCGAGACAGTCAATTTAATTATTTAATTGCTCTATTGTCTTTATATTGTGAAAATTGCAATGGTTTCTGCAATCTCTGGTTTATATTGACGCGAGATGAATATTCAGATTAACTCATTGGTGGATCTAAATGTTGTGCAATTGCAAATAATTTAGTTGCATATATACTAATTGTATCATGTATCTTAGCATCATATTTACCGAAATACATTTGTTCCCTAACTTTAATTTGAGCATTCTCTCCCCAGAAATAACTTAGAAAAAGTTCTGCAAATGTATGGAAATCATTTATTGCATTTTCTCTTCCAGAGAACCAAATGAATGCATTGTCAGTTAAATTATCTCTCAATGTTTCTTTAAATTCAATTTGATTGTTAAAGTATTTGATGTTGTTGAATGTAATTTTTAAGAACATTTTTGGATGCGTTTTATTTATATCTCTATTGAATTTATGATTATTTGATGAACGATTATAATTAATCACCCTATATTCATTGCACTTATTGAGTATTTTCTTTACGTACTGTATTTGCTATCCAATCTTCTTATGTGTTTTTCTAGTTTTTTTAGTTTACCAATTTCACCTTCACTTATATCACTCTTCTTCTCTGTTCTCTCATTGATAACGGTTTTAGTTTTGGTTATTTCCCAACCATTTTGTTGAATTTTCGACTCCATTACTTGTATTTTCTCATCATTTTCTTGATATCGTACGATGCCTTCATTTTTCAACTCTATTTATATCTGTCCACCTTGTTGTATAAGTTTGTTTCCTATATTACTTAAATCCTCATAAAGCTGTATTTTATTTCTTTCATTATCTTCATGATTTTCATGTATAACAAGTTTGACTCTCTCTATTTCTTTATGAGATTGTTCGTTCTGTTCTCTTATTTCATCTTTAAACTGCCTTGATCCCTTTTCGTATCTTGTCTGAAAATATACATTGTTTCCTTGAATTGTAAAACCTCTTGTTTTAGTATCTCTCGTATCTTTTTGTATTGTTCTTCGGTCTTCTCTTGATGTCGTTTACTTTCTTCCTGATCTTTTTAATTTATCTCTTGGTTTCTTTCGCTTTCTTCCTGGCCGTTTATAGTCATATGCACCATCTGTGTCTGCATCTTTTGAGTTTTGTATATTACTGTTCTTTCTTCTGCATCTTGTATTATTAATTTCTGTTCCATATATTTTTCTTCTAATACTTCTGTTTCTATCTCTGCTTGTGATTCCTATATATTCTTACTATTTCCAGATTCCCTCGTTCTAGATTGATGGTTTCCTTTTTCACTATTCATTTTAATTTCCCGTTTTATTTACAATGTGTACGTTGTAATATATATATATATATATATATATATATATATATATATATATATATATATTAATTTAGCTTCACGTTGGAGTGAGCTAGATTGTAATATAATTATTTTAATTACAAATTATGGGCGTCAGAATTGGTCCGCTTACCACGAATCCCAATTCAAATTAAGATATAAGTTGGATAAAAATTGTAAATTTATTTTATATTATTATTACCTTACCTCAGGGATAAATTCGGCACTTAGCGCTCGCCAGTAACAGGAAACTTTAGGTTGAGATATCAGAAAAAATACAAGAGAACATAGACAAACGATTTAATAAATGGTGAAATAAAAAAATGGTTCTTTGTTAATTACAATATTAAACAATACATGTGTTATAATTTAAATAGAAGCCATTGCGAAAACCTTCTCATAAAATGATTCATTCCAGTTATTACAAATTTTATTTAAAACTCTCATCGAGTAAATTGCGCTCAAAAATCTATCTACTATTTGCATAGAATGGCCATTCGCTGCTCTTCAACCTCAACTGTGATTATTCTAAATATAGCCGTCGCGTTGTGTGTGTATTCTGTGGAAGTTATTTATTTTATAAAGATAAAGAGAGGTGTGGCGTATTGTGAATTTTATTATTGTTAATCGATATTAATTTGGTGAGTAATTATTTGAACAAGTAGTTAGTGTTTTATGTCCGTGATATTAGTGGAGATTGAATTATTAAATCTAATAATTATTTAAGAAATTAATATCAATGATAACGATTAACCTAACATCTGAAATATACGTGTTATTGTTTTTATAGGAAAAGTTTAATATACACAAGAGAAATAGAGTTCATATTTGGTTTCTTCTTGACTCTGGAGATGATGCATTTGAAAAGATCGTGGCTACGATCGAATAAAACCGGAACTCAGGATGAATTATTTCACCAGTTGAGTACCACAATTAATGGTAATATGTATCAACAGTCATCAAAACTATGCTAATAAGGTAATTTTATTCAGTCTTACCAAGTTCTGGTCGATAGCACAAATTATATTCACTTTTTTGTTTAAAATAAGAGTTATTATTTTGTTATTTTTATTTCAATACTTTGTTGATTACTTTGGTTAACTTATTATATGATTTTGTTTAAATTATTTTTACTTTTTAATTAATTTGGAGAAGGAAAAATTTAACATGTCTCTCCATTTATAAGATCACGACGCTTCTCTCCAAGCTTGAAATCAACAACTTGCAATTGTTTTAATTATTTTGTTTCATTGTTCATTTTTGTTAAGTAAATATAACTGTTTTTTTTTAATCAAAACATACATTCCTGTGTTATTGTAGATAAATTCACTGTGTTTATTTACACTCTGGAATCGCTCCCAATCACTCTACCCGAACTATCGAAAGAACGTCGATTTTCGCGTTAATATTTCGATTTGACATTTTGATATAATATGATTGAAAAGTTTATGCTATATAGAGGGTTTTTTTAAAGAGTTTACAAATTATAAAGATATATTAGTTGAATTTTGTTTCAAAATTCAGGTTATTTTATATACAGGGTTTCTTATAATTATATACAAAAATATGATTAACGAAATTTACTCGTTGTTATTATTTTTATTCTTTGAAATATAATTACTAAATTGAATAGAAATCTTATAAGTTATTTTATTAAAGAATATTATGCGTAGGTATTTCTTAACGTGTTTGAGGCTATGTCTATTTAAATCAGCATGTCGTCATGAATTATCTTTTTATTGAATATTTACTAAATATTGACATTATTCAAATGATGCTAATTAGTTTAATTTACCTGGTAGCCATGTTTCATTTTATAATATATATATATATATATATATATATATATATATATATATACATATATATGTATGTATATATATATATATATGTATGTATATATATATATATATATATATATATATATATATATATATTATAATTGTTTTTTATTTTATTTAGTTTGTTTTATGATGTTGGCTAGCTCAGGGTAAATATTCCTTCAAAGGGGAGCATGAAAACTATATACTCTCTTTGAGCTCCGGCGTAATTCAAACAAAAAAGAATTAAATTTGCAGCTCCACAAACATACTATAGAATTGTCTCTTATAATGGATGTAAAAATGTGAAATTTATCTCCCAAGAATTAAATGTGACGCCTATGGTATCAAGCTGATTCCTGTATTTAGAAATTGACAGTCAAAATGAAACACAATTAATCGAATGCTAGTTGAATATAATCACCAATAAAAATAAAATTGAATAGTATTACAAAATTGACATAATTATTATTTTAAACTAAATTACTACTATCTCATATAATTGTCGCATTGATATGTTCTTTACACTAATGATAATTATATATGAAAATTTGGCCAAATCAGAAAATTTCTTCTTGCTATGACGCTTGATCTTCATCCACTTGCGGACAATAATTTGTAACTGGTACGGCAGGTAAGTTTTAAATTTGATTTAATTGTTTATTTAAATTTTAATACTTTATCAATGTTTTAATAACGTGTTTGAGGAACTATTTTAATTTAAACCATAAATATTCTAACATTTAGCACTTAGCTTCCTCTCTCATTACTATAATTGCATGTAATTTTTATAATTTCTTTTAAATTGACTTCAAATTCTTTTCAAATTACTTCATGTACTTTGTTTAACCTTTCTCAATATTTTTTGACATTTAATCCAATGAAATTCCTAATTTATTTAATAAATTTCACAAAATGTTCTTACATGCGTCCTTTTCTTGTTAAGATCAAACCACCGACTCCTTTTGTTTTCAAAATCAGCAAACTCCCTTTGTCTCCCCGTTGTTATGTAACAAAACACTATCAACTAACTAGATTCATTACAATTTATCCTCAATCATGGTTTTTATTCAATTCAATGTATTTATCTTTATTATCGGAATACCTAATGTTCTTTCAAAATTTCAAAATAATTTAATATACTTATTCACAACTTAGTTTCTCCTGAAATGTTCCCATTTTTAACAAAAAATTACCAAATACATCTTACTTTCAAGTTATAACATAAATAAATCTACAATATGAAATTCTTTGAAACCATTTGTAATGCCTTTCAATTAAATTACTCAGTATCCTACATTAATTGTTTTATATAACCTTGGCCTAATATTTCTTTTTCTTATACTATTTATCAATGTTTTCACACCTCTAAAATTGACAAGTATTTCAGAAGCACATATAATTCCATAACCAAAACCACTGCTATCTCCATTCCGTGCTTACCAGGCATGAAGTTTCATTGAAACTTCTCTGTTATTCTATTAATGTAAACATGGTAATTTCGTTCCTGAATTATTATCAAATATCATGTTATAAAATTATCTAATCATATTTATGTATTCTTTTAGATTTTTTTGTGGATGCTATATGGTTCACAATCTATTATTTATGCTGTTTAACAAAAAAAGATTTATAACTTACTTAAGATAGGAACTAAAATTTGTTAGTGGTAATGATTACACTTTGGAACTCAAGGTAAATAGTTTATATATTACTTTTGTGTCTCAACAATCATACAAGTTAAACGATATTATCACAGGTATACCATTTAATATGAAATATTTACTTCTCACATATGATAACAAAAAAAAACAGATAATTCCATATGCTTTAGGGAATTCTAATCTCCTTGTTACTTTACAAACATGCAAATTTCATATACGTATATTTATATATATATATATTATTGTATATCTCGACTATGTTTTTAATTATAATATATTATATTCTATATTGTTTTATCGTTGAATTTATTTGTAGCTGTAACTACACTAATATGAAAACACCTTTAGCTAAATATAACCTATAAAATTTTTAATGACAGCAGTTGTCAAATTAATATGCCCGGCTAAATAAATATTAAATTTTATATCCTGAAAGATAAATTAATACACAATATCAATCAACTCACTCTTTTCTCAGGGAGGGATCAAAGATTTCAAAGAATAATTCAAAATTTATAAATTTCCAAATAGTTTTCCAAATCACGTATTATACTATTCAAATCGAAAGTAACTGTTTGTCCAATACACTAAAAGACAATTAAATTATCTTATGGCACATATGAAATTACTGTCAGAAATTAAACCAAATGTCACTTCTTGTACTAAATTTTCTATAGGATGAAATTATCAAATGTAATGAGAATGATTATGAAAAGAGAGCCAAAAGGTGATTAGAATTCAAATTTATATATTATATTATCAAATAAAAACTTACAAAAATTAAAACTTTTCAAAAAATATCACAAACGAATACGCAAAAATAGAATTTTCTATCAAAACCTTAATATTATAAACAATCTAAAATTAGAAATTCTTATCTAAATACTTTAACTAAAAGTCCAAAATGACTTATATGTCAATGTAACATTCCTCAATTTCCTTGTAAATTGTCTTTTTCAAAATTTGTCTAGAGTTTACGTAGAATGATATATCAATAATGTTACTATAATTTGATCAAATATTTAATTCATCAGATGCATCTACTTTCGAAATATTTTTACTAAAGGCCTATTAATTCTCGAGAAATAATATATAATATGGACTGGACTCACCAAACTGTATACAGATAGACTTGTTTGTATTCTAAAAACGTTTTAGAATATCTGGAACAATTTTCTAAATGACTTATTTAGAAACTGGAACAACACTCGCACTTTACCGCTGTAATTCTCTGCGAATAATACACGCACTGGCTTTCAAAGGCAAATTGTGTTAATTTGATAATAATGCTACAAATTATTCTGATATTCTCAAATAAATTTGAGACAACTCTTATTCCGATGTTGTCTCTCGAGATATTAAAATTCAACTCTATTTAAAAAATTCTGAGACAACTCTTATTTCGATGTTGTCTCTCGCGATGTTATGAATCAACTAACTAAACTGTTTCCATAAATAACTCTCTTCTCCTATGGTTACCAAGAATTCTTTTTTTTTTAAATACAAATTTACGTTTTTATATACCAAGAGAGATTTTCATTATTTTTTTATAAGTGCCATTTTGCTAATAGAGACATCTGTATTCTGGTTTTTCAAATCGTTTTAAAATATATCTGTCATTAAGTCTATTCTGCAGTAATGTCATATGAAATTGAAATGTCAAATTTTATTGGTATATTGAACCTTTCAAATTATTGATAATACAGTGTGTATCACTAGTATTACATCTAAATATGCATATTTTCTTTATTTCAATGTTCTCTTTAGAATTTAGATAGAGGATATGTATATATATATATATATATATATATATATATATATATATATATATATAAATATATATATATATAAATATATACAGGGTGTTCATTTCAGGACATCCCACCTTAATTTTCTCGAAATGTGTGTATTTTAAAAAAAAATCCTGGGACACATCAACAAATATATCGAAGGGGACAACTTTTTATCATAAAGGCAACGCGCTCCCTTTCACCCCCCGCCAGGGGGAGTTGCCAACTTCAAAATCTTAAATAGGAAGGGGTATCGAGTTATACCTCATTTTAAAGGTCTTTTTAATCTCTACACGTCGGTTTTTGTTTTTTTTTTTAATTGATCGATTCGTTGTCGAGATATTTAGGAAAATCTATTTACTGCTTCGTACCATTAAAATAAAAACTGCAACTGTTTTTTCTCATTCCTTTTATCAAAACTAAATTACAATATTGTACACAGATTTTCAATTTAATAATTGCTCAAAATGTTGCCCATTGTTGTCCAAACAATGGTATAACCGCTGTTCAAATTCGTGACGCACATTTTCAAACACTTCTGTTCGAATTGCTCGACATTCTGCAGTAATCCTTTGTCGAAGGTCTCCTATATTTTGTGGCGGGGGTGTGTAAACATTTTCATTGCTCCAATATCTGCAATTATGTTTGTTGACAAAACCATTTAAATAAAAAGTACACTCATCAATGAAGCAGATATTTTTTAAAAATTCGTTATTGTTAATAATAATTGTTGTCATTTGTTCACAAAACTCAATTCTTCTGTCAAAATCGTCTTCACTTAACTCTCGACATACTTTCATTTTATAGGGATGAAGTTTATTAATTTTTGTAATTTTGTGGAAAGAGCCTAAGGAAATTCCAGTTACAGCAGAAATGATACGTAACGAAGTATTAGGATTCATACCAAAATAACCTATCACTTCAATTTGAGTGGCTTCATTCAAAACTCTTGGCTGATCATGTTTTAAATTTGCAACAGATCCTGTTTGAGTAAATTTGGCGATTAGATTTAAGACATACCTATGAGAGGTGTTCTTATCTGGGTGCCTTTCGTTAAATATTGCAGCAGTTCGTCGAGCACATTGGTTTTCGGCGCCGTAAATTAACACTATTTCAACTTTTTCAGTTAATGTGTAAACCATTTTTAATAAATTGCTTTTTCACACAACTGGTAAGTATGGTAAACAATTCAATAGGTATTTTGTCTTTTATTTTCTCTATCAAAAACATTTTTCTGCATTTTTTTTTACAAAAAAGTTGGAAGGAATAACAAAACAAACAATTGCAGTTTTTATTTTAATGGTACGAAGCAGCAAACAGATTTTCCTAAATATTTCGACAACGAATCGATCAATAAAAAAAACAAAAGCCGACGTGTAGAGATTAAAAAGACCTTTAAAATGAGGTATAACTCGATACCCCTTCCCATTTAAGATTTTGAAGTTGGCAACTCCCCCTGGCGGGGGTGAAAGGGGGCGCGTTGCCTTTATGATAAAAAGTTGTCCTCTTCGATATATTTGTTGACGTGTCCCAGGATTTTTTTTAAATACACACATTTCGAGAAAATTAGGGTGGGAAGTCCTGAAATGAACACCCTGTATATATATATATATATATATATATATATATATATATATATATATATAACAACAAATATATTCATGGGTAATTCACGCAAAATAAAGGGCTACTGAAATAGAGTGGTAACCGTGGACATGCATGTTTCTGGCTCATTTTGCCTCATCAGCACGGCATAACCAAATAAGGATGTGAAATTTGGGAGCAAAGATGTTAATCGAAACATGGGAAAACACAAAATAACGGATTTCAGCAGGGAAACCAAACGCTCATTTGTGTCTTCAATTGGAAGATCCCGAGTTTTCAGGACATCAACCAACATCGACACGGAGGCGCATATAGCCCCCCCGCCATGATCCTTCCGACCCATAGTAAATAACAAAGAAGATGTAGGAATATCGCGTGATATGTTAACAACAACAACAAATATATTCATGGGTAATTCACGCAAAATAAAGGGCTACTGAAATAGAGTGGTAACCGTGGACATGCATGTTTCTGGCTCATTTTTCCTCATCAGCACGGCATAACCAAATAAGGATGTGAAATTTGGGAGCAAAGATGTTAATCGAAACATGGGAAAACACAAATTTCACATCCTTATTTGGTTATGCCGTGCTGATGAGGCAAAATGAGCCAGAAACATGCATGTCCACGGCTACCACTCTATTTCAGTAGCCCTTTATTTTGCGTGAATTACCCATGAATATATTTGTTGTTGTTGTTAACATATCACGCGATATTCCTACATCTTCTTTGTTATTTACTATGGGTCGGAAGGTTCATGGCGGGGGGGCTATATGCGCCTCCGTGTCGATGTTGGTTAATGTCCTGAAAACTCGGGATCTTCCAATTGAAGACACAAATGAGCGTTTGGTTTCCCTGCTGAAATCCGTTATTTTGTGTTTTCCCATGTTTCGATTAACATCTTTGCTCCCAAATTTCACATCCTTATTTGGTTATGCCGTGCTGATGAGGCAAAATGAGCCAGAAACATGCATGTCCACGGTTACCACTCTATTTCAGTAGCCCTTTATTTTGCGTGAATTACCCATGAATATATTTGTTGTTGTTGTTAACATATCACGCGATATTCCTACATCTTCTTTTTTATATATATTTATATATATATGTATGTATATATTTTTATTCTTTATTTTTTTTCCTAAGAACATTTTAAAAAAGTTAATATACAACACAGACTTTTACGATGGTCCCACAAATGAAGAGAAACCTACTAGAATAATTTATAAAAGGATTCCTCGAATACACTATTTGACTAATCGTATTACACCACTGTTTAAAAATTGTATTCCTAATTTGAAAATTGCCCCTTACAATCTGATAACAATCAGAAACATTTTCTCGAAAGTGAAAGATAAAACACCCACGCTATTTAATAGCAATGTTGTTTACCGTTTGCCCTGTTCTGATTGCAATGGATGTTACATAGAACAGACGGGCCAATGGTTGAGACAAAGAGTCACTCAACACAAAAGCGATTGTCGCAACAAAAAAAACACCTGTGCGGCAGTTGAACACCATATAAATACGGGACATTAGTTTGACTACATGAATATAAAAATTTTAGAAAGAGAGAACAGATATAAGAACAGGTTATTTCTAGAAATGTGCTACATCAATAAAACAAAAAACACCATAAATTATAAATCTCACATCAATCAATTAAGCAATATCTATTGTAACATTCTAAATAACATTTAAGTATCACCATGTAAAATTAAAAAGTAAGTCAGTTGTATCTCCCTGTAATTAGTTTGGTTCTACACTTTATATAACAAAAAAAAACTGTTTGTTAATTTTATCAGCATGTTTAATTGTAAAATGTACCTACTATCTAAGAATGTGTTGAACGTATTGTGCTGTTTTATATTTTAATTAACTGACACCAATTTTTTGTAAGTAGTAATTTTAAAATGTTTTATTATTGTGTTGTTTTCATTCAATAAATCTTGTAGTCCGCTCCTGATGAAGCCAATAAATAATGGCGAAATATTGAGCAGATAAGAAAAACAGTTTTTATTCCTTATGACCGCAAACCTGAAATCTTCGTTAAAAAAAAAAAAATATTTCCCGGTCGAAAAAAAAAGAACTACTTCCTATATATATATATATATATATATATATATATATATATATATATATATATATATATATATATATATATATATATATATATATATAATGGGCAATTTGTTGTTGTTGTTAACATATCACGCGATATTCCTACATCTTCTTTTATATATATATATATATATATATATATATATATATATATTTCGGAAAGGTTTCCGTAGTTAGAGTTATGAAGAAATGAGCTAGGTTCACGGGTTGAACCGCGTTGGAATCTTTTCTCGACGTTTCGGCTTCCATTTTAAAGCCTTTTTTAAGAGGTGGGTGGTTAGGTTATTCATTAATTAATCTAGGAATCGGATCACTTCCTAGATTAATGAACGAATCACCTCACTCCCCCCTCTTGGTACAGACTGACAGCTGCCATTTTCCTTGTTTGACCAATCACAAAAAATAAGATTTATTAAATTGATGTATCAGCCAACTAGAGAAACTGTATGTTGTATGGTTGGTTGCATATGTTTGACGTTAATAAATACGTTGTAGGAAATTTGAAAGATAGTGCCGTATTTATTTTTATTATTTGCTAAAAAATATGTTATATTTTCTTCTTCGTTTGGAACGTTTCCCAAACAGGTGTTATATGCATCTGGACAATTTTTGTACCAACCTTTTGGAAGAAACCTGATTCAACGTTGGATTTACAGTTAAGAACAGACGATTTGTTTTTATATGTTCTGTTCTTTTTTCTATGCATTTTTTAAGACCATTATAGGTTCATATTGGGTATCAGCCATTCACTATCTGTTAATTTCGTAAAAACTGGGTTATATTCAATGCATCCAGTTAAATGCCCTTGATTATCAGCTTCATCAATAAAATACTCTATACAGGCTGAAGCTCCCTCTCCACCCATCCAAGCTAATTCATAGGCTGCAATATAAAATAATTTTTCCTGGGGAACCTCCGGAGTGTTTTCTTCTCAAAGCTAATTTTTTTTGTAATTCATCTGATGACAGAGCAGATGCACTAACCTTTCTTTTAAATGGGTCTCGTTGCAGTTGCCGACGTTTTGCATTCCTAGCAGCTCTGGCGTTTACAAATTCAGGATCAGGAAAAGGGTCAAATTTTATAAAAATGTTTCTATAACTTTTTCCAATAGAGTTCCACAACACTTTACTTGTAATGTGTTCCATCTTGCCTGCGCTTATTGAATCCAAGTTCCCGAACAGATATACCTTTCCTATTGAAATTGTATGACTTCTCTAAGCAAAAGTCAGTAAACTGTCTCCAAGCACTTGCTTCAAATTTTTTGGTTTTAGCCGGTGTCAAGGTCTCAATTTCTTGCCTAACTACTTACATATTTTCTTAACCAAAGCGACTCATCTTGTCGTTTCGATTTACACTTCAACAACACTAAATATTTCCTATAACTGCGGTTTTGTGCTGCGGTCGCGAAGTAAGTTTCTTTAACAACAACGGTCATATTAATTTTCTCTAAACTTGACATTTAAATCAGCTCAAAGTCTACTATAGTTGACCACGTATTGTTTTGATCATTTTTGACATTGGTGAAAATGTCAGCCATCCCATCTGACTTCTTTTATTGTAAACGCATTTTGTTGTAAAATTTTCTTACCAAATAATTTGACTTCTAGTGGTATTACTAGTGATAACTTTGTGTAAATTTGAATTAATATGCTTATCATACTAGCGCATATTTTTCAAATTTCAATAAAAAAATTCGTACACTTCAGAAATTTAAAAATATTCAACACTTTATAATTACTTATTCGTTTATACAAACTTTATTATCAAGAAAACTTTTCTTGAAACATGGAATAATGCATAAATTTTGGTTGAATTTCAAACCGTTTCTACGGGTATTTCCGAGTATTTTTTCATGTTGGTTTGAGAATGAATATTCCCAAACATTCTTGCAACAAAGCAATTTCCCCTTTAAGAATCTGATGCTCACCAATAACTTTGCAGATGCTACCCTAAAATGTCTCTTGTTTATGATATACGTTTTGTCTTCTGTAATAAGACATAGTTATCATTCTCACCCCATCGCCTCTTCAGGGGATGCGACAACTTGTCTTATTATTTCATTCTAGTGTATACTATACAGCGTGCTTGTTTAGTCCTATTCAGTTTCTTCCTTCAATAGTTTAATTCATTCAAAACATCAAATTTATGTGACTTTTTAAGAATATTCCTTTGATTTATTTATATTCCTACTAACACAAACAAAGCAGAACAAAATAAAGAGAGGCAAACTCAATCATCAATAACCAAGAACACCAACTGATTTCATTCAGCTATTCTGACTTGATCGATCAGTCACACAAGTGGTTATGAAACTTCTTTAAAATGATTGATTCAAATACCTAAGGACATTATAACTAAGGTATCTTGTAATGTATTCGCTAATACCTCAAATAAACTACCCAGGACGGAAACAAACATGTTTAGGAGTCACTCTATAAGAATCAAAGATGGAATGGGTACCGTGCTCAGATTGGCACATAAAAATACAGGTTGGCAAATTAATTTTGGCAGTCGGAAGTCCGATGCGCCGTAGCAAAGGCGTATGCGGATTGCAAGAGCTCACTTCTTTTGTACATTAATGATTTATCCAAATGTATACAATATTCTGATTTCTTATTATTTCAAACGATTTTAAGATGTTTATTACTATTTCTACAGGCAGAAATTGTTTAACGTCGCAGAAAGATTTAAATAATATAAGCGAATGGAGTATATACAAATTAAATTATAATTTCAGTAAAGGCAGCACGATGACAATAACCCGCAAAGAAGAAACTGACTACAAGATAGGAGTAGATACATTAGGCCGAGTAAATGAAAATTAAATGAAGGATTTAGGGGTATTGTACACCAGTAATTTTTCTTTTACGTCGCATATCAATAAATGGAGACGTAGCAGTACGAGAAGAGCAATAATTGAGATTAGGATCAGGAGACTTTATAGGGCAATACATGGAACCGGGAAGAATTTCAGACGGAGAATTGATAGGAGATGAAAAAGAACAGATTCTTATAGGTAATGAGGAATATGTAGCAAACATAGTAGAGGAGGATATGAGACAAGAGAAACAATTGAGAACATGTAGAGATGATCAATTGATGGAATTTTTAATTGAAATGAATGAAGATATAAACAATACGAGGGGAGATATTTATAATAAATTTGAAGAAAATAGAGAATAAATTAGAGAAGACATACAGAAAAATAGAGAAGAAATGCAGAATATGGAAGGGAACATAACTAGGAAAAATAGAGAAGAAATACAGAAAATTCGAGAGGATATCAATAAAAAACATGTTGAGATTTTGAGAGAGATAGAAAAGATAAGAGAAGATCACAATAAAATGAGACAAGAAGTGAAAAGTTTTCGAGTGGACATGGAGGAGCGGGCTAAAATTATGGGAATTGAAATACAAGAGAGGGGTGTCCAAATTAGATCAGAAATAGAGAAAAATTTAGAAGAAAAAGTAAATTATGTGGAGAGACAAATAGCAGAAAATTTACCAGGAGAAGTCAGGAAGGAAGTAGAAAAACAGACAGTTGAGATTTGTAGAGAGTTTGAACGGGTAAAAATACACTGACAAATATGTGCAGTAGATTTGAATAATTTCAAGGTGGATGTTGGAAAAGAAACTGAGAGGTTTTCTGAGGAAGTGGGTCAACAGAAAGAGATATGTTAGAGGAAATCAGAAATAGGGGAAGAACAATTACGAAGGGAAATAGAGGAAATGAACAGAAAACTACAAACAAATTTGGAGGATGTGATGAGCTGGAAAGTCATTTGAGAAGAGGTACCGGAAGTATGGGACGAGGAAGAATGACACACCAATTAGAACTAATTATTCAATTTGATGGAATTATTATTAATTTACACCCTAGAGTATCTATTAACATAGTCAAAAATAAAGTCAAACATATATGTGATATTGAAGAAGTAAAATTAATATTAAGAAATGTATTAACTGGTCACCCATTACTCTGGTTTTGTAACAAGAAAAATCAGATTCATAGCATGATAGAATTTGAGGGGCAGTTTTTGAATTATTTTTGGGGAAAGATTCAGCAAGCGACTTTTAGAGAAAAATTATATTTCGGAAAATTTAATTATAGCAAGAATCGTAATTTCAATACCTATGCTATGCAACTGTTTAACAATGCGCAATATCTAGAGCCAGCCATGGAAGAAGAGGCAGAGATAATGAGGATAGGAGTAAATACGATGATTCAGAATAATCAAGCTGAAGATGCCCTGAATCCGAGTGATGATAGGGATTTTGTCTAAATCGCTCCTGCGATCATAATAATATCATCTATTTTGCGAAATATAAACATCCAAGAGAATTTATAGCTGACGATAGTAATTTAGAAAAGATAGAAAATATCAAATTAGTTTTTATAGACCGTATATTTCTAGGGAGGTTATGTAAGATACTTATAGATACCGGATCAGAAGTAACATTAGTTAACCACATAGTCGAAAATATAAAGGAGGATGATGTTGTAATTATGAAAACGCCAAAAATTTCATTAGTAGGGGCGAACAACAGAAAGTTATATGATACTAACGGTACCATTGTAGCAAATATAGAAATCGGTAATTGCAAATATAAATTTCAGATGTTAATTAATAATAATTCAAGTTATGATATAGTGTTAGGAACTAATGAATTGGATGAACTTAAAAGGATTATCAGTTATCAACAAAAGTGTTTAGAATGTAATGAAAACAAAATATCCTTTGAAACAAAGTGGAAAGAAGACATTTTGATGGAAAAGGAATGTAATACAAATTACATGCAAAATATGGATCGAGAAAGAACTCAGTATACAAAATAGAATAAGACAACTAGAGGAAGATTTAGGAAGAGAATTAGGAAATCGAGTAATAAGAGAAGAGAACAGGAAGCAGTTTAGGAAACGAAAAGAGAATCGAATGGTAAGAGAAGAGAATAAAAAGAAGGTCAGAAAAAGAAAAGCAAATTGAATAATAAGACAAGAGAATATGAACCAAATTTAGAAAACGAAAAAGGAATTGCATGGTAAAGGAAAGATATAGAAATGAAGTGTGAATAGAAAATTTATTATTAACAAATAATATAAAAAAATTTCTTTAGATATAATATCATCAGTATTCAAATAATATGTTATGTACCAAAATTCATGTAAATATGAACTAACTAATGAAATTAGTTAGAAACTGAAATTTATTGAAATGGGATTATAGAAGATAACAGATTTAAATTTTAATATAATCTAACAAGTTTGAATATATTAAAATATAAATGGGGGGAGTTCAAACAGTGTTATTTAGTTATATTCAATTTAATAATGATTAATAGTATTCGTGAAATAAGTCAAATTGATTCTCCCATCTTGTACTTTTTTAGTCATAATTTTAACGAATATTTATAAAATTGTATAAAAAAGACATGTTTAAATCAATTATAGATGCCTATAGTAAAAACAGTGAACAATATTGAAGAAAATCACGGAAGATATTGAAACAGATGATATACTCTTTGAACCGTCAGAATCTAAAATACTAAGAAGCGACTCAGATTCAACGGATATTAACACTAATAATTTAGTCGATGATGTAATTTCAAAAGAATTCGTCGAAATTAAAATGAAATTTAAAATAATTTAGAAGAGACATACATTTGATACATGACAAATTTTTTATATAGTTAGTAAATAGGTTATTTAATGCAAGGGATTTCAGGAATTTTAATAAATAGTAAATAAAGTATGTTAATATTTTTTTGGTCATTGAAAGTTAAAAGATTATTATAATTTCACTATTACATGATCATCACAATAATTTGATAAAAAACAATGATTACCTATTTTCTGATGCGATGAGTTGATGTCGTGACGAAACTAAAATGTTATTTTCATGTTTCGTATACGTCTTAAAAATTAATGGTTTATTGTAATGTGAACAGCGAATCACCGTCAAAAACACTATATTTATACAATTTATACTGTAAAGAAAAAGTTTCCATAGCAACCCTTAACGATGTTAATGATTGGGGGTGAATGAGAGAAGTCAGGGATTTTTAAAACGTCAGAGTTGGAAGTGGTATTAAAATTGATCTCGTCAATAAGGACGATTCAAAAAATTTATATTCAAAGTACAGCAGAAAGACAGTTAAACCAATTTTATAAGAATAATTAAGAAGATAGAAGATAATTGTATATCCAGTTAAAGTATAGATATCTGGGGGAAGAAATCGAGGCATTGCTAGTGAAATTTAAGAAGAGCTTTTCAATAATATTTTGGACAGTACAACAGAAAGAAATTGAGAGTGAAGATTAGTTTGAAGTGGATAGAAACCTAATAAATAAAAGGTACCGTTTTAAAGTATTATATTAGAGATCTCTAAATTACAATAGGCCTTTATTACAAAAAAAGAGGAATGCATTCATGATTAGTAATTAATCTAACATTTTAATTGTTCCAAAGTAATTGTATTTTATTTTTCCGTAGTGTAGCATTAAATATCATCAAATAGTTAAGAAAAATATGAAATTAAATGAAAACCTCTGATTTGTAAATTATTGTTAAAAAAATCTAGTGAGATGATGAGTTTTGTCCATAGCAACGGACAGGAAAAAGGAGGGTTGTTGATTTGGAAAAATTGGAGTATGATATATGATATTTTGGAGAGAGGACGTAATTAAATAAAATTTTACTTATAATAAAATAGAAGTAAATCCTCATATAAGTAAAGAAAGTATATAGAAAGTGTAAATGAAGTTGAAGTTATTTGAAAATATTTAAAAGTGAATTGAAGGTATAGAAGATAAAGGATTAAAATACATAGAAAAGAAAGGTATTGGGTTGATAAAACAAACAGAGAGTACCATTAGATCATATTTCTAAATTAATTGAAGCCTGAATTGGAAAATAAAAAAGAAAAATATGACATCTTAAATTATACCTGAAATATAATTTTAAACTTACGTGTCAAATTCCAGAGTAGGTGTATATGGTAGACACATTAATAGAAGTGTTGGTGTAGAAGATTGATTGTTGGTTCCAGAAGAAGACATCGGTAGTGCAAGGTTAGTGTTGAGTACTTTATTGGTTAACCCATTAAATAACTAAAATAATTTTGATTTGGCCATTTAAATTCAATTTTCTAGCATAAAGGTATTTTAAGTCAAAATTTATAAGGTTATAGTTAATTTTTCATTTCATCGTATTAGATTTAAATTTTGTTTGTATTGATATATATACTTCTTTTCGTATTTTCATTTCATAGTTCTTATAAAATATATAATTAGAGTGTATGTCGTTGTCGTTTCATTATGATATCAAAAAAATAAAATAAAGAAAGATAGGTTCCATAACTTACGCGTACCAACGTATTTGAAATCCAGAACTCAAAGGGAGTAAAAAGTCTCACGCTCGACTTGATATATTTGAGCTAGCCGAACCAACATTTGTATATAAATTAAATAAAAACTAAATATTACATTTACCTTAGTCATAAAAAACAAAATATTTATTGACTAATATATTATAATATATATATATATATATATATATATATATATATATATATATATATATAATATATATATATACAATGTGTAGCATGTTCTTTTCCATAGTATGTTCAAAAATCAGATATATAACCGCCTAAAAACCTATGAAGTATAACTAAGTATGTATATGGAATTTTGTCATCTTTTTGCTGATTGAATATTCTACTTCTATTTAATAGAAATTTTTATAAGGAAATACATACATTTTATTATTTTTGTAATTTTATATTATTCTCAATTATGTTCATATAATTAGGTTGTGAGACCTGTTTGAATTTAAATAAATATCCTGTTACAGTTTTGTAATCCTGGATTCCTTCGGCTCACTTAAAAAATATTAATTGCACAGTGTCTCTTTTTTCTCTATCATTAAATGATTTATTTATGAAGTAAGTATCATATTAACTCGCTATTTTTCAATACTATAACTTATTAGTAGATCAAAATTTCTCCCGCTTCATCTGAAATATTATTATCTGTTTACAAACAGCATACTCACCAACTATTTACCCGGAAATATTTCGCAATACTTTTTCCTTGTCGCAAAGCTACATTTAGTCTACTGAACGCTACATCACAAACAGAAAACACGAAACGTATCAAACAACTTCAACTACACCGTTTGTTTGCGATTAACCCCGAGACCATTTCCAAACGCATGGTTATATTATTTTCCAAAATTCACCCTGCAAACAATAAATATCAGTGCACGCTTGCGCGGAATATACGCTGGCGGAAAAGCTGTAGTCCGAACTTGGAATGGAATGATATTGATTAGAATTTTCCCGGCATCGTGACTAGAGCTGTGAATAAACGATAAACGACGCGTCGTGACGGGATAGCCAACATTGCGTCGCGACGCTTGTAGGAAAATTGAGGTAGTAGCTACCCCTACGTAAATGATTTTATCGTCGTTGATCGTCAATTTATAGATTCATGTTGTTTCAATTCTTAAACGACAAAAAGTAGGCGATAGATAAAATTATTTAAAAAATATATATTAGGTATAATTTATCAGCTTGCATAAATTTATTGCGATAAAGGACAAAGTTGAGCAGAAACGTTAGGAAATGTTTCTATGAAAAAAACACATTATTTATCAAAATAGGCCAAAAATTAAGGACATGTATTGAAGAATAATAATAAACACATTATTAGTTAAATAAACAATAGGATGGAAAAATCGGGAAGAAGGTCGTTGTTTTATTTTAATTTTCTATTTTTAGAAAAATAATCTATATTGAGGGTGATGAACCTTTGCGTTGTGATGTGAGCGACAATTTTTTCATTTTGCGGATTTCACTTGCTGAGTTTATTCCAAAAACTTGACTCAAAATGGTAAAGGGGGACAAAACGCATCCACTTTAATAAGTAATTCCAGCTGCGAATTGAACAGAAAAAGTGAAAAGTATTTTTTGCCATTCGTTTATTAATTTGCCGCTAAAAACTGTCCTAAATATTCAAGTACAATTCCGTATTGTTAATTAAATTTATTATATACCCATATTTAACAAACTGTTTGTTAAAATACCTTTACCTACAACTGTCATGTAACAGGTACGATTTGACACTATTTTCAGTGTCGTAATGACGTATATTACCGCACTAGTGCGTTTTTGAATACATTACCGCACTAGTGCGACAATAAGAATCAAGAAAATAATCAAACCAGAATTAAATATTTATTCTATACTTATTTATTGTATATGTTCACAGTGCACTTCTTACAATTGTATAAATTAATTCCAGACGCTGACATAACCAACGCTTCACTAGAATAATTGTTTATATTTTGATTTTGAATATTACCTGATATCGAAAGAATGTTTCCAATTTGTCCTAAAATTTTCATTGCTGTTCGTTTTTTATTTTCAGCAGACATTTCGATACAGTCTTCAGCGACAGAATTACTCTTCCAGCCACCATGTCTTTTTATATTCAAAAGATCTGCCCCAGAATCAGCCAATAGTGTGGTTGAAGATCTTCGAAAGCAATGTCCAGTATATTTATTCTCTTGGATTAGGGAATTCAAGAAATTGGGCAATTAATTTCGGCACATTACCAATAGTGTTTATACCAGTTGTTTTGTGCATTTTCCAGCCCGGTATTCAACAAAAAATCGCTTATGTTCGCAATTTTTAGGTCTCAATGCAACGTAGTTTCTGACGACTTAAACTAAATTCAATATTTCCAGATGTTATAAAAAATTCTCGAGACACCTTTGTTTTGTTATTTGGTATAGTAATTTGATAGAAAATTCCTTGATCTTTTATATTTGTTAGCTCTTCCCGCCGACATGCACCAGCCAAATCAAAGATCAATATAACATTAAAGTGAATATTATAATATTATATGAATACACCTTTTTATAATCTACACAAGAGTCTTACCTACCTTCATGCACAAATATCTTTCATCGTTCGCATTTGTTAAAAATCTGGTTATTTCCTCCTTTGTAAATACCTTTGACTTTTTAGGTTTGTACCTTTCTGATTTTCGTTTTAGGAATGCTATCAAATGTAAGTATTTCTTAATGTCGACATTCTGCTTAACTGAAAATTCTGTTCGTAACATGGAATAGTAACACCAAAGGGATGAAGGCTTCTGTATCTTGCTTAGCCCGTTAAAATATACTAATAATGCTTTTTCACTACGACCATAAAGAAAAATGTACATTTCAAGTGCGTGTTCAATTAAGAAACCTACCACGTGGTAGTACAGATTTCCATTTCGCACGGGCAAGCTGTATCGAATTGTTTCATTTCTCACGACTTTCATGAGCTACTAGACTGTGATTATGTTATAATATATGATCGAGTCATGTCTGTTAACGTCTGTCTAATAATTTGACATTTCATATCAGTGTTTACAAAATTCATTTATAATAGTATATTATACATCAAGCGACTAAAGCGACCCATTTAATCCACCTAAGGGATTACTGTCACTTTAGTCGAGAGGAGTATACAATATTTTTTGCAATTCTGGTAATTCTACATACATTATTAATAAAAAAAATACTACTTAGGATGGACTTTTACTTAACTTGGCTGGTCATCGAGGACTTCTAAAATGCATCGCGGATGTACGGTTTTATTTGTACCTTAAATCCCTTGGGATTTTAACTGTCACTTTATATCCTTGGGTCCAAAAGTGCCACTTTAGTTTCTAACATGTGAGAGTAAAATGACCACTTTAGTCTCGGAATTGCAAAAAAAAATAATCGAAAATGGATAGCGATACTGAAGATGATTTGATATTGACACGCTGATCCCGAAATGTAAACTAGCCATTAGTTTAGAAGGACATCGCTCACTATCCTTTAAAGAGAGACGATCGTTGATAACTTTTTCCGCAGGTGAATTATAACGATTTTTTCTGCATACAGTATTTTTACTTCCGAGTTATGAAAATTTGAAAATTTTGAACGTTATTTATTTCACGACGTAGGTAGGTACATATACAAAAAGAAAGAAACATATGGTTCGTTCAGCGTTAAGAACCCGACTTAATAACTTCAGAGAAAAAATTCTCTAAACCATGCAACAATGACGGCAGTAAAGTAATAATAAAAATTGTTATGAAAAATATTATAGATTTGTTTATGACTCTGATGGTCGTATAAACTACTCACTACTCATGTTTCCAACCTTCTTATCTCGACACCATTTCTCGTAATGATCATAAGTCAGCTGGTATTTTTCTCGTGATTTCTCTGACACAAGATTTGAAATAACATTAGAAGGTGTATTTTCAATATCCAAAGGGAGATTGTCTTCGCTTGAACTCATTTTTAAAGATTTTTGTTCATTCAACTTTGACAATTTAATGACATAACTAATTTATTTTATTTCCACAGCTTTGTTTGACTTTATTGCTATGGTTACAAAATATGATCTACTAACCTTATGTTTGCAGTCAATATAATTAACACTACGTTGGACTGAAGTATTTTTTTAAATAAAATTTTATGATATAAGTACTTTTAATAATTCCTACTAATAAACAGTTGTAGATAAAATTTTGTACGTAACACGTGGGATAGGAATTATTAAAGCACTTATGTGAATACTTCACATGCGTGCGTTAATAATGTCCATATCCCACTAATTACGTAAATAACTATTAACTTCTTGTGAATGATGTGAACGCGCTAAGAAGGCTGTCAATAAGTCAGTAATGTTATATTGTCTTTTCATTGTATTTTAAAAGTTATATAAATAATAGCGGTTCTACCAACCTCAATTAAATATTTTAATCGGTTATTAGCAAGGGCGGATCCACAGGGGGGCTTTGGGGCCTCAAGCCCCCCCTTTAAGAAGACTTGTTATGTCATAAAAAGTCAAACATCGCTATAAATACTAATAATAAATAATAAATACAGTAATTGTATATTATGTTTACCAAAAGCTTTATTTGAGAATATAAATAATAAAATAAATATCATTTTATTAAAATAATCATTCAATTTCATTTTTTTACGTCCACAAAACCAGCCGCGCCGAGTGCGTCTGAATTTAGGTAGTGGGCAAAATGCTCAAACGCGGCGCTTCCCGATTGAAGATAAAGACAATTGCAGGCCGTGTCTTTGGTTTGCAGAACATTGAAATAAAAACGTGTTTTTATGCATTTTTTCTCTGTGAAATGGCTTTAAATAATAAATCTATATTTCTGGAAGATAAGAAGAAATTTATTTTATTATTCAGATTGTGTTTGACGTTCATAGCGAATACAAGTTATTTTTTGTCTCATTTGGACCTGCGTAAAATGAAACGATCACAAACGACATTAACATCTTTTTTTACAAAAAAGCCAAAAAATAATACGGTTGTGGAGGTGGGACATTGTGGTAGTAGTGTTATACAAGAAATCATCGTTATAGTAGCAGCAACAAGTAGTGGCAGTACTGGCAGTGGCTCGCAAGAATTTGAGGCAAGTAGTAGTAGTCAACCTAGCCGTTTTCCTGAGGAGCCCTCACAGCAAAGCGTACGTATATAATTATAATATGCCTTTTCATATTTCGTAATAAATGATAAAAAGGAAAAAGGGATAAAAATAAACAATATTTTTTTGTATGTTCAAAGAATTACAGGGTGTGACGTACAGTTAGATCTAAAAAAATATTTTAACATTTTCTATTTTAGTTTTACTTTACCGTTATTTTCAAATATGTGAAAACTGTTAAGTGTTGATTTGGGTTAGAAGCTTCTTAGAGCGAAAAAAAGGAATTTATATTGATTTTGGTTTATTTAAGCATTTTATAGGATGGTAATGGTAATGGTAATGTTATTTTGTCTTTGTGTTTGAGTTTAAAATCTTAATTACATAGGCAAAAAAGGGATTTTATTGAATTCGTACTATTCGTTCTATTTTTTTTCTGTCATATTTGTAAAGATCAAATTAGGTATATAATTCTAACTTAATTAAAATAAAATTATAAATAATATACTTTTTGAATTTAATACCTATGACCTGCTTTATTTGTTAAATAATGTATAGATCAACCAAAAGTCAAAGAAATTTGCTTTTAAATATTGTAACGTCAACACAATACGTCAAAAATATCGTATAAAAATAAAAAAACTTTACAATACAACTATGAAATTAAATGTGTTCATTTTTTTAAGAATGGCAGCCAGCTATATGATATTGGGAATGCAGTCGGACAGTCTTTAAGTGTCCATGAAAAAATAAATAAGCAATACTTGGATCCCTGACTCAAAATATGTTTTTCCGTTGCAACAAGAAGGGAAACAGCAAATGCGTAAATTCGGTGTTCATTGGCTACAACAGTATAACTGGCTTGCGTATAGCGAAAGTATAACTGGAGAATTTTGTAAATTTTGTGTGCTATTTGCACCAGATGGCGGAGGAATGGGTAGCCAAGTAAGAATAAAATAGTTATATAATAGGCTCATTTAGTCATATTTCCAAAGTTACTCTTTCTATACGATTATTGTAGTTTACCTTTTATTTTAAGCTTTAAAAGAAGAATTAGCCCAATTGGACGAAAATTACCAAAAATTTTAGAGCTAGAATAATCTAAGGCCATTTTAAAATGTGACGTCATACAATCTTTTTTACATACAAATTGCGATCTTGGACACCTGCGCTACCTGCTTCGAAAAACATTGTCGTTACTTTTTTCTGACATTTGTCACAAAAAGTGTTAATATCTTTCCGTCAGGCTGACAGACGCAAAGCAAAGGTAATGCGTTGTGGCAACGAATTACCTGGTGAAAAAATATGGTCTGACGTCATAGTTTTAATTAATTTTATAAACTTCAATAATTTTTTTAGGTGGTTAAAAATCATTAAAAAAATTTGATATTTTGCATACTTACTAAATTTATTATGTTATTTCAGAATTTACAAAAAAAAATTGGTAAATGAGCCTATTGTTTTAATGAAAAAAGGTTTTAAAAAACTAACTGGAACGAACTAAACTATATTGTAACCTAAGCTTATTATTTATCAGATTCTTAAAATGCTTGTAAGGGAACCGCTAACTAAGTTTAAAAAAGCCCGGGAAATGCTTACGCAGCATGAAAACACCAACTACCATAAATTTTCAGTTAAAAAAGCAAATGATTTTTTAAACATACAAATGTCTAAAAAGTCTGTCAGTATTTCTGTGCAATTAGATAAACAAAAAGCAGAAATAATTGAAGCTAATCGACAGCGGTTAGTGCCGATTATTAAAACAATTCTATTTTGTGCCCATAACAAATTACCACTTAGAGCGCATAGAGATGATGGTAATATAGATATTGAAGATAGCTCAAACCAAAATCTTTCAGAAAGTGATGATGGCATTTTTAGGTACTTATTAACTTTTCGTATATATTCTGGAGATTTAAATCTTAAAAATCATATACTAACAGCACCAATGATTGGTAAAACAATCCAAAATGAAATAATATTTTGCATTGGGAAGGTTATAACTACTGAAATTGTTAATGCTATAAAACAATCAAAATTTTTTACAATAATTTGCGACGAAACAACCGATATAAGTACCAAAGAACAAATGACATTCTGTGTGAGGTATTTGGATAGTACGTATGATATAAAGGAAGCTTTTTTGGGTTTCATTGAGCTGCACTCTACAACTGGCCAATGCATCAAAGAGGCCATAAAAAATCAAATTAAACAACTTGGACTTTCTATTGATAATCTTCGTGGACAAGGATATGATGGAGGCAGCAATATGGCTGGAAGGTTCAATGGAGTCCAAGCCTTAATAAGACAAGAACAGCCCTTGGCTATGTATTTACACTGTTTAAGTCATTGCCTTAACTTAGCTATTTCCAAAAGTTGTGAAGTTTCTGAAATTAGGAGCATGATGGGTATTTTGGGTAGGGTATGTTTTTTTTTAGTTGCTCTGCAAAAAGAGTTTTAGTTTTTCAACATGCCGTTGATGATTCAGAAATAACCGAAACTGAAAAAAAGAAGTTAAAACCTCTGTGTGCTACGCGCTGGGTTGGGCGTCATAATAGCGTAATAACTTTTAAAGAACTATATAAAGCAATTTGCAATGCTCTTGCTAGTTTGGAACAGGACAACGATAGAGAGACTTCAAGTAAGGCAATGGCTTTTAATGCCGCCATTAGAAGAAGTGATTTTGTTATAACTTTAGAAGTCGCCTCGTTTTAATGTCGTACACTGTAAATTTAAGCAAGTATACGATATTACAAGCAAACTAGAAAATATAAGGCAAAATGAAGAACCCCAATTTAAACCAATTTTCTTGGAGGCCCATCACGCTCTTCAGAGAATTGGTACGACTATTACTATGCCTAGACTTTGCAACAAACAAACAAACAGGAGCAATATAAAGGCAAATAACGAAGAAGAATATTACAGAAGGGTGATATTCATACCTTTCCTGGATCATATTATAATCCAAATGAAAGACCGATTTAATCAACTTTCTACTGTAATACCCATAGATGGTATTATTCCAATGCACCTTAAAAAATATACTGATGCCAAAATTGTTGAGGCTGCAAGGATATATGAAAATGATATGCCAGGATCCATGATGGAATTACAGGCGGAATTAGCGATATGGAGACATAAGTGGAGTGACACTGTGTTGATCCACCTAAATCATCAACAGAAACCTTAAAACGTATGTCCAAATAATGCTTTCCCAATATAGAGATACTACTAAAAATTTTTGCCACAATCCCTGCGATAAGTGCTACGGGCGAGAGAAGTTTTTCATCGCTAAAACTACTAAAATCCTATTTGAGATCAACGATGGGACAGGAGAGACTCAATGGGCTAGCTTTGGCAGACATTAATAAATCTAGAGAACTTAATATAAATGATATAGTTAAAACTTTTTGTCAAATGAAGGCCAGAAGAATTGAAACTTGTAATTGGTCTACTTAGATTATCGTTAATATAAGTTGTTGTATTTATGTATATACTATATTATAATACATTTTTTTGTCAAATTAAAAAACTTAAAAAAAATTATTGAAGCCCCCACCCCTTTGTTAAATCCTAGATCCGCCCCTGGTTATTAGTGACTATTGTCTTGTTGAGTAACTTTCTGGGTTCCACCAAGTTCAATTAAACCAACAAGCGTCAACTCACCAATTAAAAAATTGAACTACTGATCAGTGATTAAGGCCAAAATTCGGTTCCACAAACATTCAATATATGCCAAATGCATATTATATTTATCAAAATTCATGTTGTTGACAAGACGGCACGTCGTAAAATTAATTCTGACAGGTAACACAGGTTTTGTTTTATTTTCCATGTTAAGAGGACCAAAGCCTACTTGATGAAATGAACATTCTTATAAGATATAACAATCATGTCAATTGAGGTAAACAAACTAAAATATAACAACATATCGGGTTAAACATAATTAGAAATAAAAGTGAAATCGTTAAGAAAATCCAGACGTCTTATTTCGTGATGTTATTTACCAAAAAACGGATTCAATAATTTCAAAATAATAATAATATAGGTACTTAAAATCAATAATATAATACCTACTTTGTTTTTAGTTCACTGATTTTATTTTTGGTAATGCTGCATTGGTTGAAGATTATTTAAACGAAAAACCTTTTAATCGATGAAAACAGAGGACATTTTGAACATTCAATGTAATTTTTACATTCTAATAAAATTAGTTATAGGTAGATTAGTTGTTATAATATTACTTGTTGTTTCATAAGTTTATTGTTTTTATTTTTTTAATCTGGTTTTATTTTTTATTAGTCATAGTTTTGATAAATAAAATTGTCACCCATCAGTATCCTCATAATAAAATGTTAAATTTCGTTACTGAGTGTTCAATTTTTTAAGGGTGTTTCACCTGATAACATCCATAAATGCACTGTAGCTCCAACCATTGAAAATGGATATATAATATGTCATATCAGGTGAATGAGTATTAAAAAAGGAAACGAAAAACGTCAAAATATACAGGGTGTCCCATTTAAAACAACATAAGTTCGCATTATATTTCCTTAGTGCACACACAACAAAAAAATTCTGTGCTCCACTGAATTCTTTAATACTATATCTATCAACAGTTTTCATAACGTTTTTTTATATTTTTCTTAATTAAGAAGTTATAGTACCTTGTAGTTTTCGACACTTTTCAATAATCGCCATGTATCTTCCAACTGCAGGGAGTTACTAAAAATTTAATTAGGCTATCGTAACGTTAACAAAAAAAGAAGTCATAACATCTTAACTGCTTTTCTTCTATATATTCTAGTTTACGAGATACCCTGCAAAACACACCAATTTGGGACACCCTGTACATATGTAACCTTCCCAATCTCCTCCTACCAAAAAAAAATTAGTCGGAAGATGGTTACATGTAAGTCCAGTTGTCCCGGTCTCAATCTTTAGGGCCTTTGGCTCACTCAGAACGATTGCTGGGCGTGAGTACAAAATTTATCAGGGAATATTTCAATATTTATGGGCGCCAGCGAAGTTTAAATAGCCTCAAGAACTGTTTCCCCACCCTAAACTTGCAAAGGGTACGTGAGGTATAAATGAGACTAAACCTTACCTTACAATTGAGACTTTAATAATCTTATATATAAACAATAACATCAACCACCTTGTAAGTGACGACCAAAATTGTATTAACAAAAAAAATCCAAGCTAAAGAATCAAACTCCACTGAGTAATTTAAAATGCAATATGCTTATATCGTGTTCATTGTTCCTGAATTGAAATTAATGCGAAAAACCTACCCCTTTACAACCCTTACTATCATTAACCCAAAATATACATATATTTACTTGCACATATCAGATATAATCAACTTATATGCACAAAAAAATACAAAGGTAGAAAAATCAGTATATGTTTTTCTTATTCATTTAAATGCACAACGGGTGGGATAAAATCTACTTACTTGATCTATTTATACACTATTCCCTTATGCTTAATTTATCTACACATCCTTCTTCTCAATTGGATCACATAATCTTCTCCCGCTAGATCTTCTCCCAGTTGACAACTAAATTCTAGGCCACAAGGTAGCCTCATTTCCCGGCCAAACCCGTGGACTCATTGATGACGGATCGATAAGCCGATGCAAAAAATAGAAAGAGATATTGGTCCCAGTCTTTCTAGTGGCCGGAAACTATTTTGGACAGGTATTTTACAATGATCCTTTTCCTTCTCTCGGCCATTTCGTCTGACTGTGGATGCAACGCTGTTGTCCTCGTGTTCTTCATTCCCACCTTGTCACAAGTTTCCTGAAATACTTGTCTCTCGAAAGATCTTCCTCGGTCGCTGTGAACTTCTAAGGGCACTCCATATCGGCTGGTACATTCTTTCACCAGTACATCCGCGACAGTTGTGGCCTCTTGATTCGGGATCGCGTAAATTTCCACCCACTTTGTGAAATAATCCATTACAACCAGAATGTCCTTTCTGTCATCGTAAATGGTCTGGAGATATCTGAAGCAATCCTTTCGAACGGGCTGCCAACATTATACTGCTCCATGGGTGTTTTTCTCTTGCGATGTGGTCCATTACTCGTAGCACGAGTAGTACATTTCTTACACCAATCCTTCACATCGTCGGAGCAGCTCATCCAATAAAACCTTTCACGGAATCGCTGAAGGGTTCTCTTCACTTCCAGAGATGATGACTTTCCGCTGGACTGTCGTGTAATTTCCTCAGTATTTCAACTACTCTCGTTCTCGAGATAATTAGATGTGTTTTCATCTCGGAACCACAATCGTTTTCAAGGACTCTTTTCAACAGCCTTTCTTTCAGGACAAGGGAGTCACACTGAGACCAACATGCATTGAGTGTCGGCACTTCTTGCCAGGTAGATCGCCAACTTTCTTCGTTCCATTGCCGAATCATCTTTAGGTGAGGATAATTCTCCTGATCTCTCTGATCCTGGTAGATGACTATGCTTCGTTGACTACCATCTTGTTTCAGTGAGAATAGTCTGCTGGGCATGACCGTCTAGTCAGAAGGTCGGCATTTTGGTGACTCTCACCAGCTCGATGTTCGCCCACTAGACGAACTACGTACGTGCTCTAGCTCGCTACAATTCAAGCATCTGATCTTTGTCGGCTACTTGTCCATGATGCTTTCTATCAGACTGACGATCTAGTCAAGTCTGTCCTCGTTACCTTATTCTTGAATGGTCCTAACTTTGTTATATCCCGAATCCTTCGTGGCTCCTTCATATTCAAGAGGTTCATGGTTTGCAAGCGCTTACGCGAACTACGTCCAAGCTCTAGCTCCCCACAATTACAGCATCTCATCTTCTTCGGCTTCTTGTTTACAATACCTTTTATCAAGTTGACGATCTGGTCAAGTCTATCATCGTCACCTTCTTCTTGCATGGTCCTACCTTTGTTGTATCCCGAAGCTTTCGTGGCTGCTTCATATTCAAGAGCAGCAGTCAGTACATCCACTATGATTTTGGGATGAGCTATTCGAAGCATCCTCTCGATATCGTGATTACGTAAGCCGTAAATAAAGGCCTGGATGCACAAACATTCCATCATGTTCTCTGGTGCTGATGGATAAGCAAATCGAACTAGTCGGGCAATATTCACTTCAAACTCTTGGAGGGTTTCGTCACGTTTCCGCCTTTGGTTCTTCAGCTGAAATCGGTACAAATATTCTAGATGTTCGTAACCACATCGCGAGGTATCGTGTCAAGTACATCTAAGGCATCTCATCGAAGCGCGATGGTTAAGTTCACTGCCTTCTCCTTATCGGACCAATTATTCACTCTTGCGGCTGCTTCAAACTGTTTTACATAATTGGTCCACGACATTTTTCCATCGAACGTTGGGGCCTTGACTCGGGCAAAACTGCCAATATATCATATCTTGGGGTATGTTTTCTGACTTGCAGGATTTTATATGCTCAATCTTCTTTTCTTCTGTCGGCGTGTGTTGTGTTCTTAAATCGGCAATATTTGTCTGTAACTCCTTGATTTTCTCGTCCATCTGATTTTCCATCTTTGTTATCTTGTGACGATCCGAAAAGTCACTATTAGATTTAGTTAGTTTAATTTTAAGTATGGTCAGTGAACTTGAAGGTCGTTAACAAGTTGTAGGAAGGTTATTGTTCTAAAGGGAATCACGACTGTTTGTAAATATAATAATTAAGGCGATTCAACGATATAAATAATTTAAGTATAGTAAGGTCGACGCAGATCATCGACTGTTTATGTTTAGTTTGTTAATAGTATATATGAATTCCTTGCGTTGAAAACGAGTTCATTGTTAACTAGTGTCATGTTAGTAATGCATTATGTATAAGTTATCTGTGGTCATTAACTTTGTTATATATATATATATATATATATATATATATATATATATATATATATATATATATATATATATATACAGGGTGTTTTCAAATGACACTTACAACGTTTGCATGTAGATACCTCTCGTAAAATTGGACAAGATGATATAGGGATTGAAGGGTCTAACCCATTCACTTTTCGAAATACAGGGTGTTAAAGTTATGAAAAATATAATGTTTTAATTTGATAACTTTGAAATGGATGAAAATATTGATTGCTTTTAAATGTAAAAGGGCATATTTTGATGAAAAAACATGTTTCAATTATTGATCCAGTGGTGTATATTTGGAAGAATATGTCACCTTTCCCCTCCCATTTTTGACGCCACTTGGCATTTGAAGCTATTTTTATTTGATTTTGTAATCCTCGATAGTTTTCACGTGAAAAACGGATAACCTTTACATATCAAAAAATTTGTAGTTCTCAAGATATTTAATGTTTTTATGAAGTCTGCAAGACCACTTTTTAATAAAAAAAAAAAAATTTCTAGAATGTTTTTTAATAACTACCAAACTACTAATAGTTAGAATATGTAACAGGAACTAATTTGTGAAACAGCAATGCATATAAAACATTGAGAGAGGATTGTTGATAATACTTTTCGAAACTTGTGATTTTATTAACCAAAGAATTAATGACAATAAAAAATAAGATAATTACAAAGTTAAATAATATCCCATTCAAACATAATTTTTAACTGAGCAGCCAAAAAATTACAAAAGATGTTCAAAATTTTGTCCATTCACATTTACACATAATCTGCAACGTTTTATCATTGAAAATCGCATACCCTGAAAAGACTGGCGATTGCCGGAAATAATTTCTGTAACTGTATGGATTCTTGCTATTGGTGGCTCCTCCATATAGTAGGCTATGGATGTCAATAATGAAATGGTAAATGTCATTTTGTTTAACGTCAAAACGAAAATGAATTATTTGTAATCAAATTGGTTTGTGTAACTTTCACACTTTTTGTTATGATCGATTATACTTTTGAAGGAATGGCTGATATGCAACTAATATAGCGTTCCGAGCGCTTGTATAGAGAAAGATATCCAAATCGACCTAGATTTTCATGGCATACAACATTTTCTCGAATTAACAGGAGAATGCGAGAATTTGGACAATTCAATTCAAAATTGCAAGGTTGCACTAGAAAACGAACTGTACGAACAGTGCAATTAGAGGAGGCTGTTCCAGACCGTATCGAAAATAGACCCGATTTGAGCACTCGCACCATTGGCAAATCTTTGAATGTAAGTAATTCAACTGTGTGGAATATTTTAAATGAACAGCAGTTGTATCCTTATAAGTATACCCAAGTTCAGGCTCTAAAACCAACAGATTGTCCTCAAAGAGAGGAGTTTGCCAATTGGTACACCCAAAAATGTTTAGAAATAGGAATTTTACCGAATTTGTTCTATTTACTGATGAAGCCAAATGCACACGTGAGGGATTTTTTAATTCAAGGAATAGCCACGTGTGGAATGACGAAAATCCATATGTTATTCGACAACGTGGATTTCACGAAAAAGTCTCGCTTAACGTGTGGGCAGGGATTCTTGGAGATTGTATAGTGGGCCCATATTTAATACCTAATAAACTCAATGGTAATATTTATTGTAATTTTTTTAGAGAAACCCTGACTAATTTATTAAACGACGTGGTACCATTAAATATTAGGGCGAATATGGATAATGTATGGTTTCAGCACGATGGGGCATCTGTACATTATTCTCTAGCGGCCAGACAACTTATAACCCAACAATACGGAAACAACTAGATAGGCCGAGGTGGACCCAATATGTGGCCTACGAGGTCACCGGATTTAAATCCAATCGATTTTTTTCTGTGGGGTTACATGGAGTCCCTAGTCTACGATACAATAGTAGAAACGGAGGAGGAACTGATAGCAAGAATCCATGCAGTTACAGAAATTATTTCCGGCGATCCCCAGTATTTCCAAGGTATGCGATTTTCAATGAGAAAACGTTGCAGATTATGTGTTAGTCTAAATGGACAAAATTTTGAACATCTTTTGTAATTTGTGGGCCTGCTTAGTTAAAAATTATGTTTGAATGGGATATTATTTAACTTTGTAATTATCTTATTTTTATTGTCATTAATTCTTTTGTTAATAAAATCACAAGTTTGGAAAAGTATATTCAACAATCCTCTCTCAATATTTTATATGCATTGCTGTTCCACAAATTAGTTCCTGTTACAAACCATTAGTAGTTTGGTAGTTATTAAAAAACATTCAAGAAAAATATTTTTTCTATTTTTTTATTAAAAAGTGATCTTGCAGACTTCATAAAAACATTAAATATCTTGAAATCTACAAATTTTTTTGATATGTAAAGGTTATGCGTTTTTCACGTGAAAACTATTGAGGAATACAAAGTAAAATAAAAACAGCTTCAAATGCCAGTGGCGTAAGAAATGGGAGGGGAAAGGTTACATATTCTTCCAAATGTACACCACTGGATCAAGAATTGAAACATGTTTTTCCATCAAAATATGCCCTTTTACATTTAAAAACAACCTGCCAAGTGTCAGATCAATATATTCATCCATTTTAAAGTTATCAAATTAAAACATTAAATTTTTCATAACTTTAACACTCTGTATTTCGAAAACTAAATGAGTTGGACCCCTCAATCCCTATATCATCTTGTCCAATTTTACGAGAGGTAACTACATGCAAACGTTGTAAGTGTCATTTGAAAACACCCTGTATATATATACAGTGTGACCCATTTTTAATGGAAACACCCCCCTAAAATTTGAAGTTGTAAACCGATTTTAATATTTTTTTTTTGAAATGTCAAGTACTAAAAGGTCTACCTTGGGACAAAATTTGAAATGTTTATTCCAATTTTCAGGGCATACTACGATATTTTTTATTAGTCGAAAATCGGGATTTTTTATTAGCAATTTTTTTATTGAAAAAATCCCTACGCCACTGGATTCGGAGTGCCTCTAAACAGGTGTAACCAAAATTTCATGAAAAGATATCTATCAATAACAAAGTTATGGCAACTCAAAAATTCGAAAACTCTCACAGCTAACAGTCACAAAAACACCCTATAAATATAGCCATCAGAATATTTTTTTTATGATTTCAACAATAAAGTGCCACCAGATGAAAAAAAACAAATAGCGTAAATATTTTTTCGTACTTCCGGGCCTAAAGTGACAACTTCACTCCCTTGTGACAGGTACTAAAGTGTCACATTTAATCCCTCCGGGATTAAATATTGACGAAACTCCCGGAACGATTAAATCACAAACAAACGAATTTAAGGGATATTTTATTGAAAAATATAATTAATTAGAATGGTAATTAACGTTAATATTCAAATTTACAATGACACTAGTAATGACAATGTTTCTAAATTATAACTGTCACAACGCAATGTTACTATGGTAACTTATTTTAAAGACAGTTTATTAAATGAGTTGAAGAGAGAAAAAACTGATTGAAATTATTGAAATAATTAATAAAATCATACCGGAAGTACGAAAAGTATCGTATATACCTTGCGACTGAAGTACATTTAATCCTTCAGGTAAATTATGGCCCTCCCTGCGGTCGGGCCATAAACTTTACCTTCAGGATTAAATGTACTACTTCAGTCCCGCGGTATATAATATACTATTAATGAAAATAACGGAATTACATTCATTCAAATTTTCACGCAAATTAACTAAAACTAAGACCTAATAGAATTTTCAATTTAAATCTTAGTTGCCATGGAAATGATATTACAGTTTGACACTTGTGAAAGATTTAAGTGTACTATTGTCAACAATATTCACATTACAGTTCTTCGGATTATTTTTTGTCATGGCTGCAAGATTGAGCGTAAGAGAGAAAATTGAAATTGTACGCCTTTCGGGAGATGAAGTGCTAGAGAGGTTTGTAGAGTATTTAATGAAAGACATCCAGATCGTCCTCGTATTAGCTGCGGTACGGTAAATAAAATAAATAAAATATTCAATGAAACTGGTGCAGTATCAAAAATGATGTTAAAGAGTAATCCTGTACAAAGACGAAACAGGAATGACAGGAATGATCAAATCATTTTAGATTATTTCGGAAATAATCCTAATGCCAGTATAAGGAATGCCACTTTAGATTTGAATATTCCACGAGAAACTATTCGGAGATGTCTCAAGGTGAAGAATATTAAACCTTTCAAGCCAACATTTTTACACACACTGCAAGAAGGCGACGAAGCAAGACGTATGGAATATTGTTTATGGGCCCAAGGGGAATATTTAAACAATAGAAATTTCCTACAAAATATTTTATATACCGACGAAGCCAGTTTCACTACAAATGGAGTAGTGTCATCACAGAATTGTCGCTATTGGGCAGCAGATAATCCTAACTGGGTAATAAATTGTAAAAGCCAGTAAAATGTCTGGTGTGGGATATTGAACGAACGAATTATTGGTCCTCTCTTTTTTGAGGAAAACATCAATGCGCAGAGGCTGCTAGAATTTTTAAACACAGAGTTTTGGGATGCTATTCACGAGCTGCCAATCAATGAACGATTAAATTTAATTGTTCAGTTAGATGGGTGTTCAGTTCATTATGCCAGAGCTGTGAGGCAATGGCTTAACGAGCATTTTCCAAACCGATGGATAGGCCGTGGTAGTCCGTTTCTAGATTGGCCCCCCAGATCTCCAGACCTCACAGTTTTGGACTTTTTTCTCTGGGGACTTATCACACAAAAAGTTTACAAACACCGCTCAAGAAATAGAAATGAACTTTGTGCAAGAATTCGACAGGTATGTGCAGATATTACCCCTCAAGAACTAAGGAACGTGATCAGAAACATTCGTAAGCGCTACGACAAGTGTATCGAAATAGATGGTGGGTTAGTAGAGGCTACTAGAATATGAGTTAGAATTAATTGTTGCACTCACTCGAAACATTTCAATGATTAGTTATCATAGTTACGTTTATAAAAATTTTTTGCTTCATAATTAGTTGAATTGTGTGAATGTAATCCCGTTATTTTCATTAAAAAATTTTTTTCATCTGGTAGCACTTTATTGTTGAAATCATAAAAAAGTATTCTCATGGCTATATCTGTAGATATAGGGTGTTTTTGTGACTATTAGCTGTGAGAGTTTTCGAATTTTTGAGTTGCCATAACTTTGTTATTGATAGATATCTTTTCATGAAATTTTGGTTACACCTGTTTAGAGGCACTCCGAATCCAGTGGCGTAGTGATTTTTTCAATAAAAAAATTGCTAATAAAAAATCCCGATTTTCGACTAATAAAAAATATCGTAGTATGCCCTGAAAATTGGAATAAACATTTCAAATTTTGTCCCAAGGTAGACCTTTTAGTACTTGACATTTCAAAAAAAAAAATTATTAAAATCGGTTTACAACTTCAAATTTTAGGGGGGTGTTTCCATTAAAAATGGGTCACACTGTATATATATATATATATATATATATATATATATATATATATATAAAGAAGATGTAGGAATATCGCGTGATATGTTAACAACAACAACAAAGAGAATCATGGGTAATTCACGCAAAGAAAAGGGCTACTGAAATAGAGTGGTAACCGTGGACATGCATGTTTCTGGCTCATTTTGCCTCATCAGCACGGCATAACCAAATAATGATGTGAAATTTGGGAGCAAAGATGTTAATCGATGTCCTGAAAACTCGGGATCTTCCAATTGAAGACACAAATGAGCGTTTGGTTTCCCTGCTGAAATCCGTTATTTTGTGTTTTCCCATGTTTCGATTAACATCTTTGCTCCCAAATTTCACATCATTATTTGGTTATGCCGTGCTGATGAGGCAAAATGAGCCAGAAACATGCATGTCCACGGTTACCACTCTATTTCAGTAGCCCTTTTCTTTGCGTGAATTACCCATGATTCTCTTTGTTATATATATATATATATATATATATATATATATATATATATATATATATATATATTTCATTTTTCTTGGGCATCCGGTTAATTCTAAAATCTGTATCTATTTATATTTTTTTATTTGACGTTCCGCTCTCTAATTTGGAACATTGATGTTAAACGATAAATTGAAAACGATTGATAGATTAAAATTGAATGTACACACAGAGACGACAAAAACTAGTAACTAATAAAATAGTTTCAAAAACAATAAAATCGAAAGTACCTGCCTTATAAACAACTCTTTACAATATACAAGGGAAATTCAAAAAGTTGATGTTATTATTATAGTAAATTATAATATATTATCGTTTACTGCATTGTTCTCTTTTTACTTTTCCGCCCAACCTTTCTATATGCGAGAAAAGTATTGGTTTACCCCAAAAAAAGTTGAAATTCTGAAATTTTTTTCTGAGTTATTTTTACGTTTTCCATCAACAACAACACGAAAAAACGGTTTTTAGAAAAAAAATCCTGTGTGTATGTCGTCGTCGTCGTCGTCGTTGTCGTCGGCCACTTTTCCTTACATGTCTTGTTAGCACGATACAGTCGCCGGAGTGCGATAAGTCAGCAATTTTATGATTGAATATTGTTAAGGACATGTCACAGATGATCCCTAGTGATTTCCAGTTCACCAGAGTCAGTACAACGGTTGTTATGGTACTTGAGGTACGACATTTTGTAATTTTTTGAGAAATTTCAGTTTGTTAGCACGATACAGCCTGCGCAGTTCAACAAGTCACCAATTTTATGATTGAATATTTTTCAGGGCTTCTCACTGATAAACCCTATTGATTTTCAGCTCACCGGAGCCAATACAACTAGTGATATAATACTTTAAGTACGATATTTTTGTCATTTTTGAAGAAGTTTCAGTTTGTTAGCACGATACAGCCTCCGGAGTATATACAAGTGACTAATTTTATGATTGGATATTATTCAGAGCGTCTCAAAGATGAACCCTATTGATATTCAACTCAGTAAATCCAGTACAACGGGTGCTATGGTACTTGGAGTACCAAATTTTCGTCATTTTTGGAGAATTTTCAGTTTGTTAGCACGATACAGCCTCCAGAGAGTATACGATTGATCAATTTTAGGATTGAATATTGTTCAAGGTGTCTCACAGATGTACCTTATTGATTTTTAGTTGACTAAAGCGAGTACAGCGGGTCCTCTAAATCCAGATATACAAAATTTTTGGTTATTTTTGGAGAAATTTCGGTTTGTTAGCACGATACATCCCTCGAAGTGTATACAAGTAACAATTTTATGATAGAACATTATTCAGGGCCACAGATGCGGAAAAGTTAATTTTAACTCGTAAAACCGTTTATTTTATATGTATTGTTACGAACTCGCACACCGAAGCAGATACTAAGTACGATCCTGTAACCTTATGTTAACGGAGTTAAAATAAACGGTTTTAAGGATTAAAACTATCTTTTCCGCATCTGTGGCCCTGAACAATATTGTATTATAAAATTATTACTTATATACACTTCGGGGGATGTATCGTGCTAAGAAACCGAAATTTCTCCAAAAATAACCAAAAATTCAGTATATCTGGATTTATAGGACCGCTGTACTCGCTCTAGTCAACTGAAAATCAATCGGGTACATCTGTGAGACACCTTGAACAATATTCAATCATAAAATTGATCAATTGTATACTCTCTGGAGGCTGTATCGTGCTAACAAACTGAAAATTCTCCAAAAATGACAAAAACTTGGTACTTCAAGTACCATAGCACCCGTTGAACTGGCTTTAGTGAGCTGAATAGCAATAGGGTTCATCTTTGAGATACTCTGAATAATATCCAATCATAAAATTGGTCACTTGTATATACTCTGGACGCTGTATCGTGCTAACAAACTGAAACTTCTCCAAAAATGACAAAAATATCGTACTTAAAGTACTGTAGCACCTGGTGTATTGGCTCTGGTGAGCTGAAAATCTATAGCGTTCATCAGTGAGATGCCCTGAATAATATTCAATCATAAAATCGGTGACAAGTTGAACGCTGAAGGCTGTATCGTGCTAACAAACTGAAATTTCTCAAAAAATGACAAAATGTCGTACTTCAAGTACCATAGCACCCGTTGTACTGGCTCTGGTGAACTGAAAATCAATAGGGATCATCTATGACATGTCCTTGACAATATTCAATCATAAAATTGCTGACTTATTGTACTGCGGAGGCTGTATCGTGCTAACAAGACATGTAAGGAAAAGTGGCCGACGACGACGACGACGACGACATACACACAGGATACTTTTTCTAAAAACCGTTATTTCGTGTTGTTGTTGATGGAAAACGTAAATATATCTCAAAAAAATTTCAAAATTCCAACTTTTTTTGGGGTAAACCAATACTTTTCTCGCATATAGAAAGGTTGGGCGGAAAAGTAAAAATGGCGAGCGCGCCGAATTCTGAGAAGGTCTATTAGGACTTATTGTGACAGTTTTTATAGACATGGTCTCGGAAGGTCTTTTTAGGATTGAGCTGGCAATCGAGAAATATCGCGAAAGGCATTTGTTTTGTGTAAGTCGCAGTCCAGAATTCTCTAGTAAAAAAGGCACTAGTCTATATAAAGGACCGATCAGCGGACTAGGGCAGTTGATGAAGCGATCTTGACAAATAAACAGTAAATAAATGAATATAAAAGTGTTGATATAAATTAATAATTAAGTTTGTGTGCATATAAATTAAATTTAAGTGATTATTTAGGTACATATAAATTAAGTGTTAGTGAGTTAGTGTTTAAATAAATTAGTAAGTAGCCATATCGTGTGTTTAACATTTATCCCACCCGTTCACGTTTTAAATAAATTAGAAAAACATTACATTGATGTCAGAAGTGGGATAATATAAATATATTGCTACGCAAAAATGGCCAAGAGACTATGTGACCTCAAAGTGGCGGAACTAAGAGCAGAATTGGAAGATCGTGAGTTGGAAACGTCCGGTAAGAAAAGCGAATTAGTGGAACGACTTAAAGTGGCACTGGAAAATGACGGTTTTGATCCAGAAACAGTTCTATTTAATGACAAGGCTTCCACCTTAATCTCGTCAATTTCTGCTAACATGGACAAGAAGATTTCTGCCATGGAAGAGAACATTGACGAGAAGATTTCTGCCATGGAAGGGAAACTTTCAACGAATGTGAAAAACGATATTTCTGCTATGAAGAATGATATATCTGCAGATATCTTATCATTGAAAAATGACATTGCTGCTGAAGTCGAGAATAAAATTTTGTCTCTAAAATCAGACATTGAGAATAAAATGACAACGATGGAAAATTAGATGGACAAGAAAATCAAGGAGTTAGAGACAAAGATTGCCGATTTAAGAACACAACACACGCCAACAGAAGAAAAGAAGATCGAGCATATAAAATCCTGCAAGTCAGAAACATGCCCCAAGATAGAATATATTGGCAGTTTTGCCCGAGTCAAGGCCCCAACGTTCGATGGAAAAATGTCGTGGACCAATTATGTAAAACAGTTTGAAGCAGCCGCAAGAGTGAATAATTGGTCCGATAAGGAGAAGGCAGTGAACTTAACCATCGCGCTTCGATGAGATGCCTTAGATGTACTTCACACGATACCTCGCGATGTGGTTACGAACATCTAGAATATTTGTACCGATTCCAGCTGAAGAACCAAAGGCGGAAACGTGACGAAACCCTTCAAGAGTTTGAAGTGAATATTGCCCGACTAGTTCGAAAAGAAGATCGAGATCTGCAAGCCAGAAACACAAACCAAGACGGATGATATTGGCAGTTTTACCCGAGTCAAGGCCCCAACGTTCGATGGAAAGATGTCGTGGACAAATTACGTAAAACAGTTCGAAGCATCCGCTGGAGTGAATAATTGGTCCGATAAGGGGAAAGCAGTGAACCTAACTATAGCGCTTCGGGGAGATGCCTTAGATGTACTTCAGACGATACCGCTTGAAGAAACGGATGACTTCGAGCTACTGAAGAAGAGGCTGGACATGCGATAATGTCACGAACATCTAGAACATTTGTACCAGTTCCAGCTGAAGAACCGAAGGCAGAAACGTGACGAAGCCCTTCAAGAGTATGAAGTGGATATTGCTCGACTCGTTCGATTTGCTTATCCGTCAGCACCAGAGAACATGATGGAATGTCTGGGCATCCAGGCCTTTATTGATGGCTTACGTGACCCCGATATGCAGAGGATGCTTCGTTTAGCCCATCCGAAAACATTAGTTGACGCATTGAGAGCTGCTCTTGAATATGAAGCAGCAACGAAGGCTTCGGGTTACAACAAAGTTAGGACCATCCAAGAAGAAGGCGACGAGGACAAGTTTGACCAGATCGTCAGCTTGATCAAAGGTATGATGGACAAGAAGCCGAGAAAGATCAGATGCGGCGAGCTAGGGCATGTACGTAGTTCGTGTAAGCGCCCCAAGACCCCTGCAAACCAAGAACCCCAGTCACAGGGAAAACTAGAATGGGTCGGCTACGAGGGGGCAGCACCGACCCATGATCGTTCCAAAGACCCTCTCATACTGATAGCTTCTCTCAGATCTCGCAACGACAGTGTATATGTGGATGGCGAAGTAAATGGCAAGTAATATGCTCTGCTGGTTGACACTGGAGCAACTAGAACCATTATACGACCAGAACTAATAAAACCCAAGAAGAAACTTTTACCAACGAGACTGCGACTGCGGACCGCCACAGGTGAGAGTGCCAACGTTCACGGTGAGACACAAATCCAATTGGGAATTGGCGCAGAAAAGCTCACGCATACGATAATCGTAGCTGACATTGAAGAAGACGTGATTCTGGGAATGGACGTAATTAATGTACATGGTTTCCAATTAGACTTTAGAAACAGAACCATTAAAGTGGGTTCCGAGGAGGTATTCCTTCATCCATATGATGGCAGCGCGGTGTTGGCAGCTGTACAGGAAGATACCGTTCTACCTGCACGAAGCGAAACCATGATAGTAGCACGGCTACTTGGAATCATGGAGGAAAGTACACCGGTTATGATGGAACCATGGAACCACGATGAGGAGGTTGGCAAAGGAGTACTAATTGGGAAAGGATTGGTTACGTCGGCGAAGGAAACCAAGATTGTATCCTGCGTACCAGTGACGTCTATAGTTCGTCAAACAACGACCACTGATAATTCTGATGCCAGATTCGAACAGATGTTATCAGTAGCTGGTCAACCTTTGAATCGAGCTGAAAAAAAGAGAATGAGAGAATTTCTCCTGCAGTATCGAGACTTATTCGTACCAAAAGGCGGAAAGACTGGCAGAACATCAGCCGCCAAACACAAAATCGATACTGGTAATGCTAAGCCAATTAGACAATCAGTTCGTAGACTTCCACGAGCGTAGAGAGAGGAAGCTGAAAGAATAATTCGAGAGATGGCAGAAGAAAAAGTAATAGAACCATCTACTAGTCCATGGGTGTCTCCAGTAGTGCTCGTCAAGAAAAAGGATGGAACTACGAGATTCTGCGTGGATTATCGCCAGCTTAACAACGTGACGAAGAAAGACAGCTATCCTCTGCCTTGAATTGACGATACGCTAGACACTTTGGCCGGCAGCAAACTGTTTTCCACCTTGGACCTGAAGTCTGGTTATTGGCAAGTGGAAATGGACCCAGAAGATAAAGACAAGACTGCTTTTACCACCGGATCTGGATTATGGCAATTCAACGTCATGCCATTCGGGCTCTGTAATGCGCCTGCGACATTTGAAAGACTCATGGAAAATGTCTTAGAGGGTGGTCTTGGAAGACATGCCTGGTCTATTTGGACGACATCGTAGTACTGGGGAATACATTTGACGAACATCTGAAGAATTTGGAAGACGTATTCAAACGACTCCAAGCTGCCCAGCTCATGTTAAACCCGAAGAAATGTCAGCTGTTCCAAACCTGAGTCAACTATCTAAGTCATATAGTGAGCAATGAAGGAGTGGCGGTGGATCCAGAGAAAATTGCTTCCATCCAGCAATGGCCGCAACCAACCGACAAACATGAAATTAGGAGTTTCCTTGGACTTTGCACGTATTATAGAAGATTTATCAGGAAGTTTGGAGATATTGCCAAGCCTCTAACGCGACTTACAGAAGAAGCAAGAGCTTTCCAATGGGACGAAGACTGTCAAACGGCTTTTGAAACCTTGAAGAGGCATCTAACCTCGGCGCCGATATTAGGATATACATTACCAGAGGGAGACTTTATTCTTGACACTGACGCAAGCAACGTAGGAATTGGTGGAGTGCTCTCACAGATCCAAGGAGGGCAAGAAAGAGTGCTGGGATATTTCAGTAAAGTCCTCTCCAAACCAGAACGAAACTACTGCGTCACAAGAAGAGAACTTTTGGCAGTAGTGAAGTCCATGGGACACTTTTACCAGTATCTCTATGGTAGGAAGTTTTTAATCAGAACTGATCATGCAGCACTCAAGTGGTTGATGCAGTTCAAGAATCCCGAGGGCCAGATCGCTAGATGGATTGAACGACTTCAAGAGTACGATTTCAACATCGAACATCGAGCTGGTGTGAGTCACCGAAATGCCGACTTCCTGTCCAACAGACTGCTCCCACTGCAACAAGGCGGAATCTAGGGAAGCTGCAGTTTCAAGAACTACTGTAGTCAATGAAGAATGGTCACCCACCAGGATCAGAAAAGATCAGGAGAATGATCCTCATCTGAAGATGATCCGGCAATGGAAGAAAGAAAATCGCCGACTTACCTGGCAAGAAGTGTCAACATTTTCACCGAAACTCAAGGCGTATTGGGCTCAGTAGGACTCTCTTGTCCTGGAAGAAGAGTTGTTGAAAAGAGTCCTTGAAAACGATGATGGTTCCGAGATGAGGAGACAGCTAGTTATCCCGAGAACAAGAGTAGCTGAGGTACTAAAGAAGTTACACGACAATCCATCGGGAGGTCATCTGGGAGTGAAGAAAACCCTTCAGCGAGTACGTGAAAGGTTTCATAGGATGAACAGCTCCGACGATGTGAAGGACTGGTGTAAGAAATGTACGACTTGTGCTACGAGTAATGGACCACATCGCAAGAGAAAGGCACCCATGGAACAGTACAATGTTGGAAACCCTTTCGAAAGGATTGCTTTAGATATCGCTGGACCATTTCCGACGACAGAAAACGGTAGCAAATACATCATCATCATCACGTAGCGCTACAGCCCTGGGTGGGTCTTGGCTGACTGTACAACTTTTTTCCAATTTGTTCGGTCTTCCATCAACCTAGGGTCAAATGGAATGTTCATACTGGTTGTAATGGATTATTTCACAAAGTGGGTGGAAATTTACGCTATCCCGAACCAAGAGGCCACAACTGTAGCAGATGTATTGGTGAAAGAATTTATCAGCCGATATGGAGTGCCCTCGGAAGTCCACAGCGACCAGGGAAGAAATTTCGAAAGTCATCTATTCCAGGAGATTTGCGAGAAGCTGGGAATGAAGAAGACCAGGACAACAGCATAACATCCACAGCCAGATGGAATGGTCGAGAGAATGAACAGGACTATTGGAAAATACCTGTCCAAAGTAGTATCCAGCCATCAGAGAGATTGGGACCAGCATTTCCCTATTCGCATTGGCTTATCGATCTGCCGTCGATGAGTCCACGGGTGAAACACCGGCGAAAATCCTGTTTGGACGTGAAATGAGGCTTCCTTGTGAGCTGGAATTTGGCTGTCGGCCTGGAGAAGATCTATCAGGTGAAGACTACGTGATCCAATTGAGAAGAAGGCTGGACGATATTCATCAATTAGTTCGAACAAATCTTCAAGTTGCCAGCGACAGAATGAAAAGTCGGTACGACACACAGGCCACAGAAAGCGGTTTTAAAGAAGGGGACAAAGTACGGTTACACAACCCGTCGAGAAGAAATGGATTTTCTCCAAAAATACAAAAGTCCTGGGAAGGTCCATACTTAATCAAGAAAATGATCAATGATGTTATATATCTCATAAGCAAGATCCCCAACGGAAAACCAAAAGTAGTTCACCAAAACCGACTAGCCCCATTCGAAGGAGACCATGACCTAGAGGAAGGAGTAAATCTTATTCAAGATGTGTCTGACCCTACCTTCGATGAATTTATGGGCGCGTATGGAGGTACCGGGAAAGCTAGATATAGAGTCACTTCAGAACAACGACAAGATTTGTTCACTCTCCCGGAAGATTATTCACTGGCACACAACATGCCCGCCCGTCTCAAGAACGCACGAGGGTTGGCATCCGTGTTTCGAAAGAAGTTCGGGCAATTAGAGAAACTTGAAGACCAGATTCCAGCCCCTGGCAAGACACTGAAACTGAAACATAATTCGCGCTACGTATTCTACGTGGTAACTAAAAATGAATTTCAAGATCGATCTACCTACCGCGATCTGTGGGAAGCACTTCAAAACCTACGAGACCATGTGTTAGAATCCAGCGTGAAGAAACTGGCTATGCCCAAGATAGCGAGTAACCAGTTGGACTGGCGAGTCATCAGGAACATGGTAGAGATTATCTTCCAAGATACCGGTGTTGCAGCTACAGCCCCCGTTATCAGTATCCGATTAAGACGGTGCCCTGTTATTTCCATAAGACTGGAAAGTGTAGAAATGGAGTCAGTTGTCGATTCAAACATCCAGTCTCAGCTAGACAAAAGTTCCAGGAGGAACTTTCATTTAAGGAGGGGGTAATGTTACGAACTCGCACACCGAAGCAGATACTAAGTGCGGTCCTGTAACCTCATGTTAACGGAGTTAAACAAATGGCGAGCGCGCCGATTTCTGAGAAGGTCTATTGGGATTTATTATGACAGTTTTTATAGACATGTTCTCGGAAGGTCTTTTTAGGATTGAGCCGGCAATCGAGAAATATCGCGAAAGGCATTTGTTTTGTGTAAGCCGCAGTCCAGAATTCTCTAGTAAAAAAGGCACTAGTATATAAAAAGGACCGATCAGCGGACCAGGTCAGTTGATAAAGCGATCTTGACAAATAAACAGTGAATAAGTGAATATAAAAGTGTTGATATAAATTAATAATTAAGTTTGTGTGCATATAAATTAAATTTAGTGATTAGTTAAGTACATATAAATTAAGTGTTAGTGAGTTAGTGTTTAAATAAATTAGTAAGTAGCCATATCGTGTTTTTAAAATTTATCCCACCCGTTTATTGTTTAAATAAATAACGAAAACATTACAGAATCATTTCTTTTATTGTTAGTTTTTCGTAATTGGAATCTTGGTTTATTATTTCAGTATTATTAAAGTCAAATTTATGTTTTTCATTTTTTCCATGTTTATGAAGCGCAGTGGAGGCGTTCTTTGTATATTTATGGCCATTAAGTCTATTTTCAAGATGTTGGGTTGTCATACCTATATATTTTTTGGGACAGTCTAAACATGGTATAGAATATATGACGTTAGATTTTTTTGAAGCATTTATTTGACTTTTTAATTTGAAGAACTATGGTGATAGAGTATTTTGTGCCCTATGACAAACTTTAATGTTATGTTTAGATTATATATAATTCAGTTTTTCTGATAGTTGATATGTGTATGGCATTGCGATGTATGTAAGAGGGGATAGTGTATTGGTTTGTGTTGATTGGATTTGACTATTGTAATATTTATGTGTGCGTTGTTTAATAATTCTGTGAATATGTTTGGATGCATATAGTGATTGTTTTGTAATATTGTTTACCTACGACCACCCCTATAACTAGTCAATTACACACAGTCAGCAATCAATGTAAGATGTCTATTACGCACGGTAAACCAAAACGCACGGCTGTAAAGTAAAACGCACGGCTTCCCTAACAACCACTTAGCAACTGTCAATTGACGACGTGATTTTATTAAAAATTTATTATTTACATATTAGACGATGAATTTTATTCTATATATAAATGATAGATAACATTTATTAGATATGAGATTGCATTTAATACTAAGAATTATTAGCAATTATATGATAATTGCTTCCGTTCCATTCACGCCGCATCTTTTAGTTGACTAAATGTATCATAATATTTGTAAATAAACATATATAATGATATAAGCTGTCAAACCATCAAAATTAAGTAGACTGCGATAGGGACTTGAGAACAAAAATCAAGAACTGTAAAAAAATTTACATTTTTATAACCTTATAGCTAGGTTCTGTTGGTGTAGTTTTTGTTCAATTGAAAAATGTCGAGTGAAATGGATTTAACTCCACCCAATACAACTGAAATCACTGAATTAGCCAAAAACGACTTATTACCGGCGAAATCTGAGAGTCGTTACAAACATATATACCAAAAATTCATGGAATGGAGGTTAAAAAACGGCGTAAAATCATTTTCCGAGAATGTTATGATGGCATATTTCCAAGATTTGTCGAAAAATATGAAGCCTTCTTCACTTTGGTGTTTTTACTCTATGTTGAGGACAACAATATATATAAATCAAAATATAAACATTGCAAGCTATTCCAAATTACAAGCTCTACTTAAAAGAAAATCTGACGGATTTAAACCCAACAAATCCCAAATTTTAACAAACGACGACATTAATAATTTTCTAGAAAATGCACCAGATGATGAATATTTGTTTATGAAGGTGAGATATATTGTGCTGAATATACTAATAGATACTTATGTAAATTTTCTTCCAGGTTGTTATTATAATTGGTATAAGCGGTGCCTGCAAAAAACAAGAGTTACGTAATATAAAATTATGTAGAAATAATTCTAACAATATGTCTACATAACATCGACCGAATTATTGTACATCCCTCGTATTCGTATTCTATTCAAATGTATATATTATTTCAATCGTTTTTAGATTAGGTCATTATGGTCGTGGTAATTAATAATTTTTTAATAATTTTTCTTTTCTATTTCATAGGAAAGAAGAACCTGTCCTTATTCTGTTTTCAAATTTAGATACAATTTAAAATAGATCCATCTGCTTGTGTGAATTCTCGCTGTTTTAATGTTTCAACCTTTTAATGATTTTAAAATATTTTAATATGTGACTGTTAGTGTTTGTAATGCAATCTGGACTTGTTTCTTTCTTTAATTTTAACTGTTTGACGATTGTCCTTATGTTAAGATCAAGGATACATTCTCAATTAGCGTAAGTTATGAAACTGTTGTAGCGGACTGTTTTTGTAATTTATGTTTTTTCTCTGTCTTTGTAGTTCCCTGGAGATGCAAATAAATATTTGCGAAAGCTTGGAAATCTAAGAATAGTACACTTTTCCTTTTGCTGCTAACCTCAATAGTATTTGTCCTTTTGTGTCTTAATTGATCAGCAACGATCATAGGCGTTTATCGCTTTTTTGCTTATATATATATATATATATATATATATATATATATATATATATATATATATATATATATATATATATATATATATATATATATGAAATTAACTGTCTCGACCCTTACTTCGTGGAATCTACTCATATAAGTGTTTTCTCATCGATAATGGTATAATGGACTGATGACTTAACACAAGGAACATTTGCCGTTACAATCACCGCATGGCGATCCTGCAAACAAATGGTAATATTCGACGATAATAAATGGATACTGACAACTAATGGTAACATTCAAATGGTAAATAGATCCTGCGAACTAAGATAAATGGACTCTGCGAACCGACGATAGTGGAAATAAATGGTAGTAATTGGAGCAAGTAAGTGATAAAGACGCATCCGAACGAGCAAAGTATATGGTCTTTTATCTGAATTTTGGACCTTGGCGGAGCAGAATTATGGGTGGTACAGCTACAAAACAAGAGGTACAAGAAACTGGTATGGTAAACAACAATTGTATAGCGCAGCAAGAGAGTTTTGCAACACAAATAATGGCTTTATTGTACATAATAACGGTAGCGTTCATTTTAAAATTCGTATGGTCCCTATGGAAGACACACCGAAGAGCACAAAAAAGAGACATCAACAGAAGCATAGCGGTTCAGGAGACGACGGGAACTTTAACGGTATAAAATTGTAAGTACATATGTACTCTATTCTTATGAACGAATGTTTGATCTTTTTTTCTTCAAATGTTAATTACGTGGGAAGAATTCGAAGATAACCTAAAATCAATCGAGGAAGAAGTAAATAAACAGGGAAAAGGGTTTTAAAAAAGGAAACTCCTAAAAATCCAGATATACATACTGAAATAGTTAATTGTATAATCATTCTTTACAATAATTTTACAAAATTAATAGGTAAAAATTGGAAAAACTTAAGTGTAATACAGCAAGAGAGTTGTAAAATTATTCTGAAAAGATTAGGGATAAAACTTCTAGGTCATTTCAAGCGCTAAACTGTACTGTCAAAATACCTACACCTATATTTGAGGAGATCGATTCGGTCGTATTACAAACAATAAGCAAACAGGTGAAAATGGCTACGAGTATGAATGATTTTTTTGCAAGATAGAAGATAAAATTGAAGATGAGGAACAACTAGAAAATAAACTAGAAGGTTAATAACACAGTAGATGTTAAATCAGATATTTTGAAATGTAAATGAATGGAAAATAAAAACAGTAACAAAAACAGGCCAGTACTAATAATGATGAAAGACGTGAATAAGAAAGTAGAAACTTTGAACGGAACAAATAAACTAAAAGAAACAAAGATATATATATATATATATATATATATATATTGATGAAGATTGCCCAAACGATATACTGAAACAGAGAAAACAGCTAATAAGATATATGAAACAGGCGGGAGAAAGTGGAGCCAAAGCTAAGATAATCGATGCTACATTAATGATAAATGATAACGTATATAGTCTAAAAGAACTAGAAGAATCAGTTAGAAATACATACAGGATGGAATAAATCAACATTTAGGGAAAATAACGAAACTAGTCGAAAACTTTTAATACAACCTTCAGTAATAAAAGTTTTAAATAATCTAGAGGGACCTATATTACCAATTTTACATTTTGAAAATAACCGTATCTCGCTAAGGATGAGCATTCGGATCAAAAATAAATTGAAATTTAATGAAACCTTTGTTCAATTTTATGTGTTCGATAGACATTAATATTTAGAGTTGTCACTTTTTGAAGTTTAGTTGTTATTAATTTTTTATGAATTTTGTAAAAGGAAATCCGTTGTTAATTTTTCAAAGTAATAATGTTAATGTTTTTACTGTTTGTCAAGTATTTTTCAAATAATCATAATTGAATCAGCAAAGTAAAATAATAAACATTTTTGATCCATCGAGCCGGATACAAGTTTTGAAATTAAAAGTTTACGACGATTTTCTTCAAGCCAACACGTGGTGATTATCGATCCAAGGCGTGAAGTATCGAGACAATTCCAGTGGTCCAATTTAAGTTCATAACGAAGAGTTCCGATCTAGCGGAAACTACAAAAACAGGACCAACTATTTAGTACAATTTCAATCAATCGAGTATTTGAAGACAATTTTCAAATAAACTGAGTAATTACCGTTCAATTTGTATACATTGAGACATAGGTTTGAAATATGATTTAGCGTTTTCAGTTATTAACAAGTTTGGAGGTATAGGTATACTTCCGAAAGGTATTTGCGACCTTGGTTAATTAAATTTTTTATAACTTTTCGAGTTTTGATTACAGTACAATAAAAGTGTTAGTTAAGCAGTCAGTTGAAATCATCACAATTTCTTAGTTCTGATCGAAAGTCAAGATGACAGATACAGGGAGTGAAACAATTATAATTAACGAACTTAGGGTTGGTTCTTAAACGTAGTAGAGGTACTATGAAACAAAAATTAACGTTACTAGAAAAAAATACATTAACACTCTTAAGACCCCTTCCAGTGATGAATTGCCTAATATTAACGACGTAGAGCTGAGATTTGATAATCACTCAAATTTATTAAATGAATTTGAAAAAGTGCAATCAATTTTAGAGACAAAATGTAGCGAGAATGAGTTAGAACACCATTTTTTAGATAGAGAAGAATTTCAGAATAGGTTTTATAAAACACAATCATACTTAAAAACCGTTTTAGATAATTTGCGAGCATCAGTTTCACATGCTATTAGTGAGGTACATTCCGATTCACAGTCAAACATTTCGAATAATAATATTGACCCTCTTCAGAATATGTGGTTACCTAAAATAAAGCTACCGTTATTTTCAGGACAGTTTCAGCAATGGATTAATTTTAAGAACAATTTCAATTCTACAATTACTACTTAATAATAAATAATTAAACGATAACCAAATGTTTCAATATTTAAAAGCCTCGCTAGAAGGCTACGCGGCTAACTTTATTGAAGGCATAGATAACACTGAGCAGCCTTTTAAAAAGTCCTGGGAGTTGTTGTGTGAGCGTTTCGACAAAAAACAGTTCTTGTTAGATAGTCATTTTAAATCACTTTTGAATGTACAGGGTGTTCAAAAAGAAACATATGCTAATTTTCGGAAAATACTAGATGAGGTGTCCAAGCATTTAACTTCTTTAGATGGGATAGGACTCAGTAAAGATATTCTGTATGATTCTTTTATAATTCATGTGCTATCAAGTGAATTATATAAAAATACAATGCGAGATTGGAAAGAGTGCAAGTTTAATGATGATTTACCATCGGTAACAGACTTTATCGATTTTTCAAAAAACAAAGCTGCTGTTTTGCAGTGTCTAGATGACACACAATTTATAAGAGCAAGTGGTTCAAGCTATCAAAGCAAGCATAGCACGTATAATTATAAACTAAGTGCTCAAGTAAATTTAGCTAGTAATTACACCTGTAATTTTTGTTAGAAAAACCATTCTATTTACAAATGTTCAGAATTTTTAGCGTTACATACCGAACGTAAAATTCAAGAGGTAAAAAAATTGCGGCTTTGTGAAAACTGTTTGTTACTGGGTCACAACAAAAACCACTGCAGAAGCGGCCCATGTCCCATATGTAAAGTCCATAAGCATAATAAATTGATTCACAGAGAAATTGTGCATTCTACATGCAAGGTCGGTTAATAGTGTCAATGATCGAAATTCATTGAATCTATTGACAAAAGAAGATGATAATTCAGACACTACAGTAAGTATCAACTTAGTTAATGACCGAAGTCAGGTGTTATTATCAACAGTACTATATTATGTAAAAGACAAAAGTGAACAGTTCCATGCTTGTAGAGCTCTCTTAGACTGTGGGGCCCAAATGAATTTAATTACTGTTTCTTCTTGCGAAAAACTCAGGATTCCAGTTACTAGTACTAACTGTTCAATTATAGGAATCACACAAAGCCAGTCAGATGTCAACAAAAAATGTATGCTTGATATTTCGTCGCGGTTCTCAGATTATAAAACAAGTATTTCTTGGATAGTTATTCCAACCATATTCTTTTGATATTAGTAATATGCGTATACCGAATAATATTGATTTAGCGGATCCTGAATTTAACCATTCCAAAGGCATTGATGTAGTAGTAGGCGCTAATATTTTTTGGAACCTGTTGCAAGAAGGAAAAATCCAACTGGGGAAAAACCTTCCTACACTAGTGAACACCAAATTTGGATGGATAATAACGGGCTTGATGAGCTTTAGGTGAAATTTGAAGTAAAAAGAATGAAGATATACGCAAATGATAGCTCCGTCAAGCTGCCCCCCCCCCCCAGTTAGATTTTTGTTACCAAAATGCTAGCACACATAAATGGCACCTAGCACAACAATTTTTATAGCTAGCACACCAACAGCTCACAATGAAAATGCTTTTGAATTCGGGTGGGGCCAGGTTAACGCTAGATTGTGATAGGTGTCCTTCGTTTGTGCTAGCATTTTGGCGAAAAAATTCCGACCGGAGGTAGCTTGCGTTAACCTGGCCCCACCCGAATTCCAAAGCATTTCTATTGTAAGCTGTTGGTGTGCTAGCTATAAAAAATGGTGTGCTAGGTTGTGCTAGGTGACCTTTATCTGTGTTAGCATTTTGGCGAAAAAATTCCATCTGGGGGGGGGGTTAGCGTTAACCTGGCCCCACCCGAATTCAAAAGCATTTTTATTGTAAGCTGTTGGTGTGCTAGCTATAAAAAATGGTGTGCTAGGTTGTGCTAGGTGTCCTTTATCTGTGCTAGCATTTTGGCGACAAAATTCCGACCGGGGGAGGGGCTAGCGTTAATCTGGCCCCACCCGAATTCAAAAGCATTTTTATTGTGAGCAGTTGGTGTGCTAGCTATAAAAATTGTTGTGCTAGGTTGTGTTAGGTGCCCTTTATGTGTGCTAGCATTTTGGTAGAAAAAATCTAACCGGGGGGGGGGGCAGCTTGACGGACCTGCAAATGATGGTATATTCAAACAGTGCACAATAGAAGAATTTATAGAAGAAGGGAATAAAAGGTTGAAAAACATACAGGTATGTATTTGCGAAGGTTATTGTTCGGAATCACGACTGTTTGTAAATATAATAATAAACGCGATTCAACGATATAAATAATTTAAGTATATTAAGGTCGACGGAGATCATCGACTGTTTATGTTTAGTTTGTTAATAATATATTTGAATTCCTTATGTTGAAAATGAGAGTTCATTGTTAACTAGTGTCATGCTAGTAATGCATTATGTATAAGTTATCTGTGATCATTAACTTTGTTAGAAATAATATTTAATATATTATTCCAGTGATTTTTGATAAAGTATGGTATTATTTGTTCCCACCGATTAAGGGTAAGTGTTTTCTCATCGATAATGGTATAATAGACTTAGGACTTAACACGAGGAACACTTGCCGTTTTAATCACCACAATCTTATTCCCCATGTCCCATATTAGAGACGAAATTTAATTTTCGAAGTCAGCGGAAATGTATTTTTTTCATTGATGATATCGGCAGAAATATCGTTCTGCATTCTTGAAAAATCGTTCTTTATATTCGCAGGTAGTTGCTATATATTAAACGTTTTTCTAGAACCTTTGGATTCTTGAAAGTTCTCGACTGCGGCTCCAAGAACAAAAAATCGACTTTCTTAGAATGTCTCTATAAAAACAGTCAAAAAAATACCTAGTCCTTCCCAGAAAACAATGCGCTCCCGTCAAAATTTCAGTTTAAGATATCGAACTAAAACAGAGTCGGCTTCAGGGGCTACTACAGTGTGCAGTTTCGAACTTAATACGTACTACCGTTTTTTTCTCATTCCCGCACAATTAATTGACGGTATTTACATACACTTTAGATTACGAAGAACTGCAGGAATACCTTCAATTCGAACCGGCTCCATTTCCTTAAGGTCTGTTTAGCGAAGAGGGTATGGGCAAGGGTACAAAATCTTCACTTTATAAAGCTTTCACACCTGTTCCAGACGATACCGATGATACGGAATTCACATTTTTATCATAGATAGAGGATAACTGCTGCACAGAGTCATATGGCATGGCAAATAATCATTTGCATCGATCTGCAAAGGCATTATGGTTGTAACTCATTCGTTGTTTTAAACGGCTGTCCTAGTGAAAGTGTGTTGAAAAAGCTTTCGCCGACGTACATCTCGGCGAGTATATGGTTCCAACGGTATCGCGAAGAAAGATTTTTCTAAAACGAAACAAATAAAATTCGCTTGATTTCGATACTAAAGAAGAAATTTGAGAATATTAATTTCACAGTAAAGCAGTCTACAGAAGATGCTGACACGTGTATTGTTAACAAGGCTATCAGTACGTCGGTTGCGTTTGATTCTATATTTATAGTAGGAGAAGACATAGATTTTCTCGTCCTGCTAACAGCACTGGCGAGATCTCATTAAAACGGTTACCTTCGCAAACCAGGCAGAGGGAAACAAACCCTACAATACGGAGAAATAGTGGCTGAAAACATATTGTTCTTGCATGTGTTCAGCGGGTGCGAGACTACTGCTGTTCTCAACGAAAGAAAAATTAAGTTTATCAAAACACGAACTATACAAGCTTTCAAAGAGCGAAACGAAGATCCTGAAGTCATTGCTGCTGCGGGAAAAAGCTTTTGTATTGCTCTCTACCGCGTTTTCAAAGAAAACATCATTACAGTGGACTGCCTACCTTATGAAAATTTCGCAAGATCCATTACGAAGGGTAGATTCAATCTTGCTGCATTACTCCCTACAAGGGAAGCTTCTCGGTAACTTTCCCTTCAGACTTACCACCAAGTTTAGGCTTGGTATGATATACACGAGAGTCCAGAACAATGTGGTTGGACAAGGAGCAGCATCATGTCGCTCCGGTGAAAACAACAAAATATTAACACCCCAGGCACTCCTGAAATTTATTTCGTGCAAGTGCAAGAAGGGGTGTGGTCGAGCATGTGGGTGTAAGAAAACAGGCTTGAAGTGTTCTGTTATCTGCATATGTTGCCACAGAGACGCGTGTGAAAACAACGCTGATGTTTTTGCGGACTCTGAAGAAGATGACGTAGGCGACGAGAATTGAGATCTGAACTTTGCGAAATTATTGGCACAGAAAGTCGACGAAGACACCGAAGATGGAAACTTGGAAGGGGGGGGGGGGAAATCACCAAAATATATTGATATAAGTGAGCCTGGATCATCTAGGGCAACGAAACGGAAGAAAAGATATCCGTAAATAGATATCACATAAAAAACGCGCTTCTTACCTCTTTGTGGTGCGGAAATGAGTAAAAAACGGTAGTAGATATTAAGTACTCGGTATCTACTGAAATTTCGAGAAAAAATTTAGCTATTTTGCGAATTGTAGAGTTTGACTCCGCTGTAACTCGTGAACTATTCATTTGATTAAAAAATATAAAATATACAAAAGTTGCAGGAAAGTGCATGCTCTATCATATTTTCAATAACTATTTTTTGACCCTTGGTTGTTCTGGAGAGAAGATAATTTCGACAAACTTGTTTTTGGTACTATTTTTCTAATACGGTGGCGCGAGCAATAATTTCATATTGATCTTTTTTGTACTCTTGACAATTGTTATATCTAAATAGCAACATGTGGACATTATACACCAATTAGTGACCGTTTTTTTCATTTTGTGAAGTTATCATCAGCAAATAAATCCAGAAAATTCCAGTGTCGCAGCAATTCAACAGATAACTGATATTTTCCTACTATTTAATTCACAGGGTCCTTTTCGGACTCCTGTTCCTTCCTGAATCTTAATCGTCGTGGTTTTGGCTTCAAGAACCTCTCGTAAAATGACTACTACTAACCAAATATCAGTATATCAACAAAACTCATTCAATGGCATAAAATCATACGCAGGTGCAGCTTTAACAAAAATTCCTCCTCCCACATTTCCTAAGCGCGAGCAAGCGATTGTTTTGCACCCTATCCCCAACACCCTTTTATTTGAATACATAAAAGCGATAGGGGATATCGTTTCCCCAAAAAATATCACATTTGCATCAAGAATTTCAAATAACCGTTTTTGTATATATCTATCTTCAACAGCAATTCTAGATGATCTTCTTAAAACTCATCAGAACATTTGCGTCAATTACACAATAATTCCTATTCGAAGACTTATTTCGCCAGCTAAACGTATTTTAATATCGAATGTATCACCCACTCAGTCATAGAAGGCTCTCAAGGACATCGGACTACAAATTGCTTCTCCTATTTCATTTGTAAAATGTGGCGCGCAAGGAGCTGAATATGCTCATATCATGAATTTCCGTAGAATTACTTGCGTTATACCTGATACTGGTAACTTTAGCATACAAACCGCAATTCTGATTACTCATGAGGACACTCCGTGCCGAATATATGTTTGTACTGACAGGTTGGTGTGTTTTCTGTGTAAACAGAGTGGACATACTGCCGACTCTTGTACCAACACCACATGGTCTTCAGAACAAAATAAAATATACTCCCATACCTCTTCGCTATGACAATTACCAAATACTACTTCACTTCACTCAGTGGCTTTCCCTCCTCTCCCTTCTTATCTCTTCTGAACCCCTGTCGAATAATCTATCAACAGCTGACCAAACTCAGGTTGAACCATTATCTAACCTTATATTTCCCTCTGTATCCCATGGCCCAAAAAAGAGGTATTTCCTCTGACAGCAACTATATCCCACAGAATTAACGTTGCAAACAGACAACCAAATGCCCCCTCTTATACAACATCCCTTAACACAACTAAACCCCTTAAGAAAAAATACAAACCCCTTCCTGAACATCATAAACTAACACCCAACTCTCAAACCTCTATTCAGACCCTCTATAAAAACTCACGCTCTCTGAAACTCAGTTCAAAGCGTTTTTAGAAAATTCATACGGTATATCAGATCCTCTTAACGAAGCCCTAGAATAAACTTCTAATATCCAACGACTGTTAAATGATGTATCACTTCTTTACTCCGAAACAAAAGAACGAACACTTAAAAACCGCATCATACGACTTCAGAAAAAAACTTAAATGACACAACTTAATCCCGAGGGCCTTTCTGATAGTACAATCGTTTCTTCTGATATAATCAAGTAAATGATGAACTTAATTTTCCTCCCTCACAGTGCTCTCAACAACTAACTTCTTAAGTCACCGTTCAAAATTATTCAATGGAATTGTCATGGATTTTTTCCTCGTATGGAAAGAATCTAACAAATAATATCAGACGAACGACCTGAAATATTATATTTACAAGAAACCAACTCTAAAATAGATAAACTTCCTAAAATGAAAAACTATGAAGAATATCATCATGTTGGCACCAACTGCGCGAGGACTAGTGGGGGTACCCCAATTTTCATTTCAGGTGAACTATTTTCCTCCCCTCTCCATTTCATCACTGATCTTGAAGCTATTAGTTTCCATCTGGTGTCCAAATAAGCTCACTATCTGCAGCTTATATCTTCCCCCTAATTACCCTTTAAAAGAAATAGAATTTCTCAACCAAATTTACCAACTCCCCAGCCTTACATTATAGTAGGTGATTTTAACGCCCACAATACAATTTGGGGATCAAATTGCACCATGGACAAAGGAAAAAATGTCGAAAATATTATCAATTGTACAGGTTATTGTTTGCTAAATACTATATATCTAATACACACTTGAATTTCTCCTACGGTACCTTTTCTTCTATTCACTTTAGTTTCAGTGACCCTAGAGTTGCTTCTTTACTAAATTGGCATACTGCTCATGTTCTTTATGATGGCAACCACTATCCCATTATTATATATCCACCAGTATCCCCATTCATAATGATACTTTATCCAGATGGTATTGGCACTTAAAAAATACCAACTGAACTAGTTATACGTCTCAAACAGAAACCAACTAATCTGCATTATCTTTCTCAAACGATTTGAACAATAATATACTAAGAATTACAGATGCTATTCTTTCAGCTGCAAATCTGCACATTGGTAAAAATAGTATTTTACACAATGAAAAAACTGTGCCATATTGGAGCTCCAGCTGTGGAAGTGCTATGAAAGAACAAAAAATGGCACTTTTTTTTATCGTAGGCATAAAACACAAGAAAATCTCTCTAATCTCAAAAAAGCTAGAGCCAAGACAAGATATATAAAACAAAGTCAAAAATGTTCATGGAGAAATTATGTGCCTTCCATTAATGTGAATACAAATTCCACCCAAATTTGGAATACAATTAGACAAATTCAAGGAAACAATTCCAATTTAAAAATTCCCAGGTTCATCTATACCAATACTGTAGTTGGTGAAAATGAAGAAATCAGCAATATACTAACTAAAAGCTTTAAATTAAAACCTAAAACAAGAGTTAATTTTACACCTAATTCTACATATAAAGCTCTTTCCCTATGGTCTGTGACAAAATCCCAAGATATTACATCTGTTAACTGCCCATTCTCCTTCTTAGAGCTTTCCTCAGCTCTTAATAATTGCAAAAATACTACCACCGGTCCTGATGATATCCTGTATATATTTCTTCGAAAACTTTCCAACACTGATTCACGTAAGCTCCTAGAAATCTACAATTTGGTCCACCAACCAATTCCCTAACCAATGACGGACATCAACGATAATTCCCATTAAAATGCCTAAACAAGATGTTACCTCTCCAAACTCTTTTTGTCCTATATCATTAACTTGTACCATGTGCAAACTATTAGAAAATGCGGTTAACAAGCGGCTCCTCTGGTTTCTTGATAAACATAATGTCATCTCAATACAACAATCGGGTTTTCGACGAAATAGATCGGCTCAATACAATCTAGTTCTTCTCCAATCCCATATCTCTGGTGCTCTAAACAGAAAACAAGAAGTCATTGCAGCTATATTCCATATTGACGATGTTTTTGATACTGTTAGCAGAGTCAATTCTAAATAAACTAACATTGCTTAATAGCTCCTGACACATTTATCATTTTATTCATAATTTCCTATTTTCAAGATAATTCAAAGTCTTTACTAATTGTATTTTCTCGTTAACTTATATCCAGAATGATGGAATTCCCAAGGATCGGTTATAAGCCCCACCCAATTCAACCTTGCTATTAACGATCTTTGTTCTGATCTCCTTCCTCCTATCAAATATGCCTTACATGCAGACGATATAATAATTTACAGCCACGCATGTCTATTTTGACTACAACTAATCTAATGTAGTCAGCAATGAACATCCTAAGTAAAAATATGTCACTTTTAGGATGAACTTTATCGCAAACAAAATTATTAAGTTTGGTAGATGGTCACCTACATCATCATCCTCCACCTCGCACCTCTCGCACAGTCCCGACTCCCTTTTCCCAATCTTGTGAAGGTACCCTACTCTCGACCCATGTCCAGTAAGTACCTGTGTCAAGAAGTAGTTCACATCCCCGAACTTCCGGTCCATTCAATTTCTCCTACTCCCAATAGCTCCTTTTAGAGCGCCCTCATACTCCTCACGCCTTCTCACCATTTCCTCCTCCATCCATGCCTGTACTTCCTCTCTGGTCGCACCCTTCCAGTGTTTATTCCCTGGCTCTAGCCATCACGTCCACTGGGTAGGACTTTGACAGCATCACTACTACCAGTCCCCCCCACTGTCCTGTAAACCTGCACCACCCTAAGGAGTATCCCTATCTGCACCTGCAGGAGTGGCCTAACCCTCGCATTAACCCCCGCTCTTTCACCCCACACTTTCGTACCATACATCATACTCTGCTCTGCCGCACCACTCAGGCCGTCTATTCCTCTGGTGCTTTCCTCACTTTAATGCCCCCCTTTTCTACTTCCAATTTCTATACCGACCTAATCCCCCTCCTTTTCCCTACCTCGACTTCCCGAATCCTTCCATCCACTCCCCCTTCTACCCCTGTGAACAGCTTCCCTATAATCTCCTTTTTCCAGCACCTCGTTCCTATTTCCCCCATCCTTTTCACCGTTATATCATACGCCTTTCCCCATGGATTGTTTTCCAATTCCCCAGTAGCTCTTCGCAATTCCCTCTTTTTGTCCTCTCCGCCTCCTTCTTCTCTTTGTTACCCCCTTTTCTCTTTATCCACCTTCTTCCCATCAGCATCCGCTTTCGTTCTTTCTTACACTCACTCCACTGCTGCTCTATTTCCTCATTCCACCAGTAATTATCCCTCCTGTCACTCATATTACCCTATTTCCCTCTCTTTTACAGCCCTGTATCACCTCGTACAATTCATCTATCTCATGTCCAAGACCCCTTTCTATCTCCTCTCTTACTTTCTTCCTGATATTCTCTACCTCGGTCTTCGTCCACCTCATCCCCTGTCTTCCGATAATTCCTTTCTCCCTTTCTTTATATCCGTCTCCACATATCTATGTAAACTCAAGCTTTCCTCATCCTCCAGCACCCTCCAACTACTCACTCTTTCTCCCAGCCATTCATCACTCGCAGTTATAACAATATATGACGAACCCCCATCACCCCTCACGAAGGTGGACAGGAGTCCATCATTCCGCACCACTAACCCGTTGGATGCGAACACCTCCTCCAGTATCTCCCCTCTTCTGTCCGTTTTCTTTAAATTGTAATAATGGGTTACAGAAAAAAAGACTCTCATATTTTGAACATATATTAACATATTTTTTTACAATATAACAGTTGTAAAAAATAAAAACAATAAATATAAATAATGTTCGTTGAAATATGGCCGCTTTAGTATTGTCAAAAAACGAAAATTAGTCCGTATAGAATAACTTAGGCCTTGAATTATAATCCTAATACAATCAATAAGTTTTCTAGTATGCGCTCTTTTATAAACAAAGAACAATCCGATATGAGCCAGAAACATTTTTCTAGTTATCTTCACCTCAAAAACCAGCTATTTATTAAAATGCTACATTTTCATTATTAGACATATGAATCTTTTGTAACAAAATGTACTACTTAAGACTCTTTGTTCATGATGAAGTTAGATTGATAAGATTATCTTTGTTATTTAATAATATTTTCATTGCACAGTATTTTTGTTACATTTTGTTAAGTCTACATGTAAGAAGAAATGGCGCTTGACAAGAGATCGCTAGTGAATTTAGCAATGAGATGACTGTTGCGGAATTAAGAAAGAAAAAGAAGTCTCTTAAGGCAACGTATAGAACGTTGTCAAAAAAAGTTCGAAATTCTGAAACAACTGGATCTAGACCAAAATTTATTTACAGACCATCGTGGTTCGCATATGACTAATCGCTTTATTAGGGCAACAGGAGCCAAAACACCATCACTGAATTCAGCAAGGTATTTGGTAATTCTATTAGATGGTTTTTGTCCTGAGAATGTAAAAATCAATCGAGCGTTTGAACACGATACGGCAGTTTGATTTCATCCCGTCAAAACCCCTTCTTGTTTATCTAAAATTTCGTAAATGTTGAAAATACTCTAGAATTTTATCATAATCAAACTTATTGTTGCAAATTATACTCAATAAACTATGTTGAGATGCAGAGTTGTCATAAATTAAAAAAAGTTGTTAATGTAGGTAAATAAATAAATTTGAAAATGAGCCATTTATAAAGTGATATTAAAAAAAAATGTTTTCTGGCTGTAAACAAACAATATATCTTAAGAATATATAATGCTTAATATCTACTGTACCTATAAAACATATACTAATCTACATCGTTTTTTTTTAAATTGAACACATCCATTAAAAACATATGAAATGTTAAGTTAAAAACATTTTAGGTGAAAAGATATTGCAACAAAAATATATAAAGCCATTGAAGAGAAATTTTCAGTAGTAATATAACAAGAGAGTGAGAATAAATTGAAAATAATTTGACAGATTTTTTGAAAACTTGTTGCCAGGCAATAGTCACGAGAGCCCGCAGGGCTCGAGTGGCTATTGCCAAATGGCAACAAGTTTGAACAAAATCTGTCAAATTATTTTCTAATTTCTGGAACTCTCGAGTTATATTTGACTAGATTATTTTTTGATTCACAAATTGGTGAAGGTCTTAAATTGTCTCCATAATGACTGATTACTTATTAGAATATTTTTCGAAGTAGTTTCTATAATCTTATTCGTTATTTCTTCATCAGAAAAGGTACTAAACCGATGATGTTCACTCATTTTATATATAACGTTGACACAATTAGATAATTATTTTGACAACTATCTGACACTTGCTAGACAAATAAAAGCAACAGTGATTATTCCCGAGAATAATCACAAGAGCTTTATTCCCACTATAATAATGACATGATTGGTTGAAACTTACCCTTGTGTCAAATAAAGAAGCATTTCATTGGTTTTAAGAAACGTCAAAAAATAATCTTTGACATAACTAAAATTCTGTGAATAAAAAATAATGACGTAGCTACCTACTACTGTGCATAAGGATGCGTTGAGGTATTATCAATTCGGTTCGTTTTACACAATCATAATTTTGTTAATAACTTTCTTTATAGTCACTGGGCTACTTACACTTTGCTACCCAATCATCGCAATAAGTGGAGGCTTCTCTGAACGTAAGGAAGACATTCGGGCGTTACTGTGAGTCAAGAAACAGTTTCTATATTTTCGTTGGCTATTATTATTTTAAAAATTACTCTGGTATTATTGTTGTCACTGCAGTAGATTTTTCAACCTTGAATGTCTTCCTTTTCAGAAACACCTTGTATAAAATCTAACTCGTGCGCAAAATCTTTTAACAAAATTTTGATCATGTAAAGAAGCCCAAATAAGTATAAAAACTGTCTATTCAAAAAATATGAAAATTTGAGCAAGTTTTGCTAAGAAATATGTAACAATTTCAAAGTGTAAAATATACCTAACATTACTCATTTTTTGCCAATTGGGTTCTTATTTATATCAATATTTATTGTTAACATTTATAACTAGATTAAAACTAATATTTGGTGATTACAAAATTTTAACAATTATAGTACTCCCCAATCATCCCAATATTAAAAATAACTTTGAATAGAATGAATTGCTAAATATACACACCAGCAAAACTCTTGGATCCCTCTCAACACAAAATATAAAGTCTATATCAGCATACTTTTTTTATAGAACAAATCACTGAGGAATTGACGTTTTTGGTAATGTTGCAATGTGGGCCAAAACTTATTTAGCCTGTATTTGGCAGAGCAGTTGATAAAATTTGTCAGTTGGTTTTAAACAAACAGTTTAATTTTTATTCATTGAAAAATGCCTGGACACTCAATTTCAACTTTTGATAAGTCTAGAATAATCGGTTTACATCAACAATTTTGGTCAAATCCTCAAATTTCCGAAATACTTAATAGGGGAGGGCGGGGCAAGATGAAGACGCGGGGTAAGATGGGAACCCACCGAATCTGACGAATCAGGTAGTGACTTCTGTATGCAAATAGCTGAAACTAGTATCTAATGACTCACAATGTACCTCTCTGTAACTAAAATTTCTGTAACAGTAAACGAAGTTCACAGATTTTAGTTGGAAGTTAGATTTTAACAAATTCGCATGTGTGTTAAATAAATGTGTTACGTTTGTGCATATGCTGAGAGTTTTATGCAAATGTATTTTACTGGGTTTAATGGTAGTTTAATTACTGTTGTTGATGTCATCATACATTTAAATTTTAATAATAATTCAATTATGGGAATCTTGTTTAACGTTTTGAATTCCTGTGGGGCATGATGAGGTATTTTGGGAGGGGCAAGAAGGGATAGGGTCCCATCTTACCCCGCTAAAAAGTAATAGTAATATTAAAGCAGACATATTGTTTTTATTTCAGAAAATGGTGCGTATTTGTAAACGTGTATCAGAACGGGGAAAATGGAGTGAAGAGAGCATGGTACAGGCAGTAGAGGCTGTAATCTCTGGTCAAATGGGATACAGGACCGCATCTACACATTTTGATGTACCAAAATCAACATTAGAACGTAAAACAAAACAAGCGAGATTAAATACTACTCAAATTATAAAGCCGAAACTAGGCCCAGATAAATGCGTTTTCACACATCAAGAAGAGCGAGAGCTTGTTGACTACATAAAATTAATGGAATCGAGATTATTCGGATTAACCTGTGTTGAGCTAAGATGGTTAGCTTTCCAGCTTCATAATTTTAATAAAAAAAAATGAAGCTGGTAAACATTGGATGACAGCTTTTTTAAGGCGACACCCAGACTTGTCAATTAGGAAACCTGAAGTTACTTCCGCTGCAAGAGCGATAGGTTTCAATGAAGTGGCTGTGGATGGATTTTACGATTTACTTAAACAACATTTTGATAAGTATAACTTTACCGCCGATAGAATATACAACTGTGACGAGACAGGTGTTACAGTTGTGCATAAAACCAAATCTAAGATATTGGCAACAAAAGGTAGGAAACAACTTGGATCCCTCACATCGGAAAATAGAGGTGAAAGCGTCACTGTGAAAATTTTTTGCCGTGCATCAGGAGCTTATATGCCACGGTTATGCATTTTTACCAGAGTAAGGATGAATCCAGAGTTTTTAAATGAAGCTCCTCATGATGCGACAGCAGAATGTCATCCTTGTGGCTGGATGCAAACTGAATTTTTTTTCAATTGGTGTACACACTTCACAGAATTTTCTGGTGCAACAAAGGATCGTCCTGTCCTACTCTTATTAGATTGACATTCTACTCATATAAAAAATATTAAAGTAATTGACTATGCAAGAAATAATGGGGTGGTTATATTGCGTTTTCCTCTCCATTGCACACACCGACTTCAGCCACTTGACATATGTTTCATGAAACCTTTAAGTGTCTATTATGATCAGGAGGTGAGTAATTGACTTTGAAATCATCCAGGGAGAGTTGTGACCCTATATTAAATATCTAAGTTATTTGGAACGGAGTTTATACGAGCAGCGTCTATGTTAACAGCTGTAACTTCATTTTAAAAAGCGGGAATTTTTCCATTCAACTCAAATAAATTCACAGATATTGATTTTGCACCATCCGAAACTACAAACAGACCCCATCAAACAGCTGAAGATGTTGATGTTTTAGAGTCTGAAATACCTAATCAACCAACAATAGAATTATCTGCAGCAACAAAAAATATTGATGAAAATTTGGATCCTGAAGCACAAGAGTCAGATAATATACCACATCAATCCGTGAAAACACCTTTAATTCCCAATGTTATCCATACAACAGAAGCATCAACAGAAAAGCGGCTACCACTAACACCGTCAGTTTTGGAAAACTCATTAAATTTTGGTGCATCATCATCCACTGCATTTCAGATATCCTCGCCAAAGGATCTTGTTCCCATTCCACACATTGAAAACGAAAAACAGACGACAAATCGAAGAGTTGGGAAGAAAGGAAAATGTACTGTTATAACAGAGTCACCGTACAAGAAAGAATTAGAGGAAGAATTGAAGCATAAAGAAGAGGAGCAACAAAAACGAGATATAAGAAAAATGAAAAAAAAAAATTTGAGCAAAGAAAAGACGGTAGTTAAAAGAAAAAGTTCCGAAAAAGGAAAACATTTGGTAAAGAAACGGAAATCTGAAACTCCTCGCCAAATTGTTAAACGTCAGATTCACCTTAATAATAATCAACAGAAGAAAAACAAAACTATAGAGTGACTCATCTGGGGAGGACGAAGGAAACGTGGAAGATGATGCAGCATGTCTTTATTGCAACTATTTATATTCCCAGTTAACGGAAGGATGGGTGCTATGCATTAAGTGCAGACATTGGGCACACTGTTCCTGTGCTGGAGAGGAGGAAGATGATGACGAAGTACAATGTATTTGTGCACTTTGTACAACAGAATAATTAAAATTCAATAAAAAATTATATTATTTTACAAACTCATGTATATCCCAACTTGCCCCATCTAGTTTCCCATCTTACCCCACCTGCGGGGCAAGATGGGAAATATACACTTTCGTAAAAAATGATTTTTACTATGTTATCGCTAAATTAAAAAAATATCAAACTGTATGTAAGTAGTAAATAATACACCAGCCTGTCCAGTTGTTAAAATTTAAAATCGCTAATGCAACAAACAACATATCTAGAAGCGATTAAAATTAGGATACCCAGATCTTCTGTTATGTGAATACGTCAATTGTTTCAAGAGACTGGAAATGTGAATAGGAGATCGGGTGGTGGACGTCCAAGAGTTACAAATGCAAGAGAGGATCGCTATATAGCCAATTTTGTACGGCGCAACCGCAACATAGCGGTCCCCACCGTCAGACACATTTTTGACGAACTAATTGTAGGCTAATTTCGGGGCGTATACTTCGACGAAGACTTGTTGGTGCAAATTTAGGATGAGAAGACCTGAAAAGGCGGGTTTCCATTTGATGCGAAATCATGTATCGTATCACCATATCGTTCCATTTTGTATCAATACGCTGCAACATATGCCGGTTTTTTTCAGCCCATGCTCCCTCCGTATATGTGTATCAATTACGCGAACGGGAGTGACACGGTTTATTTAACCAGACCGACGTTGATTATTTTATAGTAATAACAGTTCTTTCCGCATTTCATCATGAGAAAAAAAACAAAAACCACCGCGTTGTACGCAAGCGGGGAGCAAAATGGTGGAACAAGTTTAATGCCATCCATCAACCGACCTATACACTTTTTTTCGATTTTTTCCCAATCATCTAATTTTCGAATTTTATTGTAATTATCCCGATGTTTTGGGTCCCAAATTTGTTCATATTTTGTGTAAATTTCTATAAACTTTATTATATCTTCTTTATTCCGCTCCATAATGTTGTTTCATTAATATTTTTATAAAAATAATAGTACTATCCAGACGAACACTGACTTCACAGAAAAATATATTCATGCGAATATGCATCTACCTTTTGTGTCAACAACGTCCCATCCACACTGTGACTGTCTCGTATCGTTTCTTTAATGTGTCGTCGAAAAACCAGTAATTGACCGATCAAGTCCGTTTGTTTTTACCATATTTCATACATCACTATGCAACGGTGTCCTGTATCCAGTAATATGATACATTGCAACAAATGGATACCCGCCTTAAGAGTACCTCGACTTACTAGACAAGCCAAGAGGAAGCTCCCATTTCCTCATCTACGCTTGCTTACGACGACATCCCCGACAAAAACATTGACTACCTAGACGACTCTTCCATTTCCATTCGATAATTCGAATAAAATTCTTACAATAAATCTCAACATTTATTTAATTCAGACCATCTAATAAGTTCCCATCTAATATCCTCACTTAACACTAAAAGCACTATATTTAACATTTATTACTTAATACTCAAAATTCTCACTTTCCACAACTTTCATTAATTCGTTCAACACTTTGGACAAACCCATACTTTCTAGCCGCCCCCACACCACCCACGTCGGTGTTGCAGGTTTTTCTGCGGTTTTCCTGCAACTCTGTGAATTTATTCACTAGCCAAATGGTCCGACGATCGTCGACAGGGAACTAATGCAGCCGCAGCTGTACCCGCCTTAGATTTTGATTATTATTATTCTTAACGCCGACCACCGTAAATGTCCCTAACCACCGAAGGCATGTCACCGCAACATTTTATTCCAATTTCAAAAAATCACCCAATTCCATACACTTTTCAAACATGTCTCCCATACACTTTTTCCACTAAAATTCAAAAATCTAATAAAAATCACAAATCTTCAATATTTCTCTCTTAATATTCAGGAGACATCTTAAATTCAGTAAAAACCACCCAATTTTCACTAAATAATTTTGACACCTAGCCAGCTCAACGCATATATATGTATCGGCAGCGATACATGGTTCGTCTTCCACCAGAACTCCCCCATCCTAAACACTTTTTGTCACACCATTCCGCACACTTTTGAGCTTCGCCGTTTCCAAACATCAACCCCCGATACACCCCAACACAAAACATCCCTCCAGTTACTTTCTAGCGAAAAGCCCGATCAAATTCTCTCAATTCCATACATCTTTAAAAAATTTCTGCCTAGTCACTTTTTCAAAAAAAAATTCTAGACACTTTTTCAAGCCCCAACTTCAACTACCCCTAATTCGTGTTTTCCGGTCACGACGTAGATCAAAACATCCAATACACCCCCAACCCAGCACTGAAGCGGAAACCTATCCTACACCAGGGCATCAACAAGAAAAAATAACAATTTCACACACAATCAATTCCAATCCAACAAAAATCATTACGAATTTCTCTCTCTCTCTACTAGACAAGACATAGCCGTCCGCTTAGTGTGGGGTACAGACCACATAAATTGACGTCTACCGCAGTGGAGAAACGTCCTTTTTACGACGAGTCCAGGTTCGGATTATGTAATGACAGCCGACGTATGAGGGTATGAAGACTACCAGGACGTGCAGCACGACTAACTTTTGCTACAGAAGTTGTGAGTGATCGAGATATTTTGATCGTCGGACAAGACTTATCCACATACCACTAATGTTGGCAGGAGACATAACCTCGAAAATTAGACCAATTTTTCAACCCATGAGAGAAGAACTGGGGGAAAATTTTATTTTTATGGACGATAATGCTCGGCAACACCGCGCAAGAAGGGCCAAAACGTGTCGGAAGAAGTAAATGTGCCAAGATTGAATTGGACATCAAACTCACCGGATATGAATCCGATTGAGTACGTGTTCGATATTATTGGCAGAGCAATATTTAGTAGAAGACATAACCCCCCACAACTCCTCAGGAGCTGATTATAGCAGTTGAAGAAGAGTGGAACTCGATTCCACAAGAATAAATCAATAATTCAATTATTGCAATGCCGCGGAAAGTTAATTCACTACTCCAGAATAGAGGAAACCAAACTAGGTATTAAAGTTACTATAGTTTTCTTTTTTTTAGTGAGGAAACTCATGTTCACCCTGTTAAGGGTTGTGTGGGACTCAGAGCTCGCTATTTGCCAGTCTCTGCCTACCCACCAAACCTCACGTTGCCCCTTTATAACAGACAAGTGCCTAGTACTGACTGGAAAGTTTACTATTTTAATGAAATTAACTGTCTCGACCCTTACTTCGTGGAATCTACTCATATTAGTGTTTTAAATGAAACTCACGGTTTCTAGTTAATACCACAATATAATAAAAATTGTTGAAAATTCTAAAAAATTGACAATTGTTTCGATAAATCAATATCATCGTCAGATTTATCGAAACAATTGTCAATTTTTTAGAATTTTCAACAATTTTTATTATATTGTGGTATTAACTAGAAACCGTGAGTTTCATTTAAAACACTAATTTACTATTTTAGCTAATTCGTACGTCTGTCTCTTTTGTTTCCATTATTTTCTCTATACTTTTCATAAAAATATGCCAGTTTTTTTATACTCGAGTCATGCACTGAATTAGGTTATCTGATGTTAGACGTGTTTCAAGTTCTATGTAGATTTCCCACTTTGGACATTCATGGTATGCTGGGCATCATCAATTTCTTTGCCGTAATTGCATCTGGAGGTTCTGCTTTTTTGAATCTGTGTGTGTATTTTATTGAAAATTCCATGTCCTGCTAGTACTCGGGTTAGATAGTAGTTTGTAGTTCTGTGCTTGCATGCAATCCATGTCTCTAGGTTGGGTATTAACCGTTTGGTCCATTGGGCAACTCTAGTTTCCTGATTGCAATCGTCCTGCCATTCTTGCATTATCTAAGCTCTTATTCTCAGTATTCTTGACGATGGGTCTTCTTCTCTATGCTCCCAATTTGGAGCCCATTCCCTTACTAACAAATATATTGGCAGTTATCCGGCAATAACTTGTAGGGCCTTTGTGGAGGTTGTCTTAAAGGCTGAACGGGTTCTCAGAAGCATTTTCCGTTGCACTTTTTACAGGAGATCTCTCTATTTGGCTAGTATCAGGCTACTAATCCATATTGATGACCCATACAGTATAGTCGATTTCACTACTCCATTCAATAATCGTCTTTTGCCATAACTTAGTCCTTTAACATTTGGCATTATTTTTTGAAGGATGCTTACATCTTTTGCAGCCTTTTCGGCCGTTTTTTCCACATGTTTCTTGAAGCTTAATTTGTCGTGAAGCCAAAATCCGAGATATTTAATCGATTTTACCGGATTTATAGATGATTTCCATTTTAAAAGTTTTCATTGATGTGAATTAATTTGAAAATTTGCATTTTTAATTACATTCAATGTTTGTACTAATTTTTCTTGTCATTTTTTTTTCTTTTATTTTCACACTTAAATGTACAATAAAATGTATCAAAAGCATTGTAATAGAGTGAAGAAGTTCATAAAATCAATTAGAATATTTCGTTTACTTTCATTCTAGAAAATGTGGAGGTCCAAGAGTTTTGCTGATGTGCATATTTTAGCTTAAGAAAATAGTTGGCAATTGGGGGTTTTAGTTGGAGAAGTGAGGTTACAAACATGGCTTTACATCTAGACTTGGTTAGAGCAACGCCTCAAGTAGTTATAAACAAACATAATACTACAGTTAATCGGAAATTAATCCAAAAATTGGTTGCCAGCTACAGCCTACACAAGTAACATTTGCCTGTCGTAAGCTGGATATTACAAAAGCAATAATATAATGAATATAATTAAGCAGACAGATTAATAGAAATAAAACCTTTTCTTTGGTCACCTGTAAAGTGTCGTGTAATTTTTTTCTGTGATGATTGCGAAATTTACTGAAAAATTATATACTATATTCAAATAAACTAAATAGGTGCGTTTTTAGTGAAATTTCAAGGTTTTAACTAACTTTTTCAGGTATAATAAATAATAGTGAATCAAAGAAACGGGTTATAGTTCATAATTGATTCAAAATTGGTAAAATAAACTCTAGCGATTTATATGGTAACAAATATATAAAGTTTAAGTTAAATTTAAAATTTATAAAGTCAAAACCTCGTCGAAACGCCACCACACCTCATTTTATGTGAGTTTAGTACACACAAATATTCTCTAACAAAACAGGAACATTACTTTTCCAAAGTTTGGTTATGATTGGGATGTCTGTGGGATATTTCCCTTGGGAGTTTGGAAAGTGAATTATTCCATGCATATTCCTGTATCCTAGATATCAATTTTTATATTCTAAATAATAAAGTGAATAATATAAAACAAAATCAATAAAATAAAAAATTTGTTTATTAATAAAATTAGTTTTGATCTCCATTGAACAAATCGGTCAAAATAAAATACTTTAAAATATTAAAAAGCATTCCGGAATTGAAATTAAACATTATCAATAATATGAAGTGAAGGTATCTATCTGAAACCCTGCTTTCAGCTGCTTTTCAGGGACAATCAAGTCGATAGTTGGGAATTATAGCTGTATACAACTTGAATTAATGCCATAATAGGTGAAGAGCCATGGATCCATATCCAATATGGGAATGCCAGAGCACAGGTCCACAAGATTATATTAAATTTTCTATTTACATATTGTATGTAATAGTGCATAACAAAGTATTGTATATAAAAGTATTCTTCTTAAATTTTTATCTTAATTGTTCTCATTAACTTTGAAATTTTAGAACTAGGCAATATTCAGATTTTGTTTTTAAACTATTCATAAATCAAGGTATATCCTTCATTTTCCCTTTTCGTGGAAGGAGGATATCTCTCGTATAAGATAGTTAAATTACAGGAATGTCCTCATTTAAATGTACGTCTCTGGAATCTACCAACGATGCACAGTGGAGTATTTCACATTGAAAGTTATTTCAAATTATTTCTTAATATTTATCGCTTTAATATGTAAAGAAAAACTTTTTTGTGGTATAATTATGTGATTGAAACATCAAAAACAACACTACTAACTCAAATCCAGAACAGTATTAACAACAAAAAACAAATCATGAATTAAACCTGAAAATATAAAAAAATGGTTCATCGCTTTATCAGATTCGCTTTCACTAGTTCTATTCTTGTTTTCATCGTTATTCTCTGTTGATGTTATGATCGATGTCTCAGCTCCGTAGTAAGAGTTCCAATGTTTCACGCAAGAAACATTCACTTTTTTCGGGCTTTTGCTTTGTACTGCTCAACAAAGGATCAGAGATCAGTAAAAGTTTATTTAAAACATCTCTATTACAGGTTTCTTTCAAAAACTTCTCTAAAAAATTCTGTATGTGCGAAAAGTGTTTATTCTGGACCTCAGCCACCTCTTCTGAAAGTTGGCCTATAGGCAGTATGACGTGATCAATTATTGTGGGTCCATGCTTCAAAATTTTGTGCATAGTTGGTGTCATTGGGTGCCACCCATATAATTCCACATAAAGTATTGCCGTTTCTTCTGCATAATTCTCAATTTTTTTTATATTTAATTTGTGTCCACGAAACAAGACCTCTAAAATTACATTGCATCTTTTAATAAGATTGATATAAAAATCTGTGACACGAGAAGAAGTTTGAGGAGCTGAGAAAAGTTTTGAAGTATTCTCATCATTGGCGGCATTTCCAAACCCTGCCTTAGAACAAAGTGGTCCCAAGCAATCATTATACCCGTTCTCAAGACAAACAAACCAAAAATGGACCCAGATTCTTACAGACCCATATCCCTTACATGTGCACTATGCAAAATACTGGAAAAAATTGTTAAATAAGAGATTAATGTGGTTCTTAGAATCAAAAAATCTAATAATTCCCGAGCAGAGCGGTTTCAGAAAAAACAGGACAACTGCAGATAATTTGGTCGATATGAAATCCGAAATTCATGAGGGCTTCGCCAACAAGCAGGATTGTATTGCACTATTTTTTGACATCACCCGAGCCTACGATACGACGTGGAGGCAAGGAATTTTAAAAACATTCCACAAATGGGACTAGCAATATAAGAGTATTAAATATATGACTACAGTATCCCAAAGATACTAGATAGGATACAATAGGAATTATGCAGATGGTATATTCTCAGGAAGTACCAGTAAATGAGGGACGTCTCTGGGAAGAACTTTTGATGTTAGTGTTAAATATTACAACATAATAGCATTTTTCTAATAAATACTTTTCAACATAAGAAAAAAATATAAAAAAACCCAACTTAAATAATATATGTACTATTTATCCTCGGTTCCCGAGTATGAACTCTACCAAATGTAACGCATACCTAATTTCCGGTTTATTAATAAAATATCCAAGCTTCCACTGATATACAATGGTATACTTTTAATTATTTAGATTCTGTGATTTAAAATACGATTTACTTTCTTAGGTCTGAATCCAAGCAAACATCAGTTTTTCTAGTTGCATCCACCAAATTCAGTTTCATAGCTGTTATTTAAGTAATCTCCCTTCACCGCCCATGACTGCTTGAAATCTATAGGGTTTGTAATATAATCTGTTTCATTTGTTGGGTATTTTAGGAAGGAAGAAATGTTTGTGCCGTCAGCATCAACTCCTGAGGTTACTTAGCCATATATCGTCGGGTTACTGCAAAAACAAGATAACTACTTTTTTTAATCTTCTTAGTTAAGTGCATCTCTCGGTCTAAAAATTGCACCTACTTATACTGCGAGAACAAGATACATTTCTTACAAGCATTAACAATGTTACGAGTTCGCAAAAATAATATAAATCCATTTTGGTCAAAATTTAGCCAGCACAAAGCAGATATGTGCACTTATGTCATATGGTACTTCATTTTGTTTCATATTATTTAATATCTTTAACTACACAAAGAAGTTATATGGCACTTATCTGCTTTAAGCTGTTTAATTCTGCAACCGATATGAATATTTCCTGGTAAAAACCAGCTAACTGCCATTTATCTTGTTTACGCTGTAATGATGTTTGACAAAGCAATATTATTACTACCGCTTTATTCAGATATTTGGCATTTAACTTATTTTTGCTGTAGCGTTTATGTTTTTTCGGTAACAGGTGTATGTACTTGACTTAAAATGTCAGCATTTATCTCGTTCTGGCAGTATAGTTCAAAGACATAACCTATAAGTTTGTTTACAACTTGTTGATTACTCTCGCGTTATTTTGCAGTTTTCTCGTATTTTTATTAGTTTGAACAGTGAAAAAATTGTGCATAACTATGTCTAGAGGAGCAGCAATGTTTAAAATGGTTCTTTACCAAGAAAAGTGTACAGGTAATTTCTTATAATTAATAGTTCAATAGCAAATGAAATGTGTTATCGTTATTTATTGTAGATGGCAGTGACAAGATTCATAATGAAACCCAGTCATCTCCAAAATTCACGGTGGTGGGTGTTATTCCATATTTAGAGAATATAGATGGGGTAGTAGTTGCTACCGCCACAAAGTGCGCCATATTCACCTCATACAACTCATGAGAGATAAGAACATTAACAGGAATGATATCAGGATAATAACATACCTCTATTTTAACCAGACTGCCAAAGTTTCGGTGCAAAATGAACTTTCAGAAGAGATAAAAATAAAACGTGTAGTAAGACAGGGATGTGTGCTCTCACCATTACCCTTCAATTTGTATTCAGAAGATATAGTACAAGAAGCACTGGAAACAAAACAACGGGAGTGAAAGTTAATGGGAAGGTTATAAACAACATCAGATACGCAGATGACACAGTACTAATAGCAGAAACCCTGGAAGAACTGCAAAGGCTAATAGACCTAGTAGTACGGATCAGCGAAGAAAGGGGGCTCAGACTTAACACCAAAAAGACTAAATTCATGACAATCACAAAACACCAACAACAGCGAGAAACATTATGGATCAAAGGGGAGCCAGTGGAGAAGGTCCGCAAATACAAGTACTTGGGAACAACTGTAAATGACAATAATGATTACTCACAAGAAATAAGATCAAGAATCGGAAAGGCTAGAACAGTGTTTAATAAAATGAGGAATGCATTAACCAGAACAGATCTTAGTCTACATCTTAAAATCAGAATGCTTAAGTGCTACATATTTCCAATACTATTATATGGAATGGAAGCCTGGACGCTTAAGAAGTGCGACACTGACCAACTGGAAGCATTCGAGATGTGGGCATATCGAAGAATCCTCAGAATAAGCTGGGTGAGCAGAACAACGAACAAAGAGGTATTGAGAAGAATGGGAAAGGAGAAGGAAATAATCAACACAATCAAAATCTGAAAATTGCAATATCTGGGCCACGTGATGGGAGGGGAGAGGTATACACTGTTGCAAACTATTATACAAGGAAAAATACAGGGTAAAAGAAGTATAGGAAGAAGACGCATCTCCTGGTTGAACAACCTAAGGCAGTGGTACAACAGTAGCTCTGTTGATTTGTTCAGATCCGCAGCTTCAAAGATAAAAATCGCCATGATGATAGCCAACCTTCTTAAATGAGACGGCACGTAAAGAAGAAGTAGTTGCTAATGAAATTGCTATTTCACCAAATAATAATACAGGTAGGTACCCACGATGAACTGAATCTAATTGAAACCCTATAAACATCAACAAACTTTAAAAAAAGTCTGTCATAAAATACAAGCGATTAAAATATGCTTGCTTTTAGTTATTTTAATTAGTTTTTGGACAACAGGAGTTATGTCTTTTCTTTATATTTCTTTTTTTAATAGGAGAATATCAAGGGAGTATCACATGTGACCCTTCGCCTTTTCCCCTTCATGTGGTAGCTGATTCTGGAATAAGAAGTGAATGCGTAATGTCAACCGACAGGGAACCTTTCAAAGAGTATGAAATAGCTGGTCCCTCGACAACTGATGGTGCTTGAGACGAGATGATGTCATCCGAACTAGATTCCGATCAAGAACGCTTCGCTTGTGAATTAAGAGATTTGCTTGAGGATTCCGATTGCTTAGTTAAGGACAAAGATTATATTCCTCACGGTTCCACGTCAGAAAGCTCGGATGAGGAGCTGCATACAGGTAAGCTTTACATTGTATGTAAAAATGATAGCATATAAACAAAGGCTTATACTTTTTAGCACCTGCGAATAACGACGACATTCCAACGAATATTCCGGAAGTTATGGAAAATCATTTGGAAAAGAGAACCCGTTGGAAGAAATCGGAACCTAATCAGTGGAAGAAAAATTTAGCTAAGCGTAGAAAAATCGAAGCTAAGGCCCCAAAACACATTGATTGCTGAAAATGCCGCTAAATGTACAGATAAGTTTTCTGAAGAGAATAGATTAATAATATGTAAAAATTATTGGAGCTGCGATTTTAACAGAAGGAAAGATTTTATTTTAAACAATGTTGAAAGTAGGGTTCCTGAAAGACGTAAAGCCAAACGTACCAGCAAGAAAAAGCCAAGGGAAGACTCTAAAAGCTTTTTTCTCGACTCAAGTGACTCAAGAGTAAAAGTATGTAAAATTTTTTTCGTTAAAACGCTTTGCATAAGCAAGGAGGTGATAGAACATGCCTTCAAAAACAAAGGAGAAGGACGGTTGTTTTGCAGTCAAGATAAAAGAGGCAAAAAGGAGCCTCACAATGAAACCAAACCTGAAGAATATGAAAAGGTAAAAGCTCCTACTGAGAATTTTCCAGTTATGGAATCGCACTACACCCGAAAATCTACTAAGCGACAATATCTAGATTCCAAGTTGAGTATAGCAAAAATACATTATCTGTACCAACAAGAATGTGAAAGAGATGGTTCAGTGCCAGTCTCACTCATAACTTACAGGAGGATATTTTGTAAAAACTACAATTATTCATTCTATACTCCAAAGAAAAGGGAACAATTAGAGAATAATTATCAGAGTCCCGTTTCAAGAAAAGAAGATAACAATATTGCCAAAATTAAGGATAAGGAAAGAGCTTTGAATGATAAGACCTTTGTATGTTCCACATTTGATTTACAGGGCGTTCTACAACTTCCTAGTAGTGATGTGAGTCCTATGTATTACACTAGGAAACTGTGCACCTTTAATCTTACAATTCAAATGACACCACCAAATAATGCATTTTGCTACGTTTGGACTGAGACAAATGGAAAGAGGGGAAGTTTAGAAATCGACAACTGTTTATATAAGTACATCGAGCAGCTCTCTGAAACTGTAACTGAAATATCGCTGTTTTCAGATACTTGCAGCGGGCAAAATCGCAACCAAAACATCAGTGCTCTCTTGCTTTATCTCGTTCAAATAAACACTAATGTGAATGTCATAGAGTAAAATTTGGAAAGTGGTCATAGTTACATGGAAATTGATAGTATGCACAGCTCAATTGAAAAAGCAAAAAAACATGTTCCAGTTTACACCATCCACGACTGGATGACGATCTTTCGCATGGCTAGGACATCTAGATCAAATAAAAAAACCTATAATGTTATTGAATTAAAATTTGGTGATTTTATTGACCTAGAAAAAGTATCACAACTGATAATGAAAAACAAACTTAAGAACACTCTTGGCGAAAAAATGAACTGGTTAAAAATCAAGTGCTTTAGGTACCTTAAAAGTAAACCCTGGGTTCTTCAGTATCGATACGACCATACATCAGAATTATTGTTCTAGGTAAAGGCCGCCCTCCCAATTTGAGCAACTTTAAACCTTCAAGAGCATACAATAATCCTAGACCTACTACGATCTCGAAAAAACGAAAAAAGCAGACTTGTTGAAGCTTTGTAAAAGTGAAGTGATTCCCAAAGACTTCCATTTCTACTATAAATCATTGCCCACATCAAAAGATGCAAAATATTTAGTTCCAGAACCAGCAGAAGAAGATACTGATCCAGAGGATGAATTGACCGAATGAGCTCAAATATGTCTGAATTTTGACAACCAAAATAAGATAAGTGTTGTTTTTTGTTCATAAAAAAAAAGTTATATTCAGTTTTTTATCACTTTTGCTTTGGGCATAATAATAAACTTTATTATTAACGTAATGTGAAATAAAATGTGCTTCATTGCTATAAACTGATTTTTCATATCATTTTTACGTTTAAAGCACTAAAAACTGAGAAAGTAAAATAAGTGACTTATCTGGTTTTTGCAGTAACCTGACGATATGTTCTGAGTAGGTTTCATTGCAGAGGACTGTAAATTGGAAACAAACAGTGACTGGAAGTGTGGTGATGCACTAGAAAATTTTATTATATTCATTCATTTTAAATACTTGATAATGCTAGTTTAAATTTTCCTTAAATCATTAAGAAACGGAAGCTCTATCATATTTTGCAACTTATTCTGTGAGACTTTAAATACCTATAAACATAGACCGTAATTTTGTAAATACTTTATTCCAGGTGTTGGTTCCTTTTGATCAATGATTACTTTATACTGTTAAGACTTTGCCTCGTGGTTTTAGGATCCATAACCTTCCAGATTGCATCTGACAATGAATTTATAATGCATTTGAAAAGGTTAATCTCCTATGTGTACTCCCTTCATTCTGTCTTAAATTTTAAAAAAAATTAACTAAATTATCAAATCTTTATGTAATCTCCAATATAATTGTTCATTTAAGGTTCCTTTATTTGTCAATATAATTCACAACTGCAGTCAGTTCAATCGAATTAGCAAAAATATGGTATTATAATTTTATAGCGTTGTACATATTGCAAACCACAGAATCCAGTATAAAAAAAACGGAAATCAGTTCTAATGCAATTGTCCAAAATTGAACAATAACAAACGTACTGCTGAATTAATACAGGTACAACATATACAACATTGAACATTTTATATAACGTCTAAGCTGTATGCATATACTTTAAAATAATCATAATAAAAGCTCTAAAAAAAACTCAACAGATATACATTTATAACAATACGCACTTGCCCAATTTTTGTAGTTTTTTCTTTTTTCGTCTTTCGTTTTCGTTTTGCGGTTGATTTCGTATTATTCTCACTACCTACAAAATATAATATTCCAAATATATAAAGTATGTCCCACACTCGTATTCAGTGTGTTAATAATATCTCAAAAGGAAATTTCAATTAATTTAAAAGTATATTTATTAATGATGTGATATATTTTTTTACATTCATGATGCGAATGTCCGTTTGCATGTTTGTGCATGAGTAATCTTGAATAAAAGAGGAAATGAGGAAATCAAAATGATAGATTGTATATAAAAATAATATCAGGTGTATCAATCGATATAATGAAATGTCAGGAAGATGGATAATATTGTCACGAATATGACAATGTCAGAACTGTACTGTTGAAATAAAGTAATCAGCGACCTATTTAGGTTCATTAACTAGGGCATATCAACATAAAGAGTATGAAAAAAATTGATTGATGGCAAAATGGTAACAGGAACAGACATAAACTCAAAAGATTGTGATTTACTTGAAATCTCATGTGACATATGTATGAAGGGAGAACAGTCGAGACTTCCTTTCAATACAGAAAGAACCAGAGCACAAAAACCTCTGGAAATTATACATACTGAATTATGCGGTTCAATAGATCTACCAACATGGGACAATAAAAAATATATTCTGACGTTAACAGATGATTACACACACAAGTGTAATATATCTTTTAGAATTCAAAAGTGAAACAACAGAATATATTAAAGGATATATAACAGAAATGGAAAGAGATAAAAATGCTAAAGTCAAAAGGATAAGAAGTGACAATGGCAGCGAATTTACGAATAATGATTTGAAAACATACTACCAAGAAAAAGGAATAATTATGGAGTTTACGATACCATACTCGCCACAACTAAATGGCAAGGCAGAGAGGCTCAACAGAACATTAATAGAAAAAGTGAGAGCACTGTTATTTGAGACAAATATGAATAAAAAGTTTTGGGGTGAAGCTGCAAGAGTTGCAACGTATATATTGAACAGAAGCCCAACAGAGTCTTTATCTCTTGAAATTACACCTTCTGAATCATGGACAGGGAAAAAGCCAGATTTAAAATTATTACAAATTTTTGAAGTAGAAGTCTACTCTAAAAATATAGGATATTTAAAGAAACTAGATAGTAGATCAGAAAAATACATATTTGTAGGATATGCACCTACGGGCTATCGTCTATGGGATGATAATAAACAAAAAGTAATAATGAGGAGAGAAGTTGTATTTAAAAAACCCAAGAATAAAATTAAAACAGGCATACTTATAAAAACTGAAAATTCACAAGAAGTTATACAACTTGAAAAAGAAGTAGAAAGTGATATGGAACATGAAAACAATCTGGAAAATCACATAATAACTGAAGAACTTCAACAAAATATAACAATAAACAATGACCACCAGGAAAATGAGATTGAATATATATATATATATATATATATATATATATATATATATATATATATATATATATATATATATATATATATATATATGAAGAAAGCGACAAAGAAAATGAAATAAATGAGCAGACTACCTCAGAAAGGACCCAAAGAAACAAAAATAGACCAAGATGACTATGAATGTGATTATGATGAAACAGTCTTATTGATGTATGAAAAAGCAATCAAAGGACCAAATAAAGAAGAATGGATAAAAGTAATTGAAAATGAAAAAGACTCACTAGTAAAGAACCAAACTTGGGACATAGTAGATATAAAAGATACTAAAAAGTCAAAAATAATAAATAACAAATGGATTTTTAAACAGAAGAATAATGGTATCTACAAAGCACGACTAGTAGTTTGTGGAAACCAGCAAGACTATGGCATAGACTATAAAGAAACATATAGCCCAGTAGTAAACATAGGTTCACTAAGAGCATTGTTAGCTATAGCAGCGCCTAAGAATTATTACATCTATGGTTTTGATGTGAAAACTGCCTTCTTACATGGTGATGTATGGGAAAATATATTTATGAGACTGCCAAAGGGATTAGAACAAACTGATAAAATTTGCAAACTAAAGATATCACTGTATGGATTAAAACAATCACCAATGAACTGGAATAAAAAGTTTACAAATTTTATGAACAATAATGGTTTTGAAGAAATAAAAATAGAGAGATGCATATTTAGAAACAAAAATAATACAATGATAATTGCAATCTATGTAGATGATGGGATAATAATGGGCAAAAGTGAAATGGAAATTAAAACCTTTTTAAGAAAACTACAAGAAGAATTTGAAGTAACAATTCAAGATAACTTAAAAAACTTTATTGGAATAGAAATAAATAGGACAGAAGAGTGAATTGAACTGAAACAAGAAAAATACATAGAAAACGTCCTGGAAAAATATAAAATGAAAGACAGCAAACCAATGTGCACTCCTATTGAAACAAAACAAATGATAACACAAGGTGAAGAACTAAATCATGAATATCCTTATAGAGACACAGTTCAAAATCTACTTTATGCATCCGAGATAACTAGACCAGACATAGCTTATGCTGTAAGTTATGAAAGCCGTTTTGCAGACAAAACTAAAAACAAAGATATAGTAAATGTGAAAAGAACTCTACCCTACTTAAATGGAACAAGTAACTGGGGAATAAAATATTCGAAAAATGGAATACTAGATACTATCGAAGCCTACAGTGACTCGGACTTTGCAGGAGATGATGAGACTAGACGAAGTACAACAGGGTATATACTTATGTACTGTGGGGGACCTATTGCATGATGTTCCAGAAGACAACCCATAATTGCTCTATCAACCGCCAAGGCAGAAGTGATAGCTCCATAGCTCCATTTCATTAGTTTCGTTGTTGGATTGAGATGTGACAGTCATACAGTTGGCTGCAACATGGCCTTGCTGTTTAGACTTGAAACATGATTGATTTTCTTGAGACCAGTATATATGGTATGATGTGTTATCGTGTGATAGGAGTATGGAATCAGGTAGGGGGGTTTCAGAAGGGGATATATACACTTGTCGGCGGAAGCTTAGGATATGCCTGTAGGAGGAATTGGAAGAATTAATCCTCAAAAAAGATATTGGCGATAATGTTTTGATGCCTAGTTTTCGTAGTTCTTCACCTATCACATCATGGGGGATAGTGGGGCTTACATTTGATAACAGAAGTCGTTCGCTGGGTGTTATCAATCGGCGGGCATGGAGCCGTTCATTATTGATAGATATGGTCCCATTATATGTATTAAGGAATTTTTTTTTTCACTATTTATTGACAATCAGAATGAAATACAATCTATAAGTCAATTTGCTGGCTAGTACAATAAAATTAACAATACATATTGTACATCTGTGGCGTGGAGAGGTGGGGCATCCAATGATGCTTCCTCAGTTTACTCGGAGATCTAGTGGCCAGATTCTTCTGAGTCTTCTGTTGAGGGTAGGTTGTAGTAGTGGTTGTAGCATTGGATTTGGATGGTCTTCTAGTCTGTTGTGATGCTTGATGTTATTTTCTTGAATTACGTTTTTTACATATGGAATCTTGAGGTCGTTATGTAAGGTTCTGTTTGACACATACCATGGTGCATTTGCCATGGATCGGATTATTTTTGACTGGGCTCTCTGGATGATGGAGATATTGGAATTACTTGCGCATCCCCAAAGCTCTGCACCATATGTCCATATTGGCTTTAATACCGTTTTGTAAATCAGTAGTTTGTTATCTATTGAGAGTATGGAATTTCTGCCTATAAGCCATTGGATTTCTTTAATTTTTAAGTCTAGCTGTTTCCTTTTTTTTTACTATGTGGTGTTTCCAGGTAAGTTTTCGGTCAAAGTGGAGTCCAAGGTACTTAACTTGATTGCTCTGGGGTATTCTCACTTGGTTAATGTTGACTGGTGGGCAGTTCCCTTTTCGGAGTGTAAATGTTATGTGATTAGATTTTGACTCATTTACTTTTATCTTCCATTTTTCCAACCATTCTTCCATCATATTTAGATGGTCCTGTAGGTAGTTGGATGCTATCACTGGGTCTGAATGAGTTGCAAAAATGGCAGTATCATCTGCAAATGTTCCAATAGTAGTGTTGTCAGTTGTGGGTAGATCATGCGTGTATATTAAATATAGGAATGGTCCTAGGATACTTCCCTGTGGAACGCCTGAGTGAATTATCATATTGTCTGAGTTTTCTTCATTTACTTTTACTGTAAACTCTCGTTGATGGAGGTAGGCTTCTATGGCTTTGTAATAAGGACCTGGGAGAATTGTTTTTATCTTGCAAAGTAGACCTGGGTGCCAAACTTTGTCGAATGCTTGGCTAATGTCTAAGAAGGTGGCTGTGCAATATTGTCGGTTTTCTAGGGATTCATTAATGGTGTTAACTATACGATGGCATTGTTGTATTGTTGAATGGTTTTGTCGGAATCCGAATTGATGACTTGGTAACCAATTTTGTGGGTTTAGCTCTGTGTTGATTTTGTTTAGAATAAGACGTTCGAGTAATTTTGCAATTGTTGATATTAAACTTATGGGGCAGTAAGAACTGACATCTGTTTGGTTTTTCCCAGGCTTCAGTATCATTATGATTTGACCAATCTTTAGTGGTTTTGGCCAGTAGTTTAGTCTCAGTATTGCGTTGAAAATATGTAGCAGCTTGACTAGTCCTTTTTTAGGTAGTTCCTTTAACATTTTCGCTGTTATTAGGTCTATTCCTGGTGCTTTTTTTGGATTTAATGTGCCAATAACTTCTTTTATTTCTTTTGGTGTAATAATTATTGTTTGATGTGTTTGTAGTGGTTCGCCAAGGATTTGGTCTACTTCTTGAACTGGAACATTATTTTGTGGTGTAAAAACTTCAGATAGATGCTCAGCAAAGAGGATGGCCTTCTCTTTATCACTTCTAGCCCATGGTCCTGGAGGTGTTGAATATTTCCGTATTGGGGGTGATGTTGGTACAGGCTTTCTTTTGCCTTTTATTGGCTTCCATATAGAGTTGTCTTGCCTCTGTAGGTTTGATATATAGCTGTTAAACGATTCATTTTTTGTTTCAAGTAGTTTTAATTTTAGTTTGTTACTAATTTGGTTATATTTTGTTCTATTTGCTGGAGTATGTGTTCGTTGCCATAAGGATCTCGCTTTTCGTTTTTCAGCCACTAGTTTTTTAATTTCTAGGGGTATGTTGTTTTGTTGTTTTTTTAGAATATTTATGGGTGTTGCTGTTCTGGCAGCATGTTGTAGTATTTTTATAAATTTTTCACAATCTTCTTCTATTTCAGTTGGTTCTTTCAATCTTGTTGAAAGGTCTACGGTGTCTTGAATAATTTGCCGGTAGGTGTCCCAATTCGTTTTCCAGTTGTGTAGTTTGGGCTTAGGGTCTTTTGTTATAACTGTAGTGCTTATTGTGGCTATTATAGGACTATGATCGGATGTCAGGTCATAACTTGGTATTATGTCTGTGTATGTTGTTGAGATTCCATTTGTTATTAGGAAGTCTAGTAGATCTGGGAGTTTGTTGGGATCAGTTGGCCAGTAAGTTGGTGTGCCAGTAGAAAGAAATGAATAATTGTTGTTGTGTAGTACTTGAGCTAGTTCCCTTCCTTTTGTTGTTATAATTCTTGAACCCCACATCGTGTGCTTACTGTTGTAATCTCCCCCAGCTATAAATTTTGGACCTAATGTTTGGAGAAATTCCTCATATTGTTCTCTTTTTATATTGTGGCGCGGTGGACAATATACAGCTGTAATAGTGAGGTTGTATGGAAGTGTTTCGACTCTTATCGACGTTGCTTGAATGTGAACTTCCTCATATTTTAACAGTTCATAGTGCTTAATCTGGTTTTTGATTAGTATAGCAGTCCCACCATGGGCTGTACCATCAGGGTGATTAGTAAAGTATAGTTTGTATTTCGGAATATTGAAGTAGCTACGGTTTGTGAAATGAGTTTCGCTAATTAACAATACATCAATGAAATTTGTTTCTAGGAATATTTTTATTTCCTCTTTATGTTTTAGAAGGCCATTGGCATTCCATTGTGCTATTCTTATGTACTTAGCCATTACTATTTAATTTTGTTGATGAGCGTGGTCATCATGCTGAGGACCATACCATTTTGCTGTATGAGTTGGTTGAATAAGTTCCTAAATTCATCCAAGAATTTGTTTAACACCATAGTTGTATCTGTCTCTTTCAATGTTTCAGCGTAGCTTTTGCCCGTAGTTGTTTGTTGTATGTTTCTGGCATATGTCTCGTTGTTGTAAATTGGAGGTACTGTTGATTGTTGCCTATTATTTTTAGTGTTTCCTTTTGATATTTTTAGGTAGTGTTCACAACCCCTATAGTTAGCAGGGTGATTACCTCCACATAAGGCACATTTTGCCGGCGTGTCTCTGGTTTTACTACATGTAGTAGTATTATGTGATCCTCCACATTTTACACATATATATGGTTTATTGCAGTACGATTTCGAATGACCATACTGCTGGCATCTTGTACATTGTATTATATTGTTTCTCTGAGTGCGAGGGGGTTCTATTTGTACCACCCTGTTTTGCAGGCCTGTTATTTTATAGATATCTTTATTGTTTTGAGCAGGTTCTAGATCCACAAAGAACAGGTTTAGCGGTTCTTTAGTTGTTCTATGTAGTACATTAGTAATATTTCTTACTGTATGTCCTAGTTGCGTCAATTCGCTTTTTATGTCTTCTAGATTTGTTGAGTGATGTAGATATCTTATAACTATCCTGTATGCTCTTTCTTCTTTTAGTTGGTAAGTATGGTGATATATATTCTTTTCTCTAAATTCCTTGACAAGTTTTCTGTAGGTGTCTGACGTTTTACAGTTTATCTTGACGACATTATTGACTAAGGTTTTAGTTTGGTAATCTTGTTTGTTGACTATTTCTTCGATTCTTTTCACCATTTCATTGTAATTTTGCACTCCGTGAACAAATATTGGTGGAGTTTTTAAAACATTGGTACTTGCCTCTTTTGCATTGTTTGCACCATCTGGTTCATTTGGTAATTCTTGGAATTTATTGCTAAGTGTAATTGTATTTTCAGTTGTCTTTTGTTTATTATTGCACACTTTCTTTCTTTTGTAACTTCTTATTACTTGCCATTCATTGCTGTTTGTCTCATTTACTTCTTCTTCATCCTCGCTAGTGGATGTCATTCTTTGTTTGCGTAAATATTGTCTAACATTGGTGGTGGTCCCTGGTTGGTTGTAGCATAGTTTAAATAGTTTTGAGATGACATTGGTTGATTTATCATAACTGCATTTGAGGGAGTGTACATTTGTGGCTGGTATTGTATTGCATTGTTTGAGTGTTGTATTTGGCTATTTAATTGTGGATAACCCTGTATATTAATGTGTTGATGATCTGGTTGCCCGTTATTATCATATCCGATAAGGTTCCCTGGAGATAACATTTTGTTGTGGTGTTTTTTTTTATCACTAACACTTAAGAACTTGTTTTATTGTCTATTAATCACCGCAAAAAATTATCATTTATTATCACCGCAAAATTTAACATTATCGTTGTCGGATTCTCGCAGCGCTTCGAATATTTGTCGGTACGTCTTTACGCTACGAAATCTAAAACGAAGGAATTCGTCAACAATATTTTTGATGGATAGGTAAATGCAAATCCGATTACTAGATATTCTTGATGAAAATAGAATGTTTGATGAGCCAATAATGGAACCAAGAGCTAATAGATATTCTTCGAGTTTGGTATCATTCGAGGAGTTGAAAATGATTGCTTGATTTTTGGTGGGAAAAGTTAGTGCTTGTTGCTTACTGACAACAGATGAGTAGCTGGTTGTAGGTTGGTTTTGTGGTTGGGTGTTACTATTTTGAGTAATATGTTGGAAGCCCCTGAAGTCAGTAGAAGATAGGTCATTTTGAATTAATTTTCATCAGGTAAGTCGCCGAATACGGTCCTGACCCGCGATTTTATTTCACTGGTACGGGTCTCTCGAACGACCTTGGTCGTTTAATGTGGAATCGGTACACTTCGATCGTAATAAAGAAAACTTTTTCTTACTGATATTCTGCTCCACACTTTTTGTTCAAGTATAACAAAAACTCGATGATAAAACTTGAGAAACAATACACATTAACTAACGCGTATTTAATGATTTTGACAAAAAACAGAGCTTAACGAGAGGTACGTGTTTACTCGTTGGCTCCTAGAACAGTTCTCTCTTATGCTTTTCTCTTTCGATTTTTGACATTTCATGATTTATGTAAATTTTTTCGTTTTTTAGTGCTCGCAGGTTGAATTTATTGTTCATTACTAATTCTTTGTCCTTTTCGTTTCTCTGCTCGACCAGGCAAATTCTTCTTTGACTTGTCTTCTTACTTGTAATTGTTCGTCAAACAGTTTTTCTATGGCTTGTTTAACTATTTTATTATCATCAATATCTATATTTAATCCATTTATGACGACATTCTTGATTCTCTTTTCTTTTTCTAATCTTTCCAATCTATTTTCCACTTTCTTGATATGCTTTTTCATATTTTATTTTCCTCTTTCATTTCTTGATTTTCCCTTAAGAGTTGCTCGTTCTCTTCCCTAATTTTTCTTATCTCGTTTTTTGTTTCTTCTTGATCTTGTCTTATTTGTCTCGCTTCCACTGTAAGCTCTTTCAGCAATTCTATTAATAAATCCAACTTCTCATCTTTTTTTGGTGCTTTATATGGTGTTCTGTATGTTTTCTTGCTTCGGTTACAACAGTACATCCTCTAGTTCCCTTTTCCTTTTACCATTGTCTTCACTTGGGTAATCATCACTTATTGCCTTCTTAACTAGACTCTAATTTGATATCAGGAAAATGTTTCACTCGTTTATGTATTTTAATGTTTTAAGTCCGCCTCTGCTTACTGTATTCTATCACTAATCACACTGCGGAAAAAAGTGTTGGGCCAGCTATCCCGTCGAACCTTCGACTCTTATCAGTGGTATTTTAGCTTTTATTTTCACTTTTTATGATAAGCAGTAATTTAATAATAACCGAATTATTAATATCTATTTAAATCTTACTCAATTTCTGCCATACATTTACTGGACACCAAATAACACTCCTCAGAACAATCTCCGTTTATTACGGAACAGAACTCAACACTACCATACAGGTATTTACCAGGACTGGACTTATTACATAATGTGATAATAATAAACGAAAAGCATGATCTACAGCGATGCAAGAGCAGAAGCTAACTAAGAAAGATAAATGCTTGTACATGATTAGTAACATAATTGGAATAGAACTGTTTTGTTAAAAACAAACAACCCTGCATCACTAGATAGGTGGATGAAATTTAATAATATGTACATACAGGGTATTTCCAAAGTAATCTGAAAGATTGCTGTGGGCGATTCGCCATTCAATTCTAAGACGAACAGTTTTTATATTCATGTGTGATAAGTCTAGTCGTTGAGTCACAGGGCGTTTAATTGTTTTCAATTAAAGAGCACTGGCTATAAGTGAAATTTATTTAGACCATACTTTCGTCCTTAGTGACGCTACTGGTTTTCAAAAGTAATAAGAAAAAACATGTTTATTCTAAGGGGCATTTAGAATATTGATAATTAACGTGTCAAACCTAAGAACCGACGCAAAAAATGAACCAAAACATTTTTAAACGGTTTTATTTAGCTCACCCCGTTTGTTTTATTTATTATTTATTCTTGGGTCAAATTTAGTAATTCAAATTTCCCCCTCTTCCTGTCAACCGATTAATCTGAAATTTTGTATACACTTTGGATTTTGGTGACAATACAATTATGTTTATTCATTATCATTATAAATTCAAGATGGCGGCCGCTACAAAATGGCGGATAATTTATGTTTTATTAATCCCATCAATATGGGTATCAAATGAAAGGGCTCAACAAGCAGAATACAATATACTATAAAAAATTGAAATCCAAGATGGCGGCCGCTACAAAATGGCGGATAACGTAGGTTTTATCAATCCCATCAACATGGGTATCAAATGAAAGGGCTCAACAAGCAGAATACAATATACTATAAAAAATTTAAATACAAGATGGCGGCCGCTACAAAATGGCGGATAACGTAGGTTTTATCAATCCCATCAATATGGGTATCAAATGAAAGTGCTCAACCAGTAGAATACAATATACTATATAAAATTAAAATCCAAGATAACGGCCTCTACAAAATGGCGGATAACGTAGGTTTTATCAATCCCATCAACATGGGTATGAAATGAAAGGTCTCAACAAGTAGAATACAATTTACTATGCAAAATTGAAATCTAAGATGGCCGCCGATACCAAATGGCTGATAACAATTTTTTATCAATCCCACCAATATGGGTATCAACAAATAAAAGGGCTTGACAAGAAGAATACAGTGCACTATACAACCTCAATATTTAAGATGGGCGCAGCCACTAAATGGCGTATAATAATAAGATTTAAATTTAGAAATTGAATCTGTAATTTAGGTGTCTGATTAATCCAGCCTGAATCCGCCACCCAAGTCAAGATTTTGTATCGTGTTGAGGACTGTGTGGCGTTAGGGAGGCTGAAAATGATACGTCGTTAGCGGTACACCACCCAAGTTAAGGTGAAAGGTTAAAACGCGCCGAGAACTGTATGGCATTAGGGTGGATAAAAATGATATGTCGTTAGCGTTTTCTCCTCAAGACTCAGGCGCATCTTGTTGTACATAGCCTTGCCCCTTTATTGGACCTCTGGGGGGGTCGACCGTTTAAATGTCCATTACTCGTGGGAACAAAATGGTAAAAAAAAATATAAATAAAAATAGGTAAAAAAACTTTTTAAGTTAAACGGTTTTATGTTAAACATACATTGCAATTTTTAAGATAAATGTACTAAAAACCAAAAAATAATAAAATAGATACAGTCGTGGGAATTATAAACATATGCATAGACTAGACTAAAATAAAACCGTGGGGCACATCAATTGTCTACAAATTATCGACTTAATGTGCGATAAAAGAATCGTTTCATTCGTCGTTAGGCAGTTGGCCCGCAGACGGTGAGGAAATTACTTACTATTTTCTTGCTCATGGAAATTCCAATAGTTATAGACTCCATGTAAATAAAAGAGATGTTTCAACTAGTTTATCGTTGGACATTCACACTGCTGGCAGGCGAGGAATCGTTTCACTGCTCGTAGTTTGTCTTTAATCGACAAAACATATGATAAAAGTACTACTCGCTCACCACTATGAAACCCTAAAACTCGCTTATAATCGAGCTTGCTAGCTTGTTTCCACATTCTAGCCCTACTTATCACACGTCCATCGTTGTCGGTTGAACAACTGCCTAATTATAGTGTAACATTACAAAACAAAAATTTTAATCAACGATTGTAGACAATTGACGTGCCCCACGGTTTTATTTTAGTCTAGTCTATGCATATGTTTATAATTCCCACGACTGTATCTATTTTATTATTTTTTGGTTTTTAGTACATTTATCTTAAACATTGCAATGTATGTTTAATGTAAAACCGTTTAACTTAAAAAGTTTGGTACCTATTTTTTTATCATACCAGATTTTGGTGTAGTACCAGTTCTGCTTTCGTTCATGTTAAATTAATAACAATACCTGCATTAGCTAATGCTGAAATGTCTAATAAGAACTTTTTGTATAGATTAGTGAGTGGTAATGCCTTAGATGCTAGACATATGTATGCCAAACTTTATCCAAAGAATCGTTTACCATGTTCTGAAACGTTTGCTAAGCTACACCTGCTCTGAAATTTTGTTGTTTATGTTTATTACAATGTGATTGTTTCTATTAAAATAAATTTGACTTATAGTCAAAGTCCGTTTATTAAAAATAATTAACTCATTGACGACAAGACTTATAACACATGTTTATAAGAAAACTTTTCATCTTAACATTGAATAGCGAATCTCCCACAGCAATCTTTCAGATTACTTTGGAAACACCCTGTATAAAATCCTCAGATTACTTTGGAAACACCCTGTATAAAATCCATTGTTTTAGCGTAGCCGAAGAACTACCTAAAATTTTCAAATTCACATCATGAATGTGAAAAAATCATACTTCTCTTTACAGAAACTTACTTACTCGAGCTTTTTTGTTTATTACAATGGATTTTCAACATTGCGAATTGTAGTCAAATGAACACACTGTTTATTTTGAATGATTGCATTTCCAATTTAAATTAAAAACACAAATTTACCTCATGAAAAGTAGCATCTATATTTAATGGTGGATCCTTTGCGCTTGTTTCAATATATGGAATCCCTAATTTATGAGCCAAATCTCGTCCTTGTTCTTCAGTCACTTTACGTAAATGTACAAGATCTACTTTGTTTGCCACAAGTAACATAGGATATGTGTCCCTGAAAATAACTGAATTTTTATTTTGTCTAACTTGTAATAATAAAAGAATTGAAAAAAAAATATAACACAAAGAATGCCCGCAATGAAGTGCTCCGAACCTAGTTTGTGGACACTGTGACATATAACAGAAGGATTGTTAACCAAACTGTAAAAATATAGGCGCCACGACCTTTTCAGCTATTGACATACTAAGTTATTATCAAAAGTGGAGAGAAGGTCGAAAACCACTTGACAAGTTCAACTAATACGCACTAGTCCATTTTAAGATAAAAAAACAGCAAATAGTTTTGAAAATCGAAAATACTGTTAAAAAAATGTTTTTTTCTAAAGTAAAAACTAAAACACCAATTGAATCACAATCAAATGTCGTTTATAAGATACCATGCAGTAACTGCCACAAATGCTATGTAGGGGAAACCAAAAGATATGTATCTGTACGTATAAATGAACACCGAAGGGATGAAATCATTAGTTTCATCTTTGGCTCAACATTCTTTCTCAGAAAGCCACATTTCTATTTTGATGATGTCACAATTTTGGACCAACAAACCAACTTTTATAAAAGAAGGTTTTCTGAATTGATTAACATTATCAATAACCCTTCAGTGAACTTCAAAAAAGACGTCGAGAATCTAAATACATCCTATATTTCATTAATAAATAGAACCAAAGAGTTGTTACTGAAAAACAACTAAATGTTTTTGAACTTGCTTCTCATCTGATATCTATTCGTTTTATATTCAGTTCCTACCGCACCTGAACATGAACACTAACAACAAATTGAAATTTTGGTAAGTCTTTGTTTGTTTAACATAGCTTTAATTAGGTTTTTTCACCTGGTTTTCATTATTTTGTGAGTTATTTAAACTATCACAAAAAAAATTGTTCCTTAATATTAGCAACAATAGATTCACATGTAATCAAAAGACATTTTTTTAACATCTTGATTTACATAAATTTGTACCATAATATCAATTTTTACTGTAAGTTTTTTGGTTTCTTCCAATTAATTGAGATGTGGCTCTTCATTTGATTTTTCTCTGGTCTATCTTCCTATTGAAATATGCTAGGGATTGCACCCACATAAATAATTACAACAATATATAACCTTCAAATAGCGGCTATTGGGCGTTGAAAGATAATAAACATTATGTAATTCATAAATAAACTCTAACTACACCTGTCTTCCTGTGGATTTCATAACTGTTATTTGAAAGTTAAATTTTAATATATTTAAACAATAATATTTGTCATTTCTTATGTATACTATTGTACTAGTTTTTATTTGATTGTAACAAATTTTATGACTTTTGTGTTGTATGTTTATTGTAAACGCCCTGAAGATGACCCAATAAAGGTCGAAACGTTGGCTGAAAAAATAATAGATTTTTGTTGTTTTATTGACCATAACCCCATAAACTGTACTTACACACATTTATTTGGTCAAAAAACTAGTTCACAAAAAAATTAACTAATCTGAACACAATACCCACAGTTAAAAAACGTGTAATTTTAATAAACATGTTAAAAGGAATATTACAAACTGGAACGACATATTAAGTCCATTAGGCTAGCCGGATCCACATCAGTAGGTATGTACGCTGTTCGTCGTGATATTTATTGATGTGGAGGGGGTGAAGCACCAGCCCGGCGCGTCTCCAGGTGGTGGATAGGAGAAAGGCCTCTGAGATGATTTTATATGAGGAGGAGGCCTGCGTGGATATACCTGGGGGCTCGTTGTGTCTAAAAACTCAACTGGCAGCTCTCGAATACCCTGCCGCGTACAAACTTTACCTGTCCCAACTGTAGTATCGTGGCTAAGGGATTGCACAAAGGATTACGATGCCGGGTGAAATTTCGAGCTTACTTTAAAATCACCTGTTATACCAACGTCTCCTGGCTGTCTGTGGTCAAGTCTCGCGGACCAGTGGGATAGGGGGTAGGGGTCTTGGCTTTACTGCCCGGACCAAGAGGAGACAACCTCATTAAAAGCCTAAAGTCAAGGTGGGAAACCAGGCAGAAGAATGCGTGGCTATATAGAATAATAGTCCTTACTGGTTTCGACCTTGGAGCACCGGGGGGAACTCCATTGTATTGAACTCCTTGCCTCTGCATGCGGGGCTCTGCAGCGGTGGACCATAATGACCCTAGCTTCTATGCCATTCTACCTCCCAAAACTGGGAAAACCGAGCGACATAGTCAACCCACTGAGAAAAGGCCTCAGTAGAACAGGGGTGCGGAAATACCTGCGACTCCTCAATCAGGGAATATCCCCTGAAGGGGCCAGGAAGCAGGTTATTCAACACCCAACCCCCCCCGAAAGAAACACCAACAGGGAAGATAAAGCTTATAAGAGGCCCGGAGCATATAACTCCTCTGTAGCGACCTCTTAGCAAAAAACCAAAAACAGCTGCAACTGTAACCGGGCAAGCCACTGGTTACGCAGCATCTGTCAAAACAGAGAAGGCTTTTACGGTGGGAATAATGCCCAAAGACTATCCTGGGGTAATCCTGAAGAGCAGCTCTCCACCCTGGAAGACACTCTAGTGGAAGAGCTGTGCCAGAGCAAAGAGAACGGAATCCACTTCTCAGGTATCCATTTCCGTTGTGGATTGATACTGGTGGGTCCCAAGAATCGGCAGACTGGCTCATGAAGTCAGCGCCGAAATTAAACTCTTAGGAAGGACCCGAATTGGTGGCTCGAAGTGGAGAAAACATCCCAAAGCCGGTCACCATAACGGTGTTCTTCCCAAGAAGCCACAACATGAAATTGGAGAAGATCCTATAACTTGTCGAGGTTCAGAACTCCAACCTCACAACTGGGGCTTCGAAGATCCTGTACTTTAAAAAAGAGGGGCTGGGAAAAAAGGACCCCGCGGAGGATCCAAAGGACATGGAGATACCCTCCACATCCGGAACCTCTGGAAAAGGGGAAAAGGCGAAAGCTTGACCTTGGGTCAGCCCGAGATCTCCTCCGGTTCTGCTGGGGTGACTGAGGATGCGGAGATCGCCTCTGCATCCCGGGAAACTGGGCGGAGCAGATGGGGGTCGAGAGTCTGACTCGAGATCAAGAAACCTGCTCGAACTTCGAGGAAGATATTGCCATGGTGGTCGAGGAGGATCAGGGAGAGATAAAGGAGGGGGATGAATAGAGGCTAAGTAACTCGGCCTCTCTCATCCATAATAATTCACGTTCACGAATGTAGCTCAGATTAACCTGCATCACGCGAAGGGAGCTTCAGCCGTGAATACAAGGTTGTTCGCTAGACTACAACTGGATATTGTACTAATCCAAGAACTATGGATCAACAAAGAAGGCCAAATCAAAGGTTTGGCATGCAAGGATTCGAAATTGATCTATGATCAAAGGCAAGTATCTCCGCGTGCCTGTGTAATCATAAGAAATAACATAAAATACATTTTTGTTTCAGAATACGTGTCACGGGACCTTATTCCAATCATAGTTCACCTCAACATTGGGAGTATCGACCGAGACATTGTCACTGCCTCTGCCTACTTCGCTGGAGACGGGCCTATGACACCGCCAGAATAAGTACAAGAGCTAGTGAGACACTGCAATAGCAGATGGCTGCCAATTATAATTGGTTGTGATGCCAATGCACACAATACCGTGTGAGGAAGCACTAACAACAACGCAAAAGGTGAGTGTTTATTAGAATATCTTTTAGCAAATAACCTTGAGATCTGAAACGTGGGGATAACCCCCACTTTTGTCACGAGAGCAAGAGAAGAGGTCCTGGATATAACAATTGTTAATGTTGCTGCTAGAAAAAATGTAAAAGATTGGAGGGAGATGAGCGAGCCGTCACTTTCCGACCATAGGATCATCGAATTTAGGATAGAGGGAGATACTACCTCGATTCCTACAATCCGAAATCCTAGAAATACTGATTGGTCTCTTTACAAGACCAATCTGAAGGACAATTTGGAACACGTCGAAATGAATGGGGTAAATCACCCGCACTACGACCTGGAACTAAGAGTCGAACAGATCAGTGAGGCAATAATGGAAGCTTTTCATTCCAGTTACCCACTATCAAAAGCTCGATCAGAAAAGGATGCTCCTTGGTGGAATGAGAACCTGTCAAACATCAGAAAAGAAGTCTGTCGACTCTTTAATAGAGCCAAACGTGACAGTAACTGGCAGGGGTACACTGAGAAGCTTACTCAGTACAATAAAGAGATTAGGAAGGCCAAAAGGCTTAATTTTCAAGCCTTCTGCAAAAAGATCACTTCCACTCACACAGCGGCCAGACCACAAAAGGTCATGGCAAATGGGGGAACTAACCCCACAATGTCGCTTCAAAAGCCAGACGGGTCATACGCAGAAGGTGAAGAGGAACGATCGATTCTTCTTCTTAGAACCCACTTTCCAGGTAGTGAACCAGCATCAAGCACTGAAATAGCAATGAATTACACCAAAAAATCCCGCAAGGAAGATTGGGACAGTGCTAAGAAAATATTTACCAGACAACAGTTGGAATGGGCAATAAGTACCTTTCAACCATAAAAATCACCAGGAGTGGATGGAATATTTCCAGCACTCCTGCAGCAAGGGATAGAGGAGATTCTTGCTCGCCTGCTGAAGATTACAAGAAACAGTCTAGCAGTGGGTCTAATACCTAGAGAATGGAGAAGGGCAAGTGTAACCTTCATACCAAAAATAGGGAAAAAAGATCTTTTAGACCCATTTGTCTAACATCGTTTCTACTCAAAACGACGAAGAAAGTAGTGGATAACTACATAAGAACAGAGAACCTGGAGAATATACCACTTCATAAATGTCAGCATAACTACAGAGCAGGTCGATCAACTGAGACGCCTCTTTATCAGCAGACCGAAATCATACAGAGAACTCTGAACAACAAAGAAATCGCAATGTGCACATTCCTGGATATATCTGGGGCCTTTGACAACACAACTCATGTGTCTCTCAAAGAAGCACTAAAAAGGCGAGGAGTAAATGAAACCATTGTAAAATGTTGTTTATACTGTAGTCTCCGTAGTTTCAATAAACACTTAACTCCTCTAATAATACTACTAACTACTTGATTTCAAGTTTTACTGCAATAATAATCAAGTCTACATATTTTTTAGTTGTTTTTTGTTGTAAAAACCTCTTGTTTTGTTTCTCTTTCCTATAGTTGAAATCCCAGAAGAAACAGTTTTTCTTGACACAGTTATTCAAACTATCAAAACTCTACAAGTATTTGATTTACCAGAAGAACCCCCAACCTGGTCTTTTGTTAGTCACCAGTAAATATTTAGTTCCTTCTTTTGATGTCTAACCCCTAACCAAAAAAAGTTGAGTATTGAACAGTTTATTTACCATATTTCTGTGCAATGTGGATATAATCCATGAAAAAAGATACTGACGAAGGAGAAATTGTATGTTGTTTATCAGTTGATTCAATATTTCCAGTAATGATTGTCTTAGGTGTTTTTAAACGAAATCTACCCCACATTTAATCAATAAAGAAAACAAAATAAAACTACACTAACACTCACCTATCTTTGACACGTAATATCTGAGTATGAAAGTTGATAATATTTTCATAACTATTTTTATCAGTCACTGAATACACCAACAAAAATCCATCTCCTTTCCGCATATACTGTTCTCTCATGGCACTGAACTCTTCTTGTCCAGCTGTATCGAGAACTGAAAATTTAAGATTAAAAACTCATGAACATGAACATTTTATAGAGCACATACAGAGATGAAAAATTATATATATATATATATATATATATATATATATATATATATATACAGGGTGTCCCGGGACTAATGGTAAAAAAGTCAGGAGCGTATAATCTGAGCCAAAATAATGTTAGTACTTCATATAAACTTTTTCCATGCAGGCCCTCGTTTCCGAGTTATAGGCCTCCAAAGTTTGAATTTTGTTTTTATTTTTATTTTTTGTACTAGTTACTTGATCTTTATAAAATTTATGTCAAAGCTATAATGTACGTGTATGTTTATTTTGGAAAGGTAAACAGATTTACAGTAGTGTCTTGAAGCCAGGGACGGACTAGTTGCAATGGTTAATGATCCAAAACTTTTGCATGGATGACACACCCTATATGAAATTATCGAAATTTACTTCCCCACACATTAAGCTAACGAAAAGGTACTCTTGTTTGAATTCGATAAAATAAGCCGTTTGGCTAATATTTACAGTTTTATTAATGCACTACGTACCAATTCACGCATTCACCCTTTTTATACGTACACAACGAGGTAAATCTAACTTATTAATACGATGTCCAAGATTTACCAACAGTACTACAAAAAAATGATTTACCGATAGCAGGAGATAAAAAACATTAACGACTTATTAATTCGAAAGTTGGTAAAAACTTTTTAAAAGTGTTTTTACCGTTTATCAAGTAACCATAGGATTAGTTGTCAAACGTTGTGCAGAATAGTTCGTAGTCAGTACTTGTCAATAATTCATAAGTGCTTAATTTAACAGTTACAATTCACTTTTATTGAGTACGAGGATATGCATTTAATGTATGGACTGGCTTCTCGAAACTGTTTAAACTGTTTTGAGGGGCCAGAAGGCTTTTTGCAGAACATTTTGCAAACAGAGCATTACCAGACAGACGAATGTTTGAACGTATTGATCTCAGGTTACGAGAAACAGGCATGAATAAGTAAATGTAATTTCCCATGTATACAAAACAGAATAATACATTTTAGGAAATTTTTCGCCAAAAAAGGTGGAGAAGGTCCAGTACGAAACTTACGTACTGTGGCAGTTGAACAAGACTTGTTAAATGCAGTTGATAATGAACCATCAACGAGTTTACGAAAAATATCAAGAGAACATAACGTCTCGAAATCAGTTGTTCATCGCGTCCTGGAAGAATAGTTGTAATATCCTTTTCACATGAAAAAAGTACACAGTATGACAGTGGCTGATTAACCTGCACGACTTGAGTACAGCCAGTGGTTTCTGCGACAACAACAAATAGACAATACATTAATTAGTAGTAACGTTCTCTTTATGGACGAATCCGGTTTCACCAGAGATGGAGTCATTAATTCTCATAATATGCATTTATGGGATGATGTGAATCCACATGGCATTATCCAAACTAGGCACCAGTATAGATTCATGGTTAATGTTTGGGCAGGAATAGTTGGCAATCATTTGATAGGGCCATACTTTATTGACGGTACTTTGACCGGTCAGAGATAATTGGAGTTTTTGCAAAATGAATTATGGAACCTGTTTGATGATGTGCCACTACAAACTCGTAGGAGTTTATGGTTCATGCATGATGGGGCCCCTCCTCATTTCAGTTTAGATGTACGACAGCATTTACACACAAGGTTTCCTAATAGATGGATTGGTCGTAGAGGCCCTTTTCAATGGCCACCGCGATCAGGAGACGTTAATCCTATGGATTTCATTCTCTGGGGTTATCTCAAAAGTAAGGTATACGCAACACCTGTGCAAACAAGGCAAGATTTAATAGACAGGATTGTGTTACACTGCAATGTTATTAGAAATAATATGGGATTGCTTTTTCAAGTGCAAAGAAACAACCTTCGTAGACTTAGAATGTACGTGGAAGTGGGAGGAGCTCATATAACATTTATTAGAATAACGTTAGTTTTTGTTGTTGTTTAGGAATTAGTTTTAGTATAATGTTGTATAACTTGTGTTTTTTGAGGTTTTCTTAATTGCTTAATAATGTTGTGTGCGTAATTTTGATTAAAATCAACTAATTACGTTGTTTGCCTACCTATTTAATTCCCATTAAATAAGTTCTTAATGTTTTTATCATCTGCTATCATCAAATTATTTTTGTGTAGTACTGTAGGTAAATCTTGGACATCGGATTAATAAGTTAGTTAGGTAAATTGGTACATAGTGCATTAATAAAACTGTAAATATTAGCCAAACGGCTCATTTTATAGAATTCCAACAAGAGTACCTTCTCGTTAGCGTAATGTGTGGGGAAGTCAATTTCGATAATTTCATATAGGGTGTGCCATCCCTGCAAAATTTTTGGATCACTAACCATTGCGAGTAGTCCGTCCCTGGCTTCAAGGCAATACTGTAAATCTGTTTACCTCTCCAAAATAAACATACACGTACATTATAGCTTTGCCGTAAATTTTATAAAGATCAAATAACTAGTACAAAGGATAAAAATAAAAACCAAATTCAAAATTAAAAGTTTGGAGGCCTATAACTCGAAAACGAGGGCCTGTATAGAAAAAATTTATATGAAATACTAACATTATTTTGGCTCATATAATACGCTCCTGACTTTTTTCCCATTAGTCCCGGGACACCCTGTATATATATACTAAACATAGGTTTATTGGGGAAGCGGCAAAATAAAATGAGTACCCTTCATACTTTTTATGTCCAAGCTTTCAGAATTTATTTATTCCATTATCAATGATAAAGTATTTGAGAATGTATATTATAATAGATGTAAATGGTAAATCGTATATAACATCAAAAGAAATATTTGAATTTTTTAAAAATAATTGTCAAATTGAAAGTAAATTTGACAATTACCTATAGTGACATCTGACCTCATCTTGAAATATTTCTTTTTATTATGACATACTGGATATTTCAAAAATATTGAATCTGATATATGGAATTATAATTTATTATATATTAATTTAAATGATTTTTTTTAATTTCAATTAACAGAACTATATTAATATACATAGATAAATTTCGGTTTTCTATTGTACACCTCCGTTTTAGTCAAAATTTTAATAATTTCGACTGTTCGTCGAAGAGAAAAACAACTACTTTTCTGGCTAATACCACGTAGAATATTGAATTACATCCCCTTTGAAGAACGTGACGTCGATCGATCCTTTTGTCGATACAGACATCTGTGGTGATTCGCAACCGTAAAGAGAAGGGCATAGTTCACTGTACGGTTTGGACCTTCTTGGGTCTCTTCAAGAGGGCCGTAATGCCTTCTAGTTCAGAGTCTCTAATCTGAACTGAATATTGAGCCTTCCGACAACCTCTATTTGGCTCGTGTAGTTAGACACTTGCGAGAAGAAGTCAGCTGGCGCCATCTTCACTTTCAATTGCGAACCACCCCCTCAGATAATAATTGTTCGATACGTATAAGAGTGGTAACCGCGGACATGCATGTTTCTGGCTCATTTGCCGTCATCAGCACTGTATAGCCAAATGAGGATGTGAAATTTGGGAGCAAAGATGTTTTCAGGACAACAACCAAGATCGACTCGGAGGCGCATATAGCCCCTCCGCCTGAACCTTCCGACCCATAGTAAATAACAAAGAAGATGTAGGAATATTGCGTGATATGTTAACAACAACAACAAAGAGATTCATGGGTAATTCACGCAAAAAGAAAAAGGGCTACTGAAACAGAGTGGTAACCGCGGACATGCATGTTTCTGGCTCATTTGCCGTCATCTGCACGGTATAGCCAAATAAGGATGTGAAATTTGGGAGCAAAGATATTAATTGAAACATTGGAAAACACAAAACAACAGATTTCAGCAGGGAAACCAAACGCTCATTTGTGCCTTCAATTGGAAGATCCAGAGTTTTCAGGACAACCAAAATCGACACGGAGGCGCACATTCGTTGAACGTATTCCGCGATTGAGTACTAAACGTCTCTTTACAGGGTGTTCAGAAGTTTCAGTTTCATTATTAGATCATTCAATGTGTAATATCGGGCTTATTTTAAATGGAACACCCTGTATTTTTATAATTCACAATGTCCTCTTTCGAATGGTATAAGGGTGTTCTATACCTAGGTATTATACTTTTCGTGCAATTTACAATTTTCTTAACTTGTGTGGTAAATCGATTTTAAAACATCTGCAATTCTCTCTAAATTTTAAGCTAACGATCTTGGCATAGTTGTTGTTAAAAAAACGGTGAATTTGCTAATAAATATGCACACTTGTTGTTGCTGAGGTACACTAGCTCTTTTTTACTGATAAGTACTTGAGTTCATAATAAAACAAAAACACATTTTTAATAAAGCAAATACATAAATACTACAAAACGAACAACAAATTATTAAAAGCAAAAAATGAAAAATTACTTTAATAGATGCTCAAAATGCTTGCATCTTGTGCAATGCAACAGGTGATTCAAGCTTCCAACGGTTTACTTACGTTATTCAACATATCGAGTGTTATAGACGCGAAAGCGTTCGAAATTGTCAATTTCATATCGTTTGGAGTAGTAGGGGGTGTAGCATACGCAATATTTTTAATATAACCCCATATGAAGAAATCCATCTTGGTCAGTTCTGGTGACCTAGCTGGCCAATTATAAGAACCGCCTCTGCTTATCCATTTATTTCTAAATTTTCTATTGAGGTAGTTCCTATCAACACGTAAAAAGTGATCAGGAGCTCCGTCTAATTGTAGCCACATTTTCCTTCGGATGCTAAGTGATAGGTTTTCGAAAAGGATCCAGAAGACTTTTTTCAAAAAACTAAAAAAATTTCTTCCATCCAGGTGTCCGTCAAAAAAATACGGGCCGATAACATACTCGCTCACAATCCCTCTCCAAATGTTTACACTCCATCAGTGTTGGCGATCAACAGTATGGAATAAATGTTTGTTTGCTGTATCTTAATAATGAAAATTATGTCTATTTACTAACCTATTATTGTGAAAAGTAGATTCGTCAGTAAACAATACATAATTGTAACCGTCTTAACTGTTAGGTACAAAGTTTTCCAAAGTTTCCTTGGATGGAACAACGATGACCTAGTGAAGTATTATTATTTGAAACGATAGTAGGTGATAAACAATTAAGACGTATGCGAACGGCACTCTTGTTTTGGTTGAAGAGCTAAGAGTCGTGGTTTCATTTTATGAAAGTTAATCAACCGGAAAGGTAATTAAAGGGCGCCAGAAATTTCAATTCACAGGAAAAATTTCAAACACTGCGATAAGAGCGAGAAATTATAAAAAATGGGGTATTTTCGGTAATGTGGAGGTTAGGGAAGTACTCACTAAAACGCGTTTATTATGTTAACCAGTTTATTAACATGTTTGACTAGCGTCAGTGATCAGAACCATCAAAAACCTAAAGTATGGGTACATGCATAAACGGGTACCAACAACAGACAGCAACAACAAGATACAAAATCTTACATAGGTTCAAAAATTAATATATACATAAAAAGAACCACACAAATTATCACTCAACACTACACGGCGAGTCATACGGTTATTGTTCGAGGAATAAATAGTCTCCAAGAAACAGCAAATATACAAATCAAAATTATATAAATACACAAACGATAAATGTCGCGGAGTTTGCGAATTAAAAAATTAGTTTATTAATGAAATTATTTTCCGTTTATTCAGAAAAGAAAATGTAGGATAATATTACATTATTGAATTACTCGAAAACAAAAAAAACACATAGGCTTTATGGAAGTCACGTCAATAAAAGGGATCGAAAAAGAATTTTATCTAGATTAAGCGTGCACGCCGAATTTCTTAACGGTTATTCTATCTAAAACATAAAAGTTCTTTAAAACAATGCCAATATTAGTAACAAAAAACTCGTTATCATAATTGAATAGTTCTGATACTGTATGGCTAAAGAAATGGCATGACACTAAATTAGTCTTTTCACCATCGACTAAGAAAAGGTGCGATTTACTCCAGGTAGCAGAGATACAAAATAATCATTAACGATACCGGAGTCCAGCAGTCACAAGCCCATCACGACAATACTATTCAGGTAATCAGCTTGGATGATGACACTTGTATAAACGTCGGAGGCGTGGTTTCTCGATGCGGTAGGTTTAATTTCTTATGACAATACTTGTATTAAGTAATCTACTCTCACCGCATGATGGAATAAATCACACACTAGGTATTCTTCGGGAACTTAATCTCGGTATTATGCACAATAAACAGATACTTCGATTATTTCAATTCGCCGACTAAGCACAGGAGATATCGATACTTTGGTACGATACGATACGATATCTTCATCTTGATAACGATAAATACGATATCTTCATCTTGATAACGATAAATACGACACGTTAATAAAGTTGACACTCTCGGAACTTTACAACTGCCTTGGTCAAGTATTCGTCGCAGATTCATTTCTTCACGAGATTTTGGGGACAGGCAGCCTTTTTTTTGAAAATTTTTCCCGAAAAATAACGGTAAAGCTAGTTCTAAAAAAACATATAAAACGATTCGAAGCCATAAATTCACCAATTACGATGTTTACCCAGAATTTCGTAAACAGTACCTTTTTGTTTGAGGCGATACTAAAATCTATTGTTTGCACATCGCACATTTTTTTTAGAGGCGATATTAAAAACTATTGTATATTTTCAGTTGTTATTTACTTGAATTGAAAATCAAGATTGGAGCATAACAAACCTTTTCGGCGTCCAGAGATATATTGTTCCTCAATTTTTTTAATGTTCATTAATCATAAAGAACGATATCCTTCGCTTCGACGAAAATATTGTGGCGCCAGGGCTGTACTGGGATAGAAATGATTCGATTTCGTAGGGCGAAATATAGGAAAAATAGTAACGTTACGTAATTTAAAAAATCAGGATATTCTCAAACTTTATCTAAAGTTCATAAAAAAAACATTTATCATAATCCTGTTGTGTCTACTGCTGGTGTAGTTAAATATGATACGGATGGTAGCGATTTTTCTTGAGTATTCTACACACACTCATTTGACTTATTCCTAACTCACTTTTTCAATTTTTCTAGAACTGGTATTAGGACGTAACCGACAGCAGTACATCAAATTCGTTGGCGTTGTCGCCAGTAACTGGTTTAGTTTTGTTCACCTTCTCGTATGCAAGGCTACCAGTACCACGGAATCTATTAAGCAGTCTTTCGAAAACTTCCCTCTCTGGGTGAATTCTATCAGGGTACTTTTGAGCATAAACTCTAGATGCTAGGAAACAATTTTCTAAACATACCCCAATGCAACGTATCATGTCCACTCTTTCGTTTAATGGCTACTGCTTCATTTTTAGTAGCAATAAAATTTGAAACTGACACAAGATTGTTCAGAGAATTAACAGAGAAATGTCATAAAATGACATTAAGTTAGGTACCGAGTAGATTATGTATGCATTTTTTGTTTTAAAATCGATTTACCATACAATTTAAGAAAATTGTAAATTGCACAAAAAGTATAATACATCGGTATAGGACATCCTTATACCATTCAAAGGAGGATATTTTTTTAACATGGTGAATTATTCAAATACAGGATGTTCCATTTAAAATAAGCCCGATATTACACATTGAATGATCTAATAATCAAACTGAAAATTCTGAACACCCTGTAAAGAGATGTTTACTACTCAATCGTGGAATACATTCAACGAACGTCCAACTATTTGGATGTAAGAGAAAATTTGCTAGAATTTGTTATTAATTTTTTTCGAAATGTTCACATTTTAAAAAAAGTCAGCAAAACTCGGAACCTTCTGTATTTAGGTATAGGGAACCACTATGAAGGAGTATTTTATTTTTTAGAGGCAATCAGAAAATACAATAAAATATGGGGTGTCCCATAAGAAAAAATATAACTTTGATACGCCACACTTTATTGGAACATCCTGTATATTTCAAAATAATTTTAAAATGTAGCCTATATGAATGTACAAATTACTAAAGTGACAATCATTTTAAAACTTTTGCCGTTTCGCTATAAACCTCCATCCCGTTGATCGTGATTCACCCTGTACAAATATATATGGGAAATCAGTCCTATTATAATACACCTAGCTTTTTTCAATACGACTAGGCATATTGTTGTACTATTCAAATAATCCAAAATTTCACAATATGTCTAATAGTTTTAGGCATATGTTGATATGCCTGCTGCTTTTTAGTGTTATTATTAAAATGGACCCACATGTTATTGTTTTAGTATCTAACTACACAAAATCCCTGTCATATTAAAATACGATTGACAGCATGTTAGGTGAATTTTAATACCTAATTTGAATGCAAATTAGTCATTACAGATTTAGATTAATTATTTATTACAGGATGATCCGCGTTTATGACATTTGGTAGTGCATTTCATGAGACGTTTAAAACAAACATTAATTTATTACTGCAACATTGTGTCTTGCTTGGCTTACAAGAACCCTTTTTAAATCCCTGTCCTTCAAATTTTGAAAATAATCTTAGAGCTTCTCTCAAGGAAATTGATTTTCCTTGTGGAATCTAATTATTTCATTAGTTGCACAGACAGTAATATCATCCCTTGAAAACCATTAACAAGCCACGTGTTATACTAATTTGGTTAACTCCATTTAGCCCAGGCAACGAAAAGGATAGAGTGAAATGTTTGAAATGCTATTTTTTATTTCGTAATTTTGTTTGGACCAGTTAGGAGGTGAACATATCAAAAGTCCCCTCCTGCAGCCTTTGAGCCGAGGTGAGTGGGGGGAGGACGGGGTTTTTTTATACCTGGTATAGTTTTCGCGTTATCCGCACTTGAAACTCTGTAATTTTGGAAAAAAAAACATTTTTGCCTCACATATTTTGCTCTTTGTGGCCGGATAACTAACTCTTCACTATGCACCAAAAAAAATACCCGATATTTGGATGTCACTTGGCCTCTTCCAAAATATTAACACGTTATTTCGTTGATAAAATGCATCATTCATTGCTCTGGCTAATGAATTTTTTTTTATATTAATATCAAAGGAATTAAAAACTTCAAATCATTCGATAGGAAAATGTTACGAGGTGTTATTTAAAAATAACTGAACCTTCAGCTTAAGATAGTGATTTTGAAAAAATAATTGACGATATTTCATGCTATTTGTTAGAAGACCATTTTTAAAAATGATAATTCCAACTTTTTTCCACATACATAAAATTATTAAATACAGTGTGTCACAAAAGTATAGAAATAACTGATTATTTTTTCTTCTTTTTCAAAAAACCTTGAGCAGGTCAATTTTTTGTTCTAACAAAGGCGCGTCAAAATAAGCCATTTATAAGATGTGTATAACTTTGCCTGTCATTTTCTTTTCTTAATGCCCTCACATTTTAAAAATTATTTTAGATGAAGAATGCGATTCTGATTTTGGTGGTTTAATTATTTTTTTATTTTGCATATGCTAGTATTCTTTTCTTCTTCTTCTTCTTCTTCGCTCACCATACCCTTTCAGGTGTCAGAGTGTACTTCCGGTTTCTCATTTAACCATTTTTTCCACTCTCTTCAATTTATTTCATATCCCTTATGGATTTTCCTTCCATATTCTTCAACTTGATCCTGCCACTTCCCTCTTGGTCTTGCCATTCTTCTTTTTGAGGACTTTCCCATCTTCTTTTTGTGGACTTTCCCATCTCCATTATTCTTTTAACCAGTCGGGATTGGTCTATGCTCACCACGTGACCAAACCAATTCATTTGTTTCTTTTTCACCTTTGCTAGTATTGGTTCTAGGCCAATGCTCTTTCATATTTCTTCACTCTTCATTCTGTCCCATTTAGTCTTGCCTGCTATTTTCCTAATATGTTTCATGTCCATTGTGTTTATCCTTGCTTCCTGTTTCTTGTTTAGTATCAAATTTTCGCTAGCTTGTGTTATTATTGGGTTTGTTACAGTATCGTGAATTTTCTTTTTCACTCCTACTTATATTTCTTTATGTCCTAATATTGTTTTGTTTAGTTCATAATATATTTTAGTTGCTTTGTATTCTCTATTTGCTTCATAGGGAATTATGAAAGTTATGTCACCATTTTCTATGGTCCTTTTTTTGATAACAATTATCTAGCTGTATCTAGCTCCTTCTAGCTCATCACCCAGCCTACTTGTTTGAAGTAGGTGATAACGTCGCTTGAAGTAAGTTCCCTCATACTGGGGACATTTGCACAGAATGTGTTCAACAGTCTCATCTTGTTCACATCTTCTACAAGGGGGAGTGTCAGACAGACCCAGTCTTTGTAGGTGTTTTCATATGTGAAGGTTCCATTTAATAAAAAGACTAACAAACATCAGGTGTATCATAATTCACCTAAAATTATTAGTCATATTGTGACATTCTTGATTATTGTGGTAGTATTACAATGCGCCAAATAGAATTGAAAAAGTCTAGGTGTATTATAAGCCTATGACATATATAATTGAAAAAATCAACCTATCCTGACAAATATAGAACTTACCATCTAGCATACACCACTGGCCATCTACCTCTACATGTTGTAAATAACTGTCTTCTATAGTAGGATCGTAATCAGTAACAAATAATTTTTGGAAAAATTGAATGGTAATGGCACTTTTACCGACACCTCCATCTCCAACGACAACCAATTTGACTGTTGGTAAATTTTCATTTGGTGGTCGAGTCATAGCTCCTCTGGCACTGAACTTTCTACTTCTGCTACCTATTGTGATTTACTTTTTTAAACAATAAGGGAATTCATCTGCCTAATCTAAAATGAAATAATTGATTGCAAATTCATGAAATTAATATATATTGCTCCATATTTATTGGTTTATTTACCTATCTAATCTCAGTTTCTGAGTATTAGTAGTATACAAACCATTTCACAGATTGTAAAAATGACTGGAATACTTTACAGATAAGAAAAAAATAATAGAGGTCTTGGGAAAACATTCGTTTCACCACCATTAAATGATTAATGTATTTTAAGCAATGACAAGAAAATATTTCAACGTAGGAATGTAATGGACAAACATCTTTAAAAATAAAAATTATGGATTGTATACAATCAATAATAAAACGTACAATTTAACAGGTGTCTATTAGTTTCAAACAATAGTCACTATATAATTACCTACTCATAATCGAAAGTGGAGCAACAGTTAAACTGAAATTAAGTTTTCCTTGTTTTAAAATTAAACTAAAATTAATAAAATCAACTATTATTAAAGCTCAATGACCTTGAGCCGGTATGTTTTCTTCTTATTCGCTTTAAAACTATGTTCTGTATTTTTTAGTTTTACAATACACACCAGATGGCACTAAGCAGTTTCATCGACAAATTTCAATAGAAAAGAATAAAGGAAAGCAATTTTTCACAAATTTAGTATTTTACGTGTATGCAACTAGCTGAATATTATGATTTTTACAATATTGTACTTTCATTTTTCATAAATTCATATATAAATTAAATTGAACGCCACTGTGTTGATGACTCAACTTGTAGCGTGTGAAGTAGGACTGATAATTGACTGTTCTCTTGGATCAGAAGAAAGTGGGAGTTTAAACAAAAAAAAATAATCAGTGTGTTTTGAATTAAATGCAAGGTCGTAGTATGATCTGATATCCATAGTTTAATAGAGTTATACGCGGAATATAAATATTATATATTGGGAAATCATATTTTGAATAAGTGAGTACTTTTAAAAAGGTCAATAACCATAGGGTGTATGATTAAACACGGCGCGCCTATTCATTATACATTTATTTTGGTTTTTAGTACAAAAATGGCTAAAAAGGCAACAGTACAACCTGCCTTACACAAAGTAATTATGGTAGGCAGTGGTGGAGTCGGCAAATCTGCACTCACATTACAGTTTATGTATGATGAATTTGTAGAAGATTATGAACCCACAAAGGCAGATTCTTACAGAAAAAAGATACTTTTAGATGGAGAAGATGTTCAAATTGACATTCTTGATACAGCTGGTCAGGAGGATTATGCTGCTATTAGAGATAACTATTTTAGGAGTGGAGAAGGATTTTTGTGCATTTTTTCAATCACTGAGGATGAAAGCTTTCAAGCTACTCAAGAATTCAGGTGAAGTATTTATTATTATAAAACTATTCATTCCTATTTCCCATATATCTACTTTTAGCACTATTTTCTTACAACTGACAAATAATGCAATCCTCTTGAGTGTAGGTGTCAATTTTGGATTGAAGACATTAAGAAATAATTAAATCCATTTAATCTAGGTTAGAATATTCCAACATATATTTTAGATGTTAATTCTGATTCTGCTGGGCCTCATTCTGGTATAAAACTGTTTATATCATCTATAATTGACTTGATTTTCAGCATATTTTTGACTACTTTTAATTCCTCAATTAACCCTTAAAGGCTCAGCAAACATTATATCATTAACATATGGTGGTTAATAACTGAACACATAGCACATAAGGTCAAAAACTTCCAATGTTTGTATATAAAAATCAACTGTATTATCATTTTACAGTTCTACAGACAGTTGGTGATCAACGCATTAACTACGTATTTCGCCAAAATACACAGGCACCAAATAAATCATGTAATACTAATAAATGGCTGCTAAGCTGATCACATATTGGCATTTGTGCATTACTTTAATTGTTCCATATGGTATTGCTTACTGTCATATTGGAAAAAAACAAATGCAATTAACATTTTAGTTTAGCTTAAAATATTCTTTATTAACTATATTAAATGCCCAGAATTCAATATCTTAAGAATAAAACAAATGTGTATGCTGATGGTCTGGCTATTCTCAGAAATACTGCTGTTGTCTTAGGTGGTGTCATGGCTCCTTGCTATTTCAACATTATCTATATGTTTTGTATATTTGTATAACTTTGTCCCTGATATATAGTTGTCGTTCCTAAAATCTTTCGGCTGGGATATCCCTGAAAAACAGGGCTTCAAAATTGATCAGTTTTTGAGATGGCACCATGGCTGACATTGGTTTTGTTGTTATTTAAGTAGTTGTATATATGGAGTATTTCAGTGCAGTTTGTGAGACTGGACTGAATTTACTCCATATGTGAAGAATATGGGTTTGGGATTTAACAACAAAGTTATGTGATAAACGATCCATGCACAAGCCTATACCTACTATTGCAGCTTTGAGATTTTTCTGAAGATCTTGTGGCAAACATTATAAATGTTTGATGACATTTTATTTATGTAGTCTTTGATGGTGGGTATAGAGTTTCTTGGGAGTTTAGAGTAGATTATATTATGTTTTATTAACATTCTGAGACACTTGTTTTGTATCACCTGCAGGGAGTGAAAGTTTTGTTTTGTGCCTGTGTAGTATATTGGAGCTGCATATGTAAGAATGGATCTGATGATGTGTTTGTATATTAATATTTTGTTTTTACTTGTGAGATTACTGTGGCGGCATATGAGTCGATATAATCTGCCCATAGCAATTTTAACTTTTTGTGTTGTGAAATATTTGAATTTACATTAGTGTGACTTTGCCAAAATATGTTAAATTATTACAACGAGCAATGTGCCTGTCAACGCACAGCTATGATTGCAATGGACCATGTTTTCCTAGCTATTCTCTTTGTTGTGTTTTAGTTTTTATTTAATAGAAGCTTTTTACTTTAACAATCTTTGTATTCCATATCAAATACCAATCATCACTTATCTTAAAAGCAACAACGTGGTGATACTATATTTTTTACTTAAAACAAAGCAATAATCAAACATTTCTTCTTCTTCTCCTTCTTCTTCTTTTTTCAAATCTTACAAACTAGCCAACTTAAGTACAATATGCCGAAGGCAGTTTTTCATGAACCTAAATAGGTCGCTGATTACTTTATTTCAACACTCCCTTCTAATATGCGACCCATTTAGATATTAACATATTGATACACTATAGTTTTAACATTATTTGATTTATAAATTTTTCAAAATTATTTTTAGAGAGACCTTTTGTGAATATGTCGGCAATTTGATTTTGAGTTGAACAATATTCAAGGCAAATATCATTACTGTTTACCTTTTCACAAATAAATTTATATCTAGCATCAATATGTTTACTGCGCTTATTAAAAGCACCATTTTTTTATTTTAATTGCACTTTGGTTATCTATTTTTAAATTTGCACTAATTTTAATATTTAAGATTTCACACAATAATGATTTGTAATAAAGCACTTATTTCACGCACTCAGCTGCAGCAATCAATTCTGCCTCGGCGGTCAATACAAGTTGCCTTCAGGAACACCATGCAATAGGTCCCCCACAGTACATAAGTACATACCCTGTTGTAATTAGTCTAGTCTCATCATGTCCTGCAAAGTCCGAGTCACTATAAGCATCGATAATATCTAGTATTCCATTTTTCGAATATTTTATTCCCCAGTTACTTGTTCCATTTAAGTAGCGTAGAGTTCTTTTCACATTTACTATATCTTTGTTTTTAGTTTTGTCTGCAAAACGGCTTTCATAACTTACAGCATAAGTTATGTCTGGTCTAGTTTTGTTGGATGCATATAGTAGATTTCCAACTGTCTCTCTATAAGGATATTCATGATTTAGTTATTCAGCTTGTGTTATCATTTGTTTTGTTTCAATAGGAGTGCTCATTGGTTTGCTGTCTTTCATTTTATATTTTTCCAGGACATTTTCTATGCATTTTTCTTGTTTCAGTTCAATTCCCTCTTCTGTCCTATTTATTTCTATTCCGATAAAGTTTTTTAATTCATCTTGAATTGTTACTTCAAATTCTTCTTGTAGTTTTCTTAAAAATGTTTTAATTTCCATTTCACTTTTGCCCATCATTATCCCATCATCTACATAGATTGCAATTATCATTGTATTATTTTTGTGTCTTAATATACATCTCTCTGTTTTTATTTCTTCAAAACCATTATTGTTCATAAAATTTGTAATTTATTCCATTTCATTGGTGATTGTTTTAATCCATACAGAGATTTCTTTAGTTTGCAAATTTTATCAGTTTTTTCAAATCCTTTTGGCAGTCTCACAAATATATTTTCCCATAGATCACCATATAAGAAGGCAGTTTTCACATCAAAACCATAGATGTAATAATTCTTAGACACTGCTATAGCTAACAATGCTCTTAGTGAACCTATCTTTACTACTGGGCTATATGTTTCTTCATAGTCTATGCCATATCCTTGCTGGTTTCCACAAACTACTAGTCGTACTTTGTAGATACCATTATTCTTCTGTTTAAAAATCCATTTGTTATTTAATATTTTTGAATTTATAGCATCTTTTATATCTACTATGTCCCATGTTTTGTTCTTTACTAGTGAATCTTTTACATTTTCAATTACTTCTATCAATTCTTCTTTATTTGGTCCTTTGACTGCTTTTTCATACGTCAATAAGGCTGTTTCAACATATGCACATTCATAGTCATCTAGGTATCTTGGTCTATTTTTGTTTCTTTGGGGCCTTTCTGAGGTAGTCTGCTCATTTATTTCATTTTCTTTGTCACTTTCTTCATATATATATATATATATATATATATATATATATATATATATATATATATATATATATATATATATAATCTCATTTTCCTGGTGGTCATTATTTATTGTTATATTTTTTTAAAGTTCTTCATTTATTATACTATTTTCCAGATTGTTTTCATGTTCCATATCACTTTCTACTTCTTTTTCAAGTTGTATAACTTCTTGTGAATTTTCAGTTTTTATAAGTATGTCTGTTTTAATTTTATTCTTGGGTTTTTTAAATACAACATCTCTCCTTATTATTACTTTTTGTTTATTCTCATCCCATAGACGATAGCCTGTAGGTACATATCCTACAAATATGTATTTTTCTGATCTACTATCTAGTTTCTTTAAATATCCTCAATTTTTAGAATAGACTTCTACTCAAAAAATTTGTAATCATTTTAAATCTGGCTTTTTTCCTGTCCATTATTCAGAAGGTGTCATTTCAAGAGATAAAGACTCTGTTGTGCTTCTGTTCAATATATACATTGCAACTCTTGCAGCTTCACCCCAAAACTTTTTGTTCATATTTGTCTCAAATAACAGTGCTCTCACTTTTTCTATTAATGTTCTGTTGAGCCTCTCTGCCTCGCCATTTAGTTGTGGCGAGTATGGTACCGTGAACTCCATAATTATTTCTTTTTCTTTGTAGTATGTTTTCAAATCATTATTCGTAAATTCACTGCCATTGTCACTTCTTATCCTTTTGACTTTAGCATTTTTATCTCTTTCCATTTCTGTTATATATTTGATATATTCTGTTGTTTCACTTTTGAATTCTAAAAGATATAATGTGTGTAATAATTTGTTAATGTCTGAATATATTTTTTATTGTCCCATGTTGGTGGATCTATTGGACTGCATAAGTCAGTATGTATAATTTCCAGAGGTTTTTGGGTTCTGGTTCTTTCTGTATTAAAAGGAAGTCTCGACTGTTTTCCCTTCAAACATATGTCACATGAGAGCTCAAGTAAATCACAATCTTTTGAGTTTATGTCTATTCCTGTTACCATTTTGCCATCAATCAGTTTTTCATACTCTTTATGTTAATATGCCCTAGTTTTCTATGCCAATTTTGAATGTTTACTTCTTTTGTTTCGGTCAAATAAATTTCTTCCTTGTTAAGATTATCCTTGAGATTATCTTGTTTAAAGATTATCATATATAAACCATTTTCATTTTTCTTGCCTTCTAATATTTTTGATTCATCTTTCATGACATAAACTTTATCTTCTTTAAAAACTACTTCTCCTTTATTTTCGGTTATAGCAGAAACAGATAATAAATTTTTGCTTAGTTCTGTTACGTACAAGACTGTATTTAACATGCAGTTGTCCATTTCTATGTTCCCAATACCTTTAGCTGTTATTTGTGCATTTTTCTTAGTAACACATGTCTACATTTGTTTTTACCATGTTGTTAAACATCTCTTTGTCATTCACCATGTGTGATGTGCTTCCTGAATCCAAAACAAATAGTTTTTTGTCTGAGTTTTCTGATATTATTGTTTCAGTCAATAAGGATACCTTTTTATCACCTGTTTCATTTTGTTGCTTGTTTCTAAAGAAACATCTTGATTCATTATGATTTGTCTTTTTACATATTTTGCAAAACATTTCAGGTACTTTGTTTTTTATTTGGTTGTTATGTTTACTTGTACTTGGTTTATTTTTACAGAAACGTGATATGTGTCCTGTTTTATTGCAGGAATACCATAACATCTCAGTACTTTGGAATGCTACTGGTTTTTCTTTTCCATGTTTAGTTTTATAACAGTTTTCTTCAGCCAAAAGTCTTGCAGTGAGGTTATCTATAGTTTTGTCTTGTTGTTGTATTGATTCCCAAGCAGTTTTAAAATATCTGTATCTTTCTGGTAATGTGCATAGTATTTTAGACATTAACATTTCATCATTTATATCCTGCTTTAAGGATTTTAATCTGAAGGCCATATTTTTCAGCTTACTTATGTGGGTGAAAAATTCAGTTTTCCTTTCAAACTGACAACTAAAAAATGCTTGCAATGGTTGACATTTCTGATCTTCAGTATTATTTTTAAATATGTTTTTTAGTTTTATAGACATTTCAGCAGATGTTTTACAGTTCAGCACATGAATTAAGGTCTTCTTGTCTATTGTGGATATTATTATTTTTTGTGCTCTTGCATCTGTCTGGATCCATGACTTTTTGTCTTTTTCGGCAGTCAAGTCTTCGCATCTTTCATCGCCTGTGACAATGACATAGAAGAATAGACAATCACTTTGAAGAATATTCAAATGATTTGGCATTTATCAATTATTCGATGCTAGCAATTTCTTCGGATTCGTTATTAGCCATGACTTTCTTCTTGTTTTTTAGTTCTCGGTTTTTTTTATAAGTTTTAGTTTTTATTTAGAGGGTTCTCTGGGCACATAACCTGTTGTGTTTTGTTTTTATTTAAAAGAAGCTTTTTATTTTAACAATTTTTTTATTCCATATCAAATACCAATCAACACTTAACTTAAAAGCAGCACTATATTTTTTTACTTAAAACAAAACAATAATCAAACATGTCTTCTTCTTCTTTTTTAAACTCTTACAAACTAGCCAATTTAAATACAATATGCTAAAGGCAGTTTTTCATGAACCTAAATAGGTCGCTGATTACTTTATTTCAACACTCTTAGTAATAAATAATCTGTTTTGGAAGTGTTGATAGCTAGTTTGTGTTCATTGAGATACGGTCTTATTTTTGTGTTAATATGAGGTCTCGTGTGTCTAATGCATGTTCGGGATTCTTTGCCGATGCTACAAAACATGTATCTTCAGCGTACATAGCGGTTAATATTTGTGGGGAGGTTGGGAGGTCGTGGATAAATATGGAGTATAGCAAAGGTGATAATACAGAACCTTGCGGTACTCCAGCTTGGATTGAAAATTGGCCTCATGTGTGATAGTATACTTTTGTGTAAAATTTTCTGTTATTTAGATATGAATGTATTATTTTAAAAAGATAATTGGAAATTTGAAAGTTAATTCTTAATAAATTAATGCCTCGAGCCATACGGAATCAAAGGCCTTTTGAATATCAATTGAGATCATAATAGCTTCCTTTTTCTTCTGGAATCCTTCTCTAATGTAATTTATTACTTTATAATGGTGGTCATGTTAGTTATTTTTGTCCATTTTCAACAATTTTTGTTAATTCTTTATGTTAGAGCTCGTCTGGCGATTTTCTAGTGCGAGTTATTATCTAGTTTCATATTATTTAAAAGTTTTGCCCAATCGTTGTTTTTATATTCATTTGTTAAATTATTAATTGTGTGTTGGTAATGTTTTAATATTGTAGGGTCGTGTCTTGTTTGTTGCCATATTTTTCGAATTTTGTTTTTCTCACATATTATTTGAATAATGTGGTTGGGAAGAGTGTTTTGGATTTGTGTTTTCGGTTTTAATGTGGTTGAGTGATTTCTCTACCAGAGATGATTATGATTTGGTGGGTTTCTATTGATTTCTGAGTTTTCTATTTTGTCTGATATTATAAGGTTTTCATTTAAGTATTTTCTGAATTTTATCCAACTAGTGGTACTGTAGTCATATGCTTTGTTATCTGGTTTTTGTATGTTGTGTGATAGTTTTAAGAGGATGAGGACCGGATCGTGATCAGAGTTGCAGTCAGTTACTATTTTTATTTTGGTCGAGTTGTTAATGTTTCTGCCTATTGCAATGTCTAGTGTACTGGGGGTATGGTTTGTGTATGGGGAATATGTCTGAATTTCAGTAGCTTACTACCATTTGTGTTGGGGTATTTTAAGTATTGATCCTACTGTCGACCTTTACAGTTTAGATTGACTACTATCAATACTTTATTATGTCACAAAAGTTTTTCTCTCTTTATTTTGTTGCTGGTGAGGTTGCTGGGAGGGGTTTATGTGCCGACTATTTTGATTTTATTATGCCTTTTCTGATTAATTGCGATACTGCCATTTTTAACATCATAGAGACGATATTCAGGGTTTCTGAAATTTATTTTTTATTTGGTATTTGTCCCTAACTATAGACAGAATATGGTCAAAGTTAGTCTAGACATTAGAAAATTTTCTCGAAATTCTCCATCAGTATACAATTCCACTACTCTGGTGACATAATTCTGAATTCTTTACAAACTAAAGAAAAAAAAGTAATTATTGAATTAATAATTTATGCTAGATAGCTAGCTGCTTACCTTGTTTACCCCTTGCAACCCTGTAGTCATCATCTGAAGACTCTTCATTAGAACTCCGACAATCGTGAGTCCCGCCGATTGTGAAGTACGGGCTGTTATACGATTTCTTAGTGCTAAAGACGTGAAACCGATCGATATTCATCGTGAGATCTGTGGAGTTTACGAGCAAAACCTACGTCACACCAGAATCGAAACAACAATCCATGGAATGGCGACATTCATCATCACCCAAAAAAGCGAAGTTTAAGCAAACAATTTCTGTCCGTAAAATCATGTGCACAGTGACAAAAAAGGAGTATTGCTAGTGGAGTTTCTGCCTCGTAATGATACAATCAACGCAGTGTCTTATTGTGGGACATTGAACAATCTGCGTCGTGCAATCCAGAACAAAAGACGTGGCAAGTTGAGTACGGGTATCGTTTTGCTGCATGACAATGCCCATCCACATGTGGCTAATCGGACCAAAGATCTTATCAAATCTTTTCAATGGGAAACTCTAGATCATCCTCCATACAGCCCTGATCTGGCGCCCAGCGACTACCATTTGTTCCTGCACTTGAAGAAACACCTGGGCGGTCAGCGTCTTCAAGACGATAACGAAGTCTAAAACATTTGTGATATAGTGGTTAACAAGTCAGGCGGCAGAATTTTATGAGGAGGGTATTCAAAAACTGGTGCCACGTTATGACAAGTGCCTCAATATTCACGGAAATTATGTAGAAAAGTGGATTAAGGTACTTACTTTCGGACCATAACCTAAATGAACGTGTCATTTCTTCGGTCTTCAGTTTGTTAGCACAATACAGCCTCCAGAGTGTATACAAGTGATCAATTTCAAGATTGAATATTATTCAGGGCGTCTTATAGATGAACCTTATCCATTTTTAGCTCACCAGAGCTAGTACAACAGGTGCTATGGTACCTGAAGTGCCACATTTTTGGTCCTTTTTGGAGAAATTTCACGTTGTTAGCACGATACAGCCTTCGGAGTGTATACTAGTGACCAATTTTATAATTGGATATTTTTTAAGGTGTCTCACAGATGTACCCTATTAATTTTCAGCAGACTAGAGCGAGTACAGCGGGTCCTATAAATCCAGATATACTACATTTTTGGTTATTTTGGGAGAAATTTCGGTTTCTTAGCACAATACATCCACCGAAGTGTATACCAGTGACAATTTTTTGATAGAATGTTGTTCAAGGTCTCTCACAGATACGGAAAAGTTAGTTTTAACTCTTAAAACCGTTTATTTTATATGCATTTCGGAAATCTACTTCAGCACTTGAGGTGAATTCTCTTTTATACCTTCCATTGACATAAACTGGTAAGTTAAGTCTGAGACATAGAAAAAAGTCAGTCAGAGCCATATCAGGCGAATATGATAGTTGTTTGTTGAGTTTTGTCTAGAAATTTGTTGATAATCTCAGCCGTGTATGACTGTGTTTAAAGGTGGCACCCAAACTATTTTTTTGAAATGATTTTGGCTTTTTTCAGACACAATTTCCGTTTCTTTAGTGATGTTAAGTTCAGTTGATAGACAGCCACAATAAGACAAATCTTCCCTTACAACTCGACCCCGTTTGATGCATTGCACCACACATACCTGCATGTTTTTGATAAAGTTGATTCACTACTATAAGTCTTATTTAATATTTTTAGTACTTGCGCATACATAATATCATTTAAAATTAAATGTCTAAGATCATTTTATATATTTTTAAAACTGTAAAACACTTGAGATGAACTGACAACTTAGTGGCAAGAAGGACTTTGTAAATATCTCTAAGAAGGGTTTTCAAATCATCAATTTCCAGAAACTAACATCTACATATATCAAATATATACTGATTGCCTGATATTTTTAGGGAGCAAATACTTAGGGTGAAAAATGATGAAACCATTCCATTTCTACTAGTTGGTAATAAGTGTGACTTGGAAGATAAAAGAAAAGTTTCTATGCAAGAGGCCACTGACAGAGCCAAACAATGGGGAGTTCCATATGTAGAAACATCAGCTAAAACACGAGAACATGTGGATAAGGTTTGTATTTTAATAATAATATTTGTATTTTAAATCTTTGACATTACTTAACTTTATTTGCTTTTTAATTCAAAATTACTCATTTTCTGACTGTATAATATGAATTTTTTCAAATGTTCACCTTCATTTGTTCTAATATTAAAGGAAGTTTATTATTTCCCACTTGTAAAACTATCTAGCTTCATTATCTGGTTCTGATTCACACATCTAATAATAGCTGATTAGTAACACTTGAAATTAGAAAAGTTATCAAGAGAATTCATCAATTCAAGTTATTAATTTCTGGGAATTTAATATTTAATACAATGGATGGTTATATTAAATGCAAGTAAGTGAATCGTCTGAAGGAGGATTTTCAGTTTTAACAATACACTAATGGAGTCAATAAATAATTTCGAGAAAAATTCTGGATATTGACAAAATTTTTCAATTTAATAAAATTCTTGAATATCCGTAAGTCAATTTATGCCTCTAGCTTTGTTCATTATTGGTGTTCAATCTCCAGTAGTAATTAGAGATATAGCTTATTTCAATTGACAAGAATATGCTTTTTTTTAAATGCATTATTTCACTTTGCCTGAACTAGTTCGGGAAACGTAAAATTTTTGATGGAGCAAAGTGAAATATTATTAAAAATCATAAAAAACCCATAAACAAAAATATATTTATTTCTCTTTAAAAATGGTACAAATATGGTAAAAATAAAATTAAAACGCTAAAACTCGAAACAAAACAAGTCCCAAATGCTCCTGGGCATGTTTGGGGTCTACTCATTATCATACTGTCCAATATTTATAAATTTTTGAAATCTTTTGGTCCTATTTATTAACATATTGGCATAGTTCAGGGACGTCAAAGAAGTATCTTTTGAAAGGCTTTGGCGCTGTAATGATCATCACTATATCGCTGAACGAATATGACATCAAGTCCTCCTTTAGAGGCCAACGAAAGTAATGTATTTCTTATTTATTTAAATAGTTTTTATCACGACTGGCGGGATACATTCATACACACGGTATATCCATTTTTTTTTATTTACATATAGACAACTATTCCCTTATACTTAATTTATGTACACACTTAACTTCTACTTTATTTTAAATCCACTGCTCATTACTCAACTAATTTATATGAAGCGCAGTTCACTTTTATGTTCGCTGTTTATCTCACGAGATCAAATTGTAAACTGACTCACGGCTCGCAGATAGTGGCCTTTTATAACAAAACCCCTTTCGGGAATATCCGAATTTCTGGTGTTTCTAGTATGCAGCTCCCAACAAATGATCGAGCTGCTTAGAAATGACTATAAAAACAATCACAAAATCTGTGCGTTCTCGCCAAAATTTTAAGTTTCGATACTCCAGCGTGCGATTTCGTAATAGTATTTTTGCGTTATTTCCATGCATTTCACGAGTATCTCATTTTCGATTATTCTTTTCCCTATACCGGGAAAAAGATTTTCGTTATATTTTTTAACAGCGCAGCTTCCTTCTTGTATTCCCTCGAAATTAATAATTGGATTGTTTTTCTTATCTTCTGAAGAAAATGATTCTGACCACTCAGAATTGCTGTTTCTGAGATCGAAACTTACATCACACTTTCTAATTTTTTGCATCTTGCTCTATTTTCTTTTGTTTCAATTTTTCAATGACAGATTTACTTGTAGCTATAATAGTTTTTCCTCTGCGTCCCTAATATTTACGTTGTTTTAATGAACGATCATCATTGTTCTCATTTATATGAGGGAACGAGTAGAATTTCATAAGGGGGCACCAATACTGTGGTGTGTTGTCTTTCAAATTTGCTTGTTGGGTAAAATACTTCTTTGGACACTCGTTCAAAAGGGTATATGCCAGTTTTTTTAAAGCTGGAGATTGCATTTTGTAATGTTGCTGTCTACGAATACATCATTTCGAGTTGACGTCACGACAGATCCGCCGTATTGCCGGTAGGGCTTACAAAAACGTTCACGTCATTGTAAATAATACACAAGATCGTGTGAATTATTTAAAATACCGGCGTTTAGTCCTGTTGTGGGGTGCTCTAAAAAGACAGAACGGAATTAAATTCCTTATTTTTTAATTCCCAAAGCCTTACCAAACCGAAGAGAAATGCTGAACACCTTATCAAAAGAACGTCGAGAATGTTGGGTTATGGCTTTCAAACGGGGCAATTTGACTGATACATTCCTCGACCATGCACGAATTTTTTGGAGATAATTTTGTATCAGGTAATTAAATAATATTAATACATAAGAAATACAAAAATTATTATCCAAAATGTTTGCTTGACTTGCAGCAAGTGAATAGGGATTAACATTGTCCATATTGTAGTTAACATTCATAAAAACTCGAAATAAACACCACAAACCTGCAGATAACAATGAAAACCTAATGGCGGACCTGCCTTTGTATGCCCTACCGACAAAATGGCTGTGAATCAAAATGATCTATATCTATTTCCAAAAATAGCTTCAATTTCATGAATTGTCACAAATTTTCCCTCCACCATACTCGTACAGCTTGTTCATAATATGCCGACAGTGGGTACATGAAAGCTATATCTAACGGTTGTAATCTATGTGTACAGTGTGGAGGCGACACCAAAATATCTACATGATTACTTCCAAGTTATTTATATGCATAGCATGGCCATCAAGGATTAATGAAACCCGCTCTTCAGCTGTAGGCTTAGCATATTATAGGAAATATTTAATCCATTCCACGAAAATATGTGACTGCATCCATTTAGATGGGTGTGTGAAAATTTTGGTGTTGGGCAAATGCTCTATTTGAAAGTGGGTACCTCTTTCAAAATAGAGAGCATTTGCTCGGTGTTTTGGGAATATCAGTGCTGGAGGAATATAATTTCCTCTAGAGCTGATACAAATTTCAGCAGTGACAAGAGTTCCTCTTTCCGATGATGCCTTGCTTCTTTCCCTTTCTAGATATTATCTTATAGTCCAGTCATTTAACCTTAATTTAGGTAAGAATCTCGGAATTCGAGATACCCAACTGTAACTCTGTAAATACTTGTATATTGACACCCTAAAAGTTGTCTCAAAACCTACATATGGTAGGGTGTACGCAACTAATAAATTTCAAGGTCAAAGGTCACAAAAATCGGTTTTTTTCCTTTTTTTTGTAAATATCTCATTTCCTATGGGTTTATGGGTTTTTTGCTGTTTGTATTTAATATCAATATTGTAGAATACAAAATTCTCTACAAATTTTGTTTAAAAAAATGTTTCATATGGTGAACCGTTTTCGAGATAGAGGGCGGAGAGCTCGCGGTCACAGCATCACTTCAGGCCAACTGGTGTCTCCAGTCGAAAACGCGCCATATATAGTTGATGAACTATCGATAAATCAATTATTATAAATATTTGTCAATTTTTATTAACTATTATATTATATTTTATCATTTTCTTCATGCATTAAATCTATATCTATTCAATAATACTGATAACCGTTTCCTAAAATTAAAAAATAGTTAAGGGAAAAACTTAAATCATAATATAATTATATTCCCATTTACACTAATGACATTTTAAATAGAAAATAATTAAGTGCATCTTCTTTAAAATCTTTGAATTTTAAAATCCTTCCACTATGTCAAAAATTATACCTGGGAATTATAGGGACCCCTATTATACACTACGGACGTTTATATTTATAGCCAGTAGGGACGGATGTATAGTTTTTTTTAAAATGGTCTTTATTTTATATTATAATTCCCTTTACATTGGATATAGAAAATACAAACTGTGTAGGCCGATGTTCTGGCAATTTTCTTTCTCCTCTGTTTAAGTCATCCATGACTTCAATGGCTCCTTGCCGAAGCATCATCCATTGATATTCGTATGTAACAATAACTTTGTCCCGTAATGAATTTTGAAACCTAGTATATTTCGGAAGTTTAGTTATTTATTAAAAATATTCTTTATTAATGTTTTAAAATCCCATTACAACAATTAGAGAAATACATATGAAAATGTGTGCGGGTGTTCTGGCCATTTCTCTTCTTGTTGTGTTCGTCATATCTGATGTTATGTGATAGTAGAGGCTTGAAGTCAATCAACCTTGTTATGTAATTAGTGTGCCATGCAGAAGCCTACACCCACTATCTCGGATGTCTCCTGCGCGATTAGCGTCTATGAGATTTTTTGAAGGTCTTCTGGCAGACAGTAATTATAAAAGTTTGACTAAATTTTTGTTATGAAGTCTTTGATAGTTGGCATGTCGGCTTTGTCATGTAACGAGGTGTTTTTAGGTAATCTGGGGTAACAGTTGTATTTAATTGCCATCCGAAGATACTTGTTTTGAACCACTTGCAGGGAGTTGAAGTTGTGTTTTGTGCCGTTGTAGTAAACGGGGGCAGCATATGTTAGTATAGGTCTTACGATGTATTTATATGTAAGAATTTTGTTGTGTGATCTTAAGTTGCTGTGTGTGCATATGAGTGGATAAAGTTTACTCATTGCAGTCTTAGCTTTGTGTATCTGTTGCATAATGTGTGCATTTGCATTGGTATTTCCTCGTATGGTGTACCCTAAGTATTTAAGCGTAGTACTGGGTTTTATGATTTGCCCATCTACGCAAAGCTGAGATTGCAATGATGTGTTGTTTTTAACTAACCTCCTGAGTAATAAATACTCTGTTTTAGAGGCGTTGATAGCTAATTTGCAATCGTGTAAATATGGAATGATTTTTGTGTTTATGTGTGTTTGTAATGATTCGAGTGCGTGATCTGGATTCTGTGCTGTGGCAACAAAACAAATATCGTCGGCGTACATAGCAGTTAGTAGATGAGGGGGTGTTGGAAGATTGTGGACAAAAGGGAATATAACAAGGGTGATAATACAGAGCCTTGAGGCACTCCAGCTTCAATGGAGTATGGTCCAGCTGTGTGGTTCTCAATTTTGGAATAAAATTTCCTATTTGTTAAATATGAATTTAATATTTCTATTAAATAATCTGGAATTTCGAATTTCAAGATTAATTAACTTGTTTATTAAACCCTCGAGCCATACGGAATCAAAGGCCTTTTGAATATCAAGTGTTACCATCACGGCTTTACGAGTATGTTTATTTAGAAAGCCTTCCCTTATATAGTTTATGACTCGTATAATTTGGGCTACTGTACTATGGCCACTTCTGAAACCGTATTGCTCGGAGGGTATAATATTTTGCTTTTCTACAAAGTGTTTTAATCTGTGTAGAATAATTTTATCTATCACCTTTGCCATATTGTTTAGGAGGGAAATAGGTCTATAGCTATCTACATAACATGGTTGTTTATTAGATTTGACGATAGGGATGACATTGGCTATCTTGAGCATATCAGGATATTGCCCTGTGTTGATAATATAATTAGTTATGTGTGTTAATTGTACGATGGCTTTTTTCGGTAGGTTTTTAAGCAAAATGTTGTGTATAGTGTCTGACCCCGGGGCTGTTTTGTTTTTGAGTTGTTGTATTGTGTTATAAATTTCGGTGCATGTTGTTAGATTTTTTGTGTTTAGTGTATTGAGTGAATTGATGTACTGTGTGAGTTTATTTTGGTGCTGTTGTGTATGTTGAGTGTTATTAACAAAATTGCTTTGAAAATATTCTCCGAACTGTTCTGCGATATCTGAAGTATTTATGTATATCTGACCATTGTTTGAAATTGTGTTGATTACACTGAATTTTTTCCTGAAATGTCGTACGACTCTCCATAACGAGTTGTCGTCTGGTTTCAGGGTTTCTAGAAATTTTATCCATTCAGCGTTTTTGTGTTCTTTGATTGTTTTATTTATTAGGTGTTGTTGATCTTTTACTGCATGATGATCATTAATTTTTCTTGTTTTTTTGCCATATTTTTCTAAGTTTATTTTTTTGCTGAATTAACTGCAAAATGTCAGGTAATGTATTATTAATGTTTTTGATTTTGTTAATTGAGGTTGACTGATTTCTCGCGTTAATAATTAAGTTTTGAAGATCTTTTATTATATTAGTTAAGTGATTTAAGTTTTCTATTTTATCAATTATTTTTAACCTTTCATTAATATGTTTTCTAAATTTAATCCAATTTGTTTTTTTTTGTAATTAAATGTATTATTGCTATTGGAGATGTTGATGTTGTGTGATATTTTTAAAAGAATGAGTATGGGTTCATGATCTGATAATGTTTTTATTTTGGTTGTTTATATTTTTGCCAATCGCAATATCCAATATGTTGGGGGTGTGATTTGCAACAAATGGATAGTGCGTTGGTTCTATTGTGTGATATATGTTACAGTCAGAGTTATCGCGTATTTCCATTAGCATTAGAGTAGTTGGTGTATTGATCCCAATGCGGGTGTTTTGCATTGAGATCTCCAACTACCAATACTTTGTTGTGTGTGTTGAAAATGTTGTGTAGATCGGTAATTGTAAGTTTATTGCCAGGAGAGGTTGTAAGCTCCGACTATTTTAATTTTATTATCAAAAAGGATCGCAATATGTTCAATTGATGTGTGTTTCATAAGCACATCCCAACGGCTAGTGGAGGCGGAAAAAAAAAGAAAAAATCGTCTCTACCGTTCTAAAAAATGTAACGCATGATACATTTTGGGCAAATGAATGTTGACCACACAAATTAATCGAGTGATCAATAAAAATTGCTTTATTGTTTTTTGTTTTAATAATGGACTGTACTCCTCCGTGCACACCGCTCATAACAGCAGCATTGTCATAGCCTTGGGAACGACATATCATAATATCTAAATCGTCTGTCTTAAGCTTGTCAAGAATTTCATCGCCTAGATCAGCAGCTTTTTTCCTTGCAAAGGAAAAAATCCAAGGAATGCTTCTTTGACTTCCACTTTCCTATTTTCTATTTTCACATAACGTATTACTTCAGACATTTGGTCAATATGTGAAATGTCAGGTGTGCTATCAAACATAATACCAAAATATTTCGCTGATTTAATTTCGTTGACAAGCTTAGTTTTCACATGGTTTGATAGAACATTATTGAATTCATTCTGTATATCTCACAACAAATATGATACTTTTGAAGTTTTATCTTCCTCCAATTTCATCATGTGTTCTTTCAACACTACATCATACTTTGACAATAGTTTTACTAATTCCAAAAATTGCCTTTATTTTTAGAGTCTTGTCATTCGTCATGTCCACGAAACGCTAAGTTTTGTTTAGCCAGAAATAAAGTTATATCCAATAATCTAGTCAAAAGATGCTTCCACTTCTGTTTTTCTGTATCCATCAATTTCAAAGCTGCATCATCTCTTGTTTTATTCAATTTTAGTCTCATTTCTAAAGTTTTCCATTTGTCAAGATTTTCTAGATGTTCATTTGAACATTCGTGGTCAGCTACTTTCGTATTGAATTTCCACCACTTTTGAAATCCAGTCGTAATTGTTCCTGCATTGGTATTATTGACCATAGCAAATAAACGACAGCAGAAACAGTACAGGTTTTTAGAGGTGAGGGAATAAACCATCCATGACCGTAGGATTTTTTCACCATTAGGCATAATTTTATTACACCAATCTTTTGAGAGATGACGAGCGTCACCTTTTATTTTGGTTCCGTGTCTAGAAACAGTAGCAAATGGTCCTTCTTTGTTTTAGAAATATTCACTTCCTTTTTTTATTATTTCAATGCGAACATTGTAAGGAACAGGAATACTTCATTTTGACACATCATTCAATTGAGGAAATGGTTCATTGGTAGCAATAATAGTACTGCTACTATTGCTTCCTAAAGATGAGCTGATATTATCTAAATCATCTATTGCATTTGCATCAAGGTGAAAATCAGTTTTGATGAACTTTGGCTGTCATCAGTTTTTGTAACATACTCAAAAATCGATCCAGACATACTCTGAGCTACATCCAGTCTAGCCTGTTTGGCTTTCCTTTGCTTAAATCCACTTTTTCTTTTGGATGTATGCACTCCCCGGGGTATTTTTCACTTGATGTTTGTTTCTTACACTAAAACAAAAAGCCAGTCGTTATGGTCTATAATGTGAGAGTATTTTCTCATAAACTAGTTAAGCAATATGAAATGAAATTTACTAAAAACATTATTAAAAAATTTGAAATTAAATAATTAGACTAGTTAGTAAGATTATTCGAATAACAATATTAGTAAATTACTAATTTCGCATTCGAATAAAGTTTTAGTAAATTTGGTTTCATTCGTTCGAATAACGAAATCATTCAAAGTCGCGTACTTGTCGAAGTGTAAATTTCAATTTATTATTGTGCAAAACGTGCGATTCACAACATAAAATGATATTAAAATATGACAGTAGATCAAGTCTCCTGACTTATATTATAATTATATTAGTTTATAAGGAAATATATTATGTATGTTATAATCAGATAAAAATTCCGTTAAAAGTATTATGACGTATTAGCCCAGGTTGACTTTATGGTGCCAGTCCATACGTACTCACGCAAAAATGATTGATATGACATTACCCATTTTTGCATAACCCTATAGGTTTCGTCCATAGAAGTACTAGGAAATTAATTTAATTATAAAATTATCTTACCTGTAAAATATGCGATATGAATCAATCAATCTTTTTAATCTTCACAAAACAGCATTTTTTCTAAAATATATTTTTTTTTCTTTTTATTATCTATCACTATAGAATAATACACGTTCAACAATTCACGCCAACCAAACACAAAACAAATGAGAAATGTTGCAACTGAGACGTCAAAGATCGCAAGTGTGTGGGAATCCCCCACGACAGCGTCATGTTCTTTTGCGGGAATCCCCGAATTAGACATAGAGCTGAGCTAGTGCTAGTGGAGGAATCCCCGAAAAAGAAATTTTTGTGCTAGCGATTTTTTTTTCGTTTGTACATTGTTCTTAAAGTTTAGAGACCGGGTAGGTGTCACCCCAAAAAATGTGACACCCGGTGCGACACGCCCCCGCCGCCCCCCCCCCCTTTGCTACGCCACTGCATAAGCCTCCTCCAGCGCCAGCCATTTACTTAGATCTTGGGCGGCATTTATCCAATTTCCTACAATTCTTTTCACGTCATCACTCCATCTTGTTGGCGGTCTACCTCTGCTTCTTTTGTCCATTATAGGTCACCATTCCATCTTTCTCTTTTCCATCTGCTATCTTTCATTCGGGCTATATGTCCTGCCAATTTCCATTTAAGTTGGGTCATAATCTGAATAACGTCCTTGAATCTTGTTTTGTTCCTTATTGTTGCATCAGGAATTTTATCCCTTCTGATCCTTAGCATTGCCCCCTCCATTCCTTTTTGCGCCACTCTCATTTTCTCTGCTATCTGATTTGTCAAGGTGAGCGTTATTGCACCGTATGTCATTACAGGTAGGACGCATTGCTCATAAACTCTCCTTTTTAATCCTAGTGGTATATTATCCTTGAGAGTGGCACACAGTTTGTCAAAAGCTACCCAACATAACCGAATGCGACGATTTATCTCGCATTTTTTGTTGTCTCCACCTATTCTCAGTTCATAACCTAGGTATTTAGTATTATACTTGGTTTATTCCGCTTCCGTCCATCTCTATATTGCTGTTCTAGATTGATTTCTAAAGCAACATCTTTCGTTACTTGTTTTAAGTCCGCGATCATCTTTTTGGCATCTCCCAAATTATCAGCAATTAATATCATGTCGCCGGCGAATCGCAAATATTTAAATATTCGACATCAATGTTTATGCCCTTTCTTTCCCAATTGAGTTTCTTGAAAGCGTATTCTAGTACTGCTGTGAATAGTTTAGGAGATATTGTATCGCCTTGCCTCCAATTCGGTATTTTCTCGTTGTTTCGTGGATTTTGATATGAGAGGTTGCTTGAGAATATATATGTTCTATTAATTTTGCGTATCTATAGTCTAATCTTCACTGTTGCAGAGCTGACAAAATTACTGGGAGTTCCACTGTATCAAAGGCCTTTTTAAAGTCGATAAATATCAAAACAAGCGGTTTATTGTACTCTATCGATGTTTCTATCAAGGTTTTGATTTTTACAAGTGGTTGTTTGTCCCATACTCGCTTCTAAAGCCTGCGTGCTCTCGAGGCTGATAAAAGTCTAAATTTCTAAATTAGTGATAACTCCCTTTTTATGGATAGAATTGTCACTGTATTATTCTATTTCGTTGGATTCACACCGTTCATTAAACAGAGGTTAAAGAGTGAGACTATGACTTTCAATAGTTCCTCCCCGCCAGCTTTTATAGCTTCCACCTCAACCTGGTATTCTCCTGGTGCTTTGTTATTTTTCATTTCTCTAAGGGAATCCCTAGCTTCTTTCATTGATATGTCGGGCAATTCTTCTCAGCCTTGGTTTTGGATTTTGACTTTGAACTTATTCTCTGTGATCTCTGTTTTTTTAATTTCACTTATATATTGTTCTTCATAGAAGTCTTCGACGATTTAATTAATCTTTTTCTATTTGTTGTTTCATTTTTATCTTTAAGTTTGAAGGTTTCCTTTTTCCATTGGCCAAGTTTTTTCTGAGTACATTTATACTCCTATTCTCTTCGATCGCTTGTTTGGTTTTCTCTATGTTGTATTTTCTCAAATTTTTGCGTATTTCCTTTGAAATTGTTTTGCTTAATTCCCTTATTTCCTTTAGATCTCAATTCTGTTTTCCTTGTTTCTTTGTTTAATTAGGTCAGTCATGCTTTTGTTCAGTTTTTTTTCTCTAGGTTTAGCTCTTTTGCAGTGTTCTTGTTGTGCTTTTATTAGTGTTTCAGTGATTGTTTCATTCAAGGTATCCATATCTAATGATTGATTTCGACATAAGGATTGTGTTATGGATTCGCTGTAGCTCATAGTATCTTCTGGCATATTCCATCTTGTTTGCCGTTTCTTATAAATCATTCTTGTTCGTTCGTTCTTAATATTAACTTTTATTGTTGCTCGTATAGCTCTATGGTCGTTCCCTATGCAGAATTTGTTAAGGACTGTAACATTGGTGACATTTCTGTTCCCTGTTGTTATGAAGAAGTATATTATTTCATTCTTTGTTTTTGCATCCGGGCTTGCCCAAGTCCATTTTCTATGCATTTTCTTTTTAAAAGGCTGTTCATTGTGTATAAGTTGTGATTATCTAGGAAGTCCAGCATTGTTTGTACTGTTTCGTTTCTGCCTTCCAAACTGAAATTCTCAATCGCTATCTCTGATTTGTCCAAGCGTCTTCTGAGCTTAGCATTAGGAAAGTGTAGGAGCAGTGGTTCCTGACAGTGCTGTTTCTATGTCGCTATAGAAGATGTACACTTCTTCGTCAGTATGCGTTGTTGTTGGGGCATAAACTTGAACGATTTTCATTTTGTATCTGTGAATTAGGGAAAGGACAATATATGCAACTCTATCTGATACCGTCTTCATAGTTTCTGTTTTGTTAACGTGTATTTTGTATAGCTGATGTCCGGATTTTAATGTAAGAAGTTGTTCCTCACGTTTTTTTGTTTCACATAAACCGATTATGTCGCAGTTCGTGGAGGGTATATACCAATAGATCAAATGCCCTCTAAAAGTAGTCATAAGTAGAATAGCTAGTGAAATGGTCAAATGGGGAATAGTGGCATATTTATGACATAATTAAACTGCTCAAACAAGTGCTGCAGTAACTTTTATTATTATGAAGATCTTCTATTTTCATGTTTGTTTTAGTTTATATACCCATAGACAATCTTTAACATTTTTTTTGTTGGGTTGGGTTTACCTCTAACACACATACATACAGGGCTTGTTAGGACGACAAGTCATTAGATGTTTTTTTTTAAATAGGAATGATAAAATAATGCAATTTTTATGAGAGCTTTTTCATTGTGACGAGTCAATTTAAAATATCATTTCAACAGTACTTCCGGTTATACCCATATATGTGTTTTACAATCTAAATTGGAAGTTGGTTATTTTTAGAACACACTGCAGATTTAAAATTATGATTAACAACGTGCATGTTAACTAATTTACATTGTATTTTAAACATTTTTCTGAACTATTTTCAAGGTAGCAGAATCGAGTAGACCAAACAATGAATGAATATGTTGTAGTAGTAGTAATCTTTATTATTGGATATATCCTAATCTTACAATAGAAATGATGAATAATTACATAGTTCCAAAAATAAATGTTAACAATCACATGTGAATAGACATAACATAGTAACTGAGATTACCTAGTAAAATAATACATGCAATTAAGAATAACAAAAGTATAAAAAATATAGATATACATATATACACAAAAATAAACAAATGTATTCCAACCAATCAACGCTCTAGATATTCTAGCAATTTACTTTTAAATCCCTTCACAGTATTTTTCACCATAATAACATTTGGTAAATTATTAAATTCTTGTAGCCCCTTGAAGAATAAATTTTTCATACCACCACCAGTGTGGGTTCTATGTATATGAAAATAAGCATTTGATCTTGTCCGGAGTTCATGTATTTGATTATTGAAAAAAATAAATTCATTATAATATGCTGGTTGGAGTCTTTTAGTTATTTTGAATATGAAAACCATCATTAGAAAAAACAATCGATTTGAAATGGACAGCCACTGCAGCATATTCAACATTTTATTAATGACTGCATCTCAAAATGATTCTCATACCTCTATTTTGAAGTTGTTGAAGTTGAGAAAGTCTCTTTTGGTTTATTAAATGCATTAAAGTTGGGCAGCACTCAAAATGAGGCTTAATTATACAGTTATATGTCAATAATCTGGAGTTAATAGTCAGATTATTTGCTATTCTAGAAAAAAAAATTTTTTTGAGATTTTTTTTATTACATATTCAGCATGACTGTTTAAACTCAGGGTGTTGTCTTTAATAGCTCCTGAATATTTAATTTCAGACACATTATAATGCCGTGCTATCAATTTTGAATTTTATTTCATTGTAGTTAATAGAGTTTAATTTATATTTAGTTGTTATCACCATAACTTTTGTTTTATTAGCATTCGGTTTCAATTTGTTTTTATGTAAGTATCCCTCAATATTCTTCATAGAACATTTAAGAGCATCTAAAGCATTATTCAGTTCTACATTTGAAGTATAAAATAATGTATCATCTGCGAACAGATTTAGTTCATGTACTCCAGGAACATAATAAATATTTAAGTAAATTATAAATAGTGAATAGAAGTGGCCCTAGCACACTTCCTTGGGGGACACCAGTGTTGATATTGTAGATCTGATTTTTGTTTTCTGCTTTCTTTTATTGAGGTAACTCATGAACCAAGCCAGTACAGATCCTGCTACTCCATAATAATTTAATTTATTTATTAAAATGTTTCTGTCAATTGTTTCAAAAGCTCGCCTGAAGTCTAGAACGACAGCAACAGTATATTTATTGTCATCATATGCCTTTTTCCGTTTAGAGTAAGTATACCTAATAGCTGATTCATACGAGTGATTTTTTCTAAATCCTGATTGCTGACCTAGGAATAATTTGTTATGATCCAAGTATTCAACTAATTGCTAGTACGCTGCCATTTCAAGAACTTTCTCCAATGTTGGTAGAATATTTATCGGGTGAAATTCGTTTGCTTCAATTGTATTATTCACACCTTTGGTATAGGAACAACAGTACTTATCTTCAGTTGGCCCGGAAAAATCCCTTTTTCCAGAGATGTATTAACAAGGTTTAACACATGCCCACAAACCTCAAATGTTTCAAAAATTTGCTATTCAATACTTCAGATGAGTTTTTATTATCCAAAGAATGAACAATCCTTCCAAGTTCAGTCATAGTTAATAATTTAAATTCAGAGAACAAACTGCCAATAACTACATAACGTGCAGATGACCATTCCTCAGACTGGAATACTATCAGATATACTCGAAACACTGTTAACAAAATAAGTATTAAAATTCTCGTCTATCTTTTATTTCTTATCACTAACTGTTATTGAATTGTTTTCACGGAAGATGACTTTATTAACTGCATTATTATTTACTTTGATTGTTACGATTTGAGTCATTTTGTTGTTCATAGTAAAGAATTTTTTTATGTTTTAACATATTAACATACTGATTTCTAACAATTTTATAGTGTTCCCAGAATTGATATATCTGAGGAGAATTGTAACTTTTTTTAAATTCTTTATATATTGAGTCTCTTTCCTTGGCTTTATTTTTCAATTCAATATCATAGTAAAGTAAATTATTATTTTTTATGGGGATAGTGTGTTCAGGTGCATGATTATCTACTATCATTTTAGTTTTAACAATTATTTCATTCAAGGTTGCATTAACATCAACCGAATTTAATAGCCATGCTTGATCAATAACTTCAATATTTATGTTTGAATATGTCTCAGAAGTAATATTTCGAACATACAGTTTTTTTTCAAGTACATGTATATTGGATTTAAAACAACTGACAGATATCATTGAATGGTCAGTTATCTTAGGTGTATGAAATACAGACGCTTGAACATCGCTACAATTTGTTATCACATAATCTATAAGGGTTTTTGAGTTTGCTGTAATTCTAGTATACTGCGTAATTATTTGAGTTAAACCATAAAAGCATTGTTATCCTCAAAATCAATATTAAAATCACCCAACAATATAAAATTATTTTTAATAAAATAACCTTCAAATAGTTCCTCCAAACAATCAATAAACACTGCATCACTTGAACTGGGCGAGTGGAGTCCTCCAATCAACCACTTTTTATTTGATATTTTCACTTCAATGCATCTCATCCAAAGATTTCCAGGAATAATACTGTTTTTTCGAATTCTGTAGTTTACTCCTTGTTTCATAAATACTAAAACACCTCCAGTATGTCGACTATCTCTATAACATCGGACTACACTGTAATTATTAATTTGTATTTCAAATTCTTCTATATCCTTGGTGACTCTCGATTCACTTAATATTATTAATGTAGGGTTATAACACACAATATAAGCAATTATGTCCGATTTATGTGGCAGAAAACTTTCTATGTTTAAATAAATAATGCCTTCATTGAAATATGGGCAGTCATTCACTTCAGGATATTTTTCTATAGTTGAGAGTTTCTTGAAGGGGACGAATCAACTAATGTGGGAATATTATTTATGTATTTTATACACTTATTTTCCCCCTTGTTCTTACATTCTGCTAACTGTTTCTTTATTTTATTATAATATTCTCTCTGTGCTTTGGTTTCAGCACCAAATATAGTTACTTTGTACCTTTTGATTTTGATTTTATTTCGCAAAATTTCTGCTGCTGCTTCTGGCTTTGCCAACATTTTTCTTAAGGGTCTGTTTTTTCCAGGTTCATATTTTCCAATACATTGGACTCTAAATTCTAGATTTTCCACTTCTGTCTCTGACAAAGTTGTTCTCACTGGGTTCATTTCATCTTCTATTCTCTCATTTTTATTTGTTTTAACTGATTCATTTATATTGAGTATAATAACATTTTTCGATTTATTTTTTCTTTCTTCCAACTTTACCACTATCTGTTCTATATATTTGACTTCTTGTTTTTCATTCTGCTTCAGAGCTTCCATATCCACCTTTAATGTGTCAATCTCATTTCTCTAAGCAGTTGTGGAACACTTTTGAAAGCATCTCGACATTCTTCACAAAAGTACAGTAAATTCCTTTTTTGTAATATTAAGGCCCTCACCGTAGAAGTGGATAATCCCGAACAATTAAGGGTAGAATGCGTTGTTACTTGGCAACTATCACAACATACCCCTTCTCCATGAGTAATTTCCATCTGACAAATATTGCAGACCATTTTAACAGCAGTTGGCTCAGTAGACACTCCCAACTTTAACCTTTGTATACAAATATAATGAACAGTTTATCACTGATGTTTTTTACTATATCCAGTTTTTGTTCTGGTAGTTTTTGTAATTTAAGATAACCTGGCAACAAATGAGAGAGTAATATAATATTTTAGAAGTGCCAAAGGAAAATTTATCTGAAGATTTTGCAATGAAGCCCAGTAATTTAAATGATTTCTAAACAATGTTATCAATATGTGTCTTAAACATAACTTTGGAATCCAACAATATGCCAAGATCTCGAACACTATCAACTACTGACAAATTAACATTTTTCACTTGGTAAGAGTATTGAATTGGATTCATAATTCTCAAAAATGTAATTTGATAACATTTGTTTACATTAAGATGAAGCATATTTGTATCTCATCAACGGGACAAACTGCTCAAATCTATTTGCAACAGTTTAGCATCCAAGTCATCAGAAAACATCAAGTGGCAGCTATATTGTATTACTTCTGATATATCATTCACAATTATCAAAAAAACTAGTGGACCCAAATGGGATCCTTGGGGAACCCCTGTTGTTCCGAGATTTCTGATGACACAACCATAATATTTGACACATTGAGTCCTATCTCTCATATAAGATCCAATCCAGTTCAATAAGGTACTGTCCTGATTGACTCTATCATATACTTTTGAAAAGTCAGTATAGATAGAGTCAACCTGGTGCCTCTCATCTAAACTGTTCAAAAGAAAATATTGATAAGTAAGCAAATTTGTGTTGATGGATCTTCCTGAGGTGAAGCTGTGTTGGTTTTCATTAATTATGTTCCTGGTGGCATGAGTAAATTTCTTAGTAATCAGACAGTCGAGTAATTTGAGGATTTCAGATTTCTTAAGAAATTTCCCGATGATAGGCAGATAAAGAAATTTGTTTGAAGGGGCTTTGCCAGCGTGAATACACATTTTTTCATGAAATGTAGAGGAATTCCGTCAGGGCCAGAAGAAAGTGTTTTTGGGGCTAACGTCAATTGATCAATTACTTCTGTTATTTCAATGTTGTAATTGCAAACATTCAAACACTCTCTTTTTCCATATTTCGGAATTTGGATGACATTCTTATCAGTATAAGTTGTGGAGAAATAGTTGGCAAAAATATTCACAATCTCATTCTTATTACTGTTTGTTTCCTCTTCGAAAAACATGCTGGAGGGTAAGTTACATATTTTCCGTACTGTTTATATAATTCCAAAAACAACGAGTATCATGAGCAATATTTCTTTCAATTTTTTCAATATAATTTTGATAACAAGGGGCCTGAAGCTGTTTACATCTTGTTCTGATATTATTAAATTGTTGATAATGATCTATGTCTCCAGTGACTTTAAATATTTTATGCGCTCTCTTTTTTTCAATTAATAATTTCCTAAGTTGAGTGCTATACCATACGGGAAAATTTTAGGTTCTGAATTTTTTCACTGGTACAAACCTATCAATTGCAGAGTAAACTATTTCGTAAAACATATGAAGAACCCAATCCAAATCTAAATTTCCCTCCAGCATGTTATTCCAATTGACACTGGCCAAAAAGTTGATAATTTCAAAATAATTTGCATTTTTAAAATCATAATACAACTCTTCATATTGAAGTTTCTGCTCTTTATTGAATTCTAAGTGGCAGATAATTGCTGTGTGATGTACACTGTTTGGTAACAGTAAATCCAATGGTACAGAGATACAAATATCTTTCATTGATACAAAAGTTAAGTCTAGTAAAACATTTCGCCTATTAGTTACGGTTTTTGTTTGATGGAGACCATAATAACTAAAGGAGTTTTGTGTACATTTAAACCAAAATCATCATTAAAGCAAACATCCTCAGGCAAATTACAATCCCCAAATAGAAAAAATTAACAGTCCTTGTTATTATCAAAAACATGATCAACATCCTGAGTGTGTTGTTCATAGATCCCAACAGTTGATGATGGTGATATATAGACTCCCCCAATTATTATTTTATGGTTTTTTATATAAAGAATGACAAAAATCTGCTCGACTATATTCCTTTGAATTTCAACTTTTTTAGCATCTATCTCACACTTTATGGCAATTAAAATACCTTCCCCGCTTTCTTGTCAGTATTTGTTTCATCCCTATCAAATCAGAATATATTATAACCATTTAAACCTAATTACTCATTACAAAAATCTTTGTTCAGCCATGATTCTACAAGGATAATAATATAATTGGACCCTAAAATCGAATGTTCCAATTCACTAAGTTTAATCCTGAGACCACCAACATTTTGATAATAAAGATTAATGTTACCGTCATCACTGAGAGCATTATTTACTTTAAAATTTTTGTTACTCGAGGAGTGCCACCAATGTATAGGATGAATACATCTTCTGCATTATTTCTTCTTTCTTGCATCTCCTCGTGAACTTTTTCCATGTGTACAATTTGACGCTGAGTTAAATCCGCTCTTATAAATACCTTTTTCTTTGTTTAGACTCCTTTTTGTTCTTGATGACCTTCATAGCATCCTCGGGATTGGAGAATACAACTTACAGGGCGCGTGATTCATCTTAATTGTTTCCAATTCTTCTTGTTCCAATCACTCTCAAGTCTTCATTAGTTATTTCTCTAACAATTGCTTTCATTTCTTTCATGTCAGCATCCTGTGAACTTCCATTTTCATGTAGATTATATACTATGACATTGTTTTTCTTTTCCCCTTTCACTTATCTCATCAATGATGCTTTCTTCGGACCATGAAGTTGGAGATGATCGATTTTTTTCTTCAATTCATTGATCTCTTCCTGCATATTATCAATAGAGGCGAGAAGTTAACACGTTCGCGCCGACATGTTCCATTTATGGTACAAGTGCAGTTTTCCCTAGGGCCGTGCTTGGTCATAAATGGTACATGTGCGTATTTTATTTCTATACCTTCTAAATTGACTACAGTTGTTAGCAGCTTTAATAATGGCGGTAATGGTGTAATAAAAGTAAAGGTACAAAAAGTGGAAAATCTTTTATTGTTAAAAGAATTGGTCAATGTAACTAAAGACAAACAATAAGAAAACAACAACTAACTAAATAAAACTAGGAATGTTTTTCGTTAAAACAAGGTAGACACATTGGGGGGTGGTCAGGACAATATGTGCAAACCCTTTTGGTTTTTTTGCAGCTTTTTCATATCCTTCCTGATCTTTAATTTTCTGGTAGCATAACAAACATCGTTTCCTGCATTGGCTAGCTTTCCCATCGTTTTTTGCCATCTTGTGATTGGTTATATTAGAAGTATTTGAACTCGGCCGTTTCCTGGAGGGCGGCGGAGTACGAGGTCTATCTTCTACGTCGGTTTCGGCTTCTATATTTTCTACGTTCTCTATGTTTTGAATTTCTACTTCAGAACTGAGCAACCCTGTAATAATTTGCTGCCGTAAATTAAGCATATCAATCGTTTTATTCGTATTGCATTTATTGTAGAGTACCCATGTATTGACGACACTAGTACCAAGGAGCATTTCCACTACAACCTTTTTATACCATTTCAGTTTTTCTAAGTACCATGTAATACCCAGACATCAACCTCTTTTTTGGCGTTGTTATATGCATTAACAGCCAAAGGCCTCCGTACTTCTTTGCCCTGCTTTGTTCGTAACGTTTCCAGTTCTGTTTTGTGACAGTTGGATCTGCGTTATTTGAAAAATGTATAAATGTCAGCAGACAATCAAATCTATCTTTGTTAAATGTCTTCCGGATTAGGTTGTTGCCAATCATATCACTCTTACTCCAATACAGACGAATTTTTGGTAAAGGACATATACCCATAATCATAAGAATGTCTAAAAATGTTCTTATTTCGTTGCGATTGGTTTCCTGCCACTTAAGAACGATCAATCGTGGTCGAAGTTGGTGCGTGCTGATGTATTCAGTAGCATATCTATTAGTCTCTTCGATAATCATGTCAAGAATATCATAAGTAATAAATTGTCAGTATATTTTGTACGGATTGGATAATACTAAATTGTCCACGTTGACTTTCTCTTGAGCAGAGAATGCGAAATTGCCTTGTGTGTCATGACATGGTCCCTATTTTTCTGGTATCGGTTTATTACGAATGTTGCGACGATGAGGAGGGGTTCTGACAGTATTATCCTCATTATCACTGCTACCTTCTTCATCAGAGACACATGGTCCAGGGTCTTCGGATACAATTTGTCTCTGAATGGCACTATCAACGTCTTCAGAATCTGACGCATCAGAAGGAATGTTTTCGTCATCAGAGTCTAAATATGGTTCAGGTTCAGATCCTTCCTCTTCAGAAGATAAAAAATACTTCGTTGTGGATGAAGGAGCAGTAACATCAGTTATGGTCGATGAAGGACCTGCCACATCGGTGATGGTCGATGGTGGACCGACCAAATCAATACATTCATTTGTCAAATCGTTTTCCGGCACTGGCTATGAACTACGTCCGGTAAAGTCACTTTGTCTATTCATTGTCACTGTAAAGTCACTAGCAGGTTCGGACTGCACCAAGGACACGATTTTTTTACCTCTCGACGTCATCATTTATTTATTTACTACTTATTACGTATTAAAAATCTGAAACAAAGAATTCATTGTGAATATGTCATTATTACCACTTGTACTATAAATCGTACATAACGGCTATGAAAAGGAAATTACTCCCGTAGCCGTCATGTGTAAAGGAAGGTACAAGAAAAAATTACGAAAAAACAGGCTAAAACAAGTCTAAACATACAATAATAACACAAATAACTTTTAAAAATATTTAGATTGGTGCATCAGCAATTTTACACACTGACGGCTCTGGGTTGGGTTTGTCATTATCAACATCCGCGCGAATGTGTTAGGTATTAATTTTATACCCATCTAGCAATCGGCACAATAAAATTTAAAATGTCTGCCACCTCTCAAATCGCATTTGGACCAGAACACTTCTGTTCTCTATGAACATCAAAATCTTCTTTAAATAAACGAAACAGTAAGTTATATTCTAGAGACGAATTCCGCCTTAAAACTTAATAAATTAAACAAATTGTGTAAAATAATTAAGACAAAGAATAAAAAAATATGACGTTTGAAATTTTAATAAGCCACCATATTTATATATGACGTCATAATCCATTTGTGTACAATCAAGGCATAAAATATGGATCTTAAAATAAAACAAATAATTTTAAACTTTTATAATTAATAAATCTGAAATATTTTCAAAAAATTTATTACTACATTATTTATATTTTGTATAAAAAAATACCTACTTATAAAAGTTAATGATAAATTCTCTTATTTTCACATATTCCAGTTGAATGTCCTTATTACCATGTTTTTAACCCCCAAGATTGTGAATATAACAACCTGATTATTGTATTATACATTTTAGGTGTTCTACGATCTAATGCGAGAAATTAGGGAACGGAAAACTGAAGAAAATAAAACCAACAACGGCAGGGGAAAGGACAAAAACAGCAAGAAAAAGAAACGTATATGCAATATTCTTTAATATGTATAAATGTGTGTTTGTTTATTTGCTTTTTGTGTAACATTTAAGAAGCAACGTGTTGGAGAATACCAGATAATCCACTTATAATTTAAAAGTTTCCATTTTGGTAATCCCAACGACAGTTTTAGTATGTAAGATTCCCAAATCCCACTGATTTCGTTTGATAAATGATTTTGGTTGGACCAATTTCCAATAAAATTCATTAAATCTTTTCAAATTCGGTAGGTAAAAGAATATTGTTTTTTTATATATATTTAAAAATTAATCTATTCGTTGGGTTTTCCTGGGAAAATTCAAATAAAGCTTAGAAGAGCTAAATTGAGTGGGTAGACGTTTGCAGAACTGAGAAAAGAACTGATAGGGTTTGATCAGTAAGTTGTCGCAATAAAAGTTCATACAATTTTCTTTTTTTATTCGATACTGTCTATTTTATATCTATGTGAATGTGAAATGTTACAAATAGTTGTGCTATCATTTCTTTGATATTGAAGTACTTAAAATAAATGCAAAGGAGCTGCGCTTATTTTAAGTGAAATGACTTTCTGTTGATTTTTTTTGAAATTCAGATAAATAACTGATTTCCATCTCTACTTATCATTGATCCATTTTCTATCACATTATATAGAATATTTAATACTGTTTAATGAAGATCCTCTTTGTCTTTCAATAGTAATTAATATGTTTAGAAAATTGAAACTAGAAACCAATCAGTACTAATTGGTTTTTATTTGTCAATAACTACAATAAACGTTTGATTGTTTATCTACAATTATTTAATTGAAATATTTTGACAAATTCTACTTTATGCTAGAGAAGACTACAATGTTAGAGAAAAATAAAGAATACATACATGATGCAATTAAATGAACGCACAACTTCTTAAAAATTTGAAGTTTACTACTAAGTTTTGTGTTTGAACTCAATCAAACAAAATTTAACTACAACCGTTTCAATCTCTTTAAGAATGTTTTTGATGCCTCCATACATTTAGCATAGGATTTGGTAGGAAGTCAACACATCATTCCAACTATTTTTCAATTTTACATAGGTATATTCTTATTCCTTTCTGTGAAGTCAGGTTTGCTATATTATATTGTTGTACTCCATATTGTATTTTTTTATATTTTCGTAACTAACTTTTGATACAACTCTCTTTATCTTAACTATGGTCTGGTCGTTAGATTTTAACTGCTGGGAATTATTTTAGTTTTTGGTGCAATGAAACTCTTTGCTCTTTTGAAAGTACAGTTATTAATGCATTTGGAACAGCATCGGACGAGTTGTGTGAAGTATCATATATTGGAAATTATATAAAAACTTGATTCGGGCAAAATGGATAAACACAGGAAAGTCTTTAATTAGGTTTTGTTTTACTACTGATACAATATTATCAATGAAAAGATGGATCTTTTGTTACTGTACTTGGTAGCAAATTTTCTAATTTTCATACTGTTAATTATTGTTTAATAGGCCTGAAAAACATGTTCAGTTTGTTGAATTAGGAACTAATCATACAAAGCCCATACCATGTCCTAACACGCAATTTAAGATCAGAAACATCTATATGTGACAACAAATTATGTCCTACCGTTAACGTAAACCACTCTCTGAGAATTGTGTCATATGTCATAAAAAGGATAACTGTGAAGACCATTTTTTACATGCATCGTATATTTCTATATATCATGTAAAGAAGGAGAAGTGATCCACCTACCACGCCAACTTCAGTTGATTTTTTATATGATACCTCTTCTAAAAATCCAATTTTTTTCTGTATTCACTTACAAATTGTAATGAAAAATGTATGAACTTAGTGAATGGATTTGAGTTATATCGTCGCCTTAGTAAGAAAAACGTGTAACTCCATTTGGCAAAGTTTACAGGAGATAAAAAAACTTTTTGTTTATTTTCCACCTGGGTTTGAAAATTCAATCTTATATAATTGGACACACAGAATTCTAACTTCGCTATTTTAACAAAAATACTAAAATCAAGGTAATTTAGACAATTCAAACTATAATTATGTAATAATAATTTGAACAATTTTAGGAGATACATGATTATATGTATCAAAACTTGAATTAGAGAGCAAATATTTTTTGTATTAGTATTAAAGCGATCTCAAAACTCTATTCAAATTAAAACAATCGCACAGTACATTTTTTTCGATATCACTCATAAGGCAGTTAATCATAAAACTTTTAATAGTCTTCTAGGAGGCCTGTTTTTAGTATTTGTAAGTGATCATATTTTTCATTTTTATTTTTCCTTCGTTCACTGAATAAAATAGGTTAATATTCAAATTTGAAGATGTTAACATCTTTGTTGGCTCTTTTTCTAATTCCTAATCCTAGGTATGACGTAATTTGAACTGAATTTCACCATTTGGTAAGTATTTGTCAGTGATTACGAAATCTCGCACATCTCTACCTTAAACCGAAGTCAGTGTGGTGGAATTTTGTAACATGGTTAGTGTTGTGTTGTGAAAGAATCCCCAATTTTTTTAGGTGTTATTCTTTTTTTTCATTTTTTTAAGTGAGACAATAAAGAAGTTGTCTTTATCATCATTTTTAGGTTTAAAACCAAGCGATATTATTCTCCAATATTGCTTAAACGTTTCTAACCCTATTTTCCGCAAAAATAACAATTTTGATAATAAATGTAACCTTAAAAAGAAGGAGTGAAAAAAATACAACTTGACACAATACAACTAGGGTAAATGATACAGTAATTGGACAGATAAGGAAAAAAAATTTCACATGCTGTAAAAAGTTTGCTTTTTGAGATACGGGCCAAATAAAAGTTTCATAATAATCATAAAATGTGTTTAATATTTTGATAGTAGATGGTGTTAACACCTAATTTGGTACAAAATTGGAATTACGCGTTTTTCTTACTAAGCAGACAGTATATACAAACTTTAAAATTAGTCAGCATCTCGTATAATCTAAATTAGGTTAATATCATATTTGAACATGGATAGCCATTTGTCATACATTGGTTAGTCGCTTAACTGTGATAATAATTCAGGTGACACTGTCTGTTTTGAAAATGCCACTTGATTTGTCCAACCAAAATTGTTTATAACAATCACTTATTTAAATAGTTTTTATACCAAAATAGTTCTTATACATTAGTATGAGGTTCATGTGATCTATGGTTTACTATAAAGCTCTTTCTTCAAGTTTACTTTCAGGAACTCATACTTATTGCATTATTTTAATCCCTTAAGTACCAACTATCAGAAAATATGTATTATATCCTAAATCACTTTATTCGAGAGTACCTAATAGAAAATATCTCTTCATGTGCTTTCTCATTTCATAAATATGCCTTTATACACTCTCATTTACTTAAATTTTTTCTTTTGAGTCAGTACAAAAAATTTAAATGAGTAGATACTTATTACAATGTATAGATACAGATTGGCAGCTTTTAAACTGTCAATATCAAAGTAAATATCGTCGTTGCGCGTGTGATATCTGCCATGTGTTGAACCCTAAGTTTTACAGGAGAGGGAAAAACTGTTTAACTTTTTATTTAAACCCCTTAGTTCTTATTTTATTTACTGTTCATATTATTTGCATAATGTTAGTACAATGTGAGGATCGTGAATAATAGAACAGAACAACAAAATTATCACGGAACATGAAATTTAACATACAAACGATACACTTGATTTGACGTTTAAAAAACAAAAGATAAACGAGATGTGACTTTTCCCATTTTAAACATTAGTATTTAAAGAGTCGTTTTGTGCATGTCCAACCTGTGTTGAAAATGCGGTTTTAGTAACGAAAGTAAAAAAACTAAATTTTTAGGTTGTGTATGGTGTTGTTGTTGACAAGTTCTCTCTCTTCTTGTCTACAAGTGTTACAAACAATTTTAACTTGTTGCGAAAAAGTTTTGTGATTGTTTATGAAATACCTGTGCATAACAACTTGTGAAAACAAGTTGTTACAATTATTTTCAATAGCACTTGTACCTTTGTGAAATAGGCCCTTCCTAAACAAGCACGTTTTCTTGAATTGCGACTTCCAGTTTCATTCAGGCTTTTGACGTTAGCAACCTCACGCTGGTTGCTATTTTCAAAGGAATTTTCTTCTACCGTTTCTTATCCATTATAAGCCTTGTCGTCGCTGTTTTTAATAATCTCATTTTGGATCATTTCATCAATGGTAACAGCGACAATGTTTCTGTTTTGTGTATCTTTTTTATTTTCGAACTTTTCATATTGTATTTCATTCACAATTTCATTTTCACAGTTCAAAGTACCGTCAATTATGCTCATCAGTTACTAATATAGATGTTACTTCTGATTCACTGTTTTGATTATTATCAGTAGTGTTAGTAATATCTGTGACTATTTGTACCAAATTTTTCTAGCCCCGTTAACATTATCTTCTTGCCTCGTGAGCCCATTTTCTGAATAATAAAAACTGTTCAGTTTATAGTTTTTCCCTGTTTCTTGTTATATTATAAAAAGACAACAGTGTCAGCCGAGTGCTGTCAACCTGTACTTATTGTTGAAGAAAACTTTTTTATCGACTGTCGAATGTGTTTGCAAGCCAGTTGTAAAAAAAAGAAAGTTGTTATGTCATAAAGAGACAGAATGTCAAGAAAAATGTATATGGCACGGTAAACGAATAAATAAAGTTTTTTTTGTAGAAAGTGTTGGATTTTCGTCACGAATTCATATAAAATCATTCATATAACAGTTCCTTCATCCACACAGCCATTTATTCATTGCTCTCTTCGAGCTGTTATAACAAAAAGTCAATCCAGGGATTTTAATCAAAAACAAATGAAAGATTGAATAGATGAGGCTTTTATTTGATGAAGATCCACACTGAACGATGAAAATAAAACAATTTAATTTCTTTAAAACTTCATTTATTGATAAATGAAAAATTGATATTTTTGGCGGACCTGTTTCGTAACAACGTAATACCGCCTAATTTTTGTTTAAAGGAATTCAAATGAATACTTTAAGACATTATACTAAAGTCGATCAAATAATTTAGCTTAGATATTTATTCAAAAAGTGGACGGAAAAGTAAATAGCCGTAATTTTTGCTTCATTTTAGGTTATGTTATTTACGTTCATCTGATTCTCAAAGCAAAAATGTTGAAAACACATATTTGTTATAGAAATATATACCTACACTTACCTTATCGAATATTTATCAACATCAGAAACGAAATTACTAAAACGAACAGTTTGCTTTTCAAAACAATGCAATACGTTAAACAAAACATGTGACATGTCAATATCTATTCATAATGTTAAACAAACATAATATATAGCTACAGACCGCTAATAGCCCTTGAGGTTGATGCGGATTCGTAAATAAAAAAAACAAAGCAAATTCACAAAACTAATAATATTGCTACACATGAACTTATTCACACTACTAGTCTGTCTGTTAAGTGGAACGCAGAACAGGCTGATATTACGAGGTTACAATTTTTCCGGACACACATGACAGATTTGAATTTCGGTCTAAATCTTACAAAAATAAGTTTGTATCACATAGTAGGTATACTGGCCCATAAAATGACCAAGTTATTGCCCATTAAGCAAATTCAATAAATGTGCACATGGCAGATATCACATGCGCAACGACGATATATATATATATATATATATATATATATATATATATATATATATATATATATATATATATATATATATATATCTTGCACGTCCTATTTTATCATGAAAAGGCATTTAATCAAAGGGAAGCTTTAAGAAGGCAATTTTAGAATGCAGCGTTGCCAAATTTAGTAGCTTATTCTTTACATAATTAACATTGATATATTTAAAGCAAACTATTGTGGTAGAAAATGTATGAATAAGGAAAGGCTGATTTATGGACTATTAAAACTTGTGGCTTAGCACACTGTTGCATATGTGTTTTATGTACTGTAATATGTTAATCGCTGCTGGGTAAATTTTAATGTGAGCAAAAATCGCTATATCTTAAAATTTGGCAGGATCATCATTTTTTTTATTAAAAAAACACTAATATTTATATAAAAAAGTTATTATTCAAGATCTTTTAGTTTAATTAAAATTATATTTTGGTTTTTATTTGTATTTATAGTTTTAAATTATTTGAGTTAATATTCAGGTTACAGATTTTTATCAGGGTGAACCGGTTACCTATAAAAGAACATTAATCGCATATTATTAGAAATAAATAATTGAGTTAGAAATAATTTTCTTCGGAAGTTACTTTAAAACTGTTAATATATGGAAATTGAAAAACAACTTCAGTACAGTGGAAACTTCCAACTTTGAGACATATAATAACTACCGGGAATAATCATGAATATAATGACATACGGTGATGAAAATGTTGAAAACTTTTGACCAAAATGATACATTCAAGGTTATCTTATAAAACTACCAGCAAAAAGAGTAGAATGGACATTGAATAGGAATAAAAGTCGGAAGAATTTATGAAAAGATGAAACGAAAAATCGGACAACAAAAACCAAGAGATAATGTTGCTAAAAGAAGGAAGACAAATCAGCTGAGAAAAATCTATGATATATAAAAGGACCATTATTTTTTTGGAGACTTTTTTTAAGGAACCATATTTTTTCAATAAAATTGGTATTACTATTTGGAGTATACTTAAGATCATACGTTTTCCTGACTATAGGACGTCAGCACATTTAAATAGATGGGAGGATGGCTCTAATGAAAGATTTTTTTATTGTATATTCAAGATTTTTAATACTAGCTGCTTGTCTTTTGATTTAGTGAAAACTTGAAATTGGATTGTCAGTTGTATATGCATTAAGGTTGAAATTAGCAAAAACTTATATTAGCAAATGCCAAATATAAAGTATTATACAGTCAAAGGAAATTGAAGAATATTGTAACTGAATTATCAATAATCAGGTCAAAGAAAATAAAGGTTAGTTTAGGAACATTAAAGAAAATGTGAATTATAGATTGAAACAGGGCCGTGACCAGAAATTTCGGGGGGGGGGTCCGGGACATAATTATAAATTAGTTGGCAAGGTGTGCGGGGGAGGGGTTATATGGTTATCTCTTTTACTAAAGTAAAAATGATAACTATAACATACAATATTAGCTTTTTTATTGTAACTGATACTCTCTTTGATTTTTAAGTGTCCATTACTTACATACAGATTTCGTTGATTAGGGTAAAAATTTCAATTTTCGATTTTTTTTTGCGGATGATATCAAGAACCTTATTCAGATCGACACCTAAGTCCCCATGGATTGACAGTACGGTGAGTGCACTGAGTCTTTAATTGCCAGTCAAGTTACATACGTGGGCGTACAAGCAGAATCATATAAGTCCATAAAAAAAATTCAAGAAAAACACAATTATATGTTTAATTTTAAAATTATAATACTTTATTATGCAATTTTAAACACAATATTAAAGTTTTTTTTGCAATTTATTAAGGTATATGATCTAATAAAACAAACATTTTTTAATAAACATTGATTTTTTTACAAAAAGTTTTTCTTACATTTTTTCATGTTTTTATATGTTATTTTTTTGAACCAAGTGTATTAACGGAAGGCATTTTTACGTTTCTTAGACCGTGGACGCTACTTGTTGCGCTGACGAGCTAGGAAATGTAATGCACGCCAAACAGTCCGTTCCCTAGACAGCGGCCGCAACCCGTCACAGTGCGTGACTGATACTCAAAATTGTAAGCATTTGTGCACAGTTTACAACAGTGGTGTGAATCAATTACATGCCCCTGATTTCTATTTTCAAGACTGAGTTGAGTTAGCAACATTAGCTTTAGGTACTGGAGTCGACAATTATTTTTTTATAGGAATGGAGGAAAATATTGATTTAGAAAAAAATGCTAACGAGAAAAACAATAATGAGTTCACCAAATCAATGCAAGCACAGTTGAGCCTAGATCAAGCGAAATGTTGGAAAATACCTTGAATGATAATGAATTATCATCAGAGTACCAGCTGCAACTGTCAAAATTCAAATTAAACCTAAACAACTTCTATAATTTTGCTGAAGCTAATCAATCAAAATTTATGTTAGAACACATATGTAACCTCAACAAGAAAATCGAAACTATCGAGTCGTTTGCCAATATCTGCATAGGCATGTGTTATTTTAAAATAACGAGAAAGATAAAAGTCCAACCTACTTCTATTGCACGCCGTGCAAATAGAAGTTAACATGCTGGCGCTACGGCAATACAGGCAGGTAGGTCTTCAAAGTTGGGAGTTTTGAGAAACAAAAAGATGAGATCATTAAGTAAAAATATTAACCTCAATCAAACAAATGCTATCGGTCATGAAAGTAAACATTAAAATGTGCTACCTGTATACATATTTCTGCATTTATTTATATTATTTATTAAATGTAGGTGTTTATTAGGTACATATTACACAATGTTACATACTATCAGAATGTATGTATATTACACACTAAATTGATAAACATTAAAAATTATTACTTAGCTTTTTATTACTGTTCTTATGACCTACTGTCAGGAATGTTGAGTATCAGTCACGCACTGTTGCGGGTTGTGCCCGCTGTCTAGGGAACGGACTGTTTGGCGTGCAGTACATTTCCTAGCTCGTCAACGCGACCAGTACCGTCCACGGTCTAGGAAACGTAAAAATGCTAACGGAAGTTCATCATGAAGTCATTCATGCCGTCAATCCTATCATCCACACATTGAAGTAGGCAGTGATTGATACCATTCATGGAATTCCATAAGAATTGATTCCTTTCTGCATAATTTAAGTAGATCCTGTTTTTCTACTATTATGTCCAATGGTTTGCTGCACAGCTTTTTTAGATGCTACCAAAAACATAATACATTTTTTGGGTAAGTCGTGTATGTATTTGTATTCAATTATGCCTGGGGTTTCCTTGGAATACCTTAAGCTTTTGATAAATAACCAGTTGACAGTTTGACCTTATGTGTCCTTAGTTTTGTTTCTCATTAAGATTTCTGACAATCCTTTCAAATAATAAAAGTCGGTAAACTATTCGCTTATGATGTAGGGCTCTCTATTTTTCATTTTCCGGTTTGATCTTGCCAGTCTAAAGATATTAAACCAATCATTTATTGTACAAACCTGTACAAATTTCTTAGCATGCTCAATCAAACAATGCATGGAATCCGCTTCCATATAACTATGCCCACTTTCCAAAAAAGTGTGCTGAATTGTTTAAGATGTGTAACCTGCACAATATAGAGCAGTAAAGCAGCAATATTTTGTTTACGATTCTGTCCTCCAGATGTATCAGATCGTGGTGATTCGTCCTTTACATGTGCTGGTAAATTATTCAGGTCACAAAATAAATAAGAACCTACCATGTTGCCATTTATTTCCGTCCATCAATAACGAAAGGCATCATTTGGAGGGGATGAATTTAAAATTGTACGATTGTAAACGCACATTTTTCTTAAGTAGTAGATCGGGTTTACATCTGAGCAGGGTATTTGAAGTCCTGACTTCAGATCAAAAGTAGCTGACGCAAAACTTTCATCATTAGTGGCTCGTACTTTGTCATTCTTGTTAGATATGTAGCAATATTTTTTCTTCTAATATAACTTTCATAAATGTCATAATTCTCTGGCACATTTTCACTTGTTTTATATCATTCACAAATATGACATAGGTCTTTTTAGGTTTAATAAGTTATAATGTTTTCCAAAAATTCTCTTATACGTAATAAATGTCACAAAGGGTTTTTCTTCTGTAGATTTTTCTTTGTATAGACTAGGGGAAAGGCGGGAGGTTTGGGACGATTTTCATAAAACGCGTAGCTTCTCTGTTAATACAACTAAAAACACACCAAAATAAAGAAAATATAGTTTCGAAATGAAACAGAAACTTTATTTTTGAAAAATTATATAAAAAAAATTGAAATTGACATTTCCAAAAAGTGTCATTGTCCCAAACCTCCCTCATATACACCAGATTTACTCTATTTAGAACATAAAATCGTAGCTCCACTATATTTTTTAAAATCTGATTATATTTTGTTAGACTAAAAAAAGGAATGTAAGGTAAAATATTACTAGAATATGACAAAAATATAAATTATATCCTGCAGCACCAAGTCACAGTAACAATCTAAATGTTTGGTGACGCACGTGGTATTACACTAGAAGGTCAACTACTGACACGGTTTGGTTATACTAGAAGCAATTTAATGCGGCAAATTTGAACATGTCCCAAACCTCCTGCCTTTCCTCTACTTCTTTGTCATATATAATTTTCTGTCCAAGTATTCTATTTTGTCGATTTGCGGGTATGGTGCGATTTTACAACTGGAAAGCTTTCTATGTGCTCTTTTACATCAGCAAAAAAATCTGGTGCGGTGTTATTCCCAGGCACAGATCTTCCACGTTCATCTTCACCAATATAGATACCAGACATTCCTTTATTTTGAAATGTATTTTTTACTACATCGCTGCTTATATTAAGCGTTTAAAAAAACGGTTGGCCTACTCTCATTTTGTTTGTAACTTTTTCAAAGTAGTACTATTCAGAATTACTTCTTGAACCTGTATTTCCATTACTTTGCTTTCTTCTTTCTGGAGAAGTGCTAGTAATATTGGAAAGAAGGAAATCGCCCATTTTCAAATACAATAAACAATATAATATATATAAATATATCTTTCGGGATCTAAAAACTTAGTCTGGCATTTTTGACAATTTACCGCTTGCAGTTTTTTAGCTGATCATTGCCATTTATTAATCACATAGTTTAAGCTGTCGCTTCTTCTTTCCTTCGCGATATTGCGTTTCCAACGATCAGGTTGACTTTGTTTCGACCTTGTTAGCTGTTTTCTGTTTCTTCTTCTAAAACATAAATAGTGTAAAATCTTGCTTTTTATATCAACCGTTGATTTTACCGTCATCTGGAGCTGTATCACTACTTATACTAAAATCAGGATATTGTACAGAGTCATCACTATCTTCATTTAATAGCTCAATGGATTTACTGATTTTCTTCAAAACAGCTTTGTAGAATATTATTTCGAATTAAAATTAAAAAAATACGAGCATGGTTACTGACAGCAAAAGCAAGATATTCTTAGCCCACTCCAGTAACCAGAAGATTTTATTGAAAGTCCCTTACTTTTGTCTTTACCATTATATGTATCAGAATCTGGATAATTATTATTGTGTTGAGTCAATATTATTTGCTGAGGCTTAATTTCCGTGGATGTACTGGGTAATTGAGAATCACCAACCCCTTTCAGCAACATCATTTTTAGCTAAAAAATAATCCCATTACAGTTAGTAATTTAAAATTTAATAAAATAAGTCCTAGTTACTGTTATCACTACTAACAAGAAAAATCCCATAAGTCCAAATACATAACCACAATTAATTTTTTAGTTAAACTGCTGGCTAATTTTTTTATTTATACATACCTGCTAGTATTTAATAATTAACTAATTATTTGTGTGAAATACTATATTATAAATATATTTTTTTACTTACCATTACATGTAATAGCACCACCATCTTCACAGCTTACAAATTCCGAGTTTATTTCATCGTTGGTCGATTTTTCAAAACTAATACCATTTATATTAATAACAGGACCTAGTTGATTATGGAAGCTAATAAAACTATGTTTTTCGCCCTGGAAGACATGCTAAGTATAGTTGCGAATTTACACCACGAAATAGAATACCGAATGACAAAAAACGTTGCTAACCGCCAGAAACTACACAATGGATTTTTCCTGTCCGGACTTGTAGAAATAAAAAACCGAATATCGTTTAAGTGCACATAAATGATTTTGTATGTTAAGATTATTATTATCAGGAACTTGTATTAATTTTCCTAACTTATAGATCCCAAACCAAGTGCGAAATAGACTTAAATGTTTGTGTCTGATGCGCGACCTTCATGTATGTAAAAAATCCCATTTAAAAAAAAAGTGGACTTATAGGATGATTCTGCTTGTACGCCCTCGATATGTAAGTTTTCATTCTCTTCAGTGTCGAGAATGATCTCTCCACACTCGCTGTTGTCATCTACTTTTTCAATTGATGTAAATCCAGGTAGAAGTACCTGTAGGTTCGACAGGATTCCCGCATTTTCGTTGAGAAGCTTGTCTGACAAATTCTGAATCAGCATATCGACACAAAGGAACGAAAACAGCAGAACCAAAGTAGGATTCAACAGATTTTGTTTGACTTTACTGTGAGCCTCGTAACTCTGATTACAATGTCAAATACTTCTTTCGCAAGCTTTTCAGGTGCTCTTAAAGTTTCACCGAAGCCAAATTACGTATTTTTTCTTGCAGTAGAACTGATAAATGTAACGTAGACTGAAAAATTTGTCACAAGCCTGGATTGCTGCTTAATTAAGCAGACCACTGTTTTTGAAGTGATCCAAGATTTTTCTTAAATTTCTTCTAAAGCCATGTGGATGATCTTGAATAGTTCGACAAAGGATAGTATGCTGTCATGACGTTCAATGAATATTGTTTCACAAAGACGAATAATCTTCTTCTTCTTGCTCTTTGGAGCATAAGTCTTGGATGAGATATTGAAGAATTTTCGTCGCATACTCGTATGCGTGGTTTGTAAACAAGTTGACCACATCGTTCACAATCTTGAACAGGTGGGACTAACAAGGCATTTGAAAATGCGTGATTCAAACGATGGCTATAACATTGGGTAAACATTTTTCATACGTGGCTGGACGCCACTGACATGATCAGACATATGTGTTTCATTATAATCTTGACCAGTACATTTTTTCATTCTAAGACTCAATTGTCCATAACGTTTCTGAAGAGCTTCAATTATTTTTTATAATTCTGGCTGTAAATTGGTACGAACCCTACAAAATCTTCACGAATAATTAGTTTGCACAAGTCTTGGTTTAAGTCGAGGTATCTGAAGCATGTGACATTTGTTTTGTGCCAGATATACTCATTTTCATCCCCGAGCAAGGTAAAACAGGCATTATCACGGTTCTGAATAATTTTTCTGATGATGCATTATTTTATTCTGAATATCTGCTGGACTAATGTGTAGTATTTCTGGGATTATTGAGAACATGTCTCTTCATGTTCACGTCCCCGGAATCGAACCGAAATCGCAAAAGAGCTCGGAAGTTTTCATCATTCAGTTGTGGCCGTGTCAACGACAAAGGTCCATTTTATGGTGGTCGCCTCTCAAGGATAATTCTTGGTCAGTATAGAGAAGAATGGTTTTTATTATCAGTATGATTGCTACCCTGTTTTCTTCTTTCTCTTTATCTTGCTGCGAATCCAATATAGATGCAATATCTGATATTTGTGTTAGAAAAACTTTTGTGAATTTTTGCTAATGATTCCATGTCTTGCGTTTGTTTTTATAACAGTCTGAAGCGTTTTTTGAAAAAATAATACAAAAGTTCTTGGATATTCGAGCTTAGATTTAACCAATTGAAATAAATGTTCTTTAAATTAGGACGATTTAGACAATGAACATTTATTTTCAATTCCTCTAATGTAATTCCATCCTTAAATTAGGTTCATCCATGAGTTATGACTCATCCAATTTTTATATGTATAAATGTTAAAGTTGATAACAAACATTGAACATTTTAAATCAACAAATGCCAAATATAACAAATTATATTGATCTAGATAAACAAAAAATACAATGGTGAAAAGTGTAATACGCAAATATCAAAGAAATGTCGGTTAGTGAAAGAACATAGAAGAAAATGGGACTTTTTGAGATTTATAATACAGAAAAACATGCCAAAAGATACGTGGAAAATGACTGAAATAAACCAGCAACAAATATTTGTAATGGTACAATTAATTCGAATTTTTTTATGAAACATTTTGTTTTCAAATTCCATTGTGCGGGCAATATATATTGATCTATATATTTAATGTAGGATTTTGTAATTCATCTTAAAACAGTGATATACAACTTTATATAATTCTGATTGTATGATAAAATGTAATATCTTGGCTTAGTTTTTTTCACAATTTTGTACTGCAAAATGAATAAAAATTTTATTTCACAGATTACTCGTTTTGTACAATCATTTTGTCTCAAGTTATAAATATAAAGAGAGGATAAGAGCGACTTTTTTCGTTTCTAGGTACAAAAACGCACTTAAGGACAAGTAATGATTTCGGATAAACCACAGCTTGTTATAGACTCAGAAATGTGTTAGGAAACTAGTTTGTATCTAGTCATTGAATTGTAATATTGTTTTATCCAAAATACATGAATGAATCAGGTTTTAATAATATCAGAATCCTTCCAAAATATGTTTAATACATAGTTTATAAATTTCATACATGATCATATTTACTTCACGAATTCTCACAAATACGTTAATACTTAATTTAGAAATTTGAAAGTCTAAAGGACCCCACAGTTTTTGATGGGAAAATGGCTTTTAGTCAACATCTTGGAAAATGTTCTCCAATTCTTCTTCTTTGACTTTTTTTGGGTTCAATCCTTATGGATTATTTGCCCAGATAGCACTCTTCTTTTTACTTATTCGCTGCAAAGAGTTACGCTTTCGCGTGTCTGGTCATCAACCATAACTCCTCCCAGCCTTGAATTTTAAAATTTGAATTATTTTTTATTACATTTTATATCCTAGTCTTTTAAGGAAGCTACAGTTTATTGAAGCACTACTTGCACTAGGGTTACTAAGCATGCACTCTAAGTTTAGCACAGATTGAGAAGGTTGTAAGCATTTCAAAGTAGAATTTATCTCGCACAGGTCTGTTAAGACTCTAATAGTATGTGTTGGAGATTTCCAATTTTACCACATTCACATGAGGGGGACTCACTAACTCCAATTTTGTTTAGATGTTGTGTACAGCAACATCCTATTCTCATTCTACAAATTGTGGATATTTTTCGTCTGTCCAGTTTTATTTCATAGAACCATGGTTTAAAAGGTAGTTTATTCATTAGGTTAAATAATTGATTTCCTTTTATGTTGCTGATTTCTTTCCATTCCTTTTCCCAAAGTAGCTTGATGTAATTTTTTATGTTTGGTAGTATGTCTTTATACTCTACTAGTTTAAATGTGATGTCATCTTTTGTTAAACTTTCTTTGACAAGTTTATCAGCAATTTCATTGCCTTTGATACCTGTATGGCGTGGTATCCATCCTAGTTCAATTATAATGTTTTCCTTGTATGCAGTCCAAATTATTTGTCTAGCCTTTAATTGTATAGAGTCTGTTGCGAACAGTAGTCCTCTTTTTTGTATTTTCTGGATGGCGCTATGGGGGTCTGAAAGTATCAGCGCTTTGGGGATTTGTTTTTGTAAGTTCCTTTCAGCGGCCACTGCAATAGCGAGCATTTCTGCAGAACAAATACTGTAATCGTCAGCAATTCTTGATGCCACTTTAAATTGACTTGTCTTGTGGTCATTTTATATTCCTGTTCTGTTTAGTTTGTTTTTGGATCCATCTGTGTAGAAGATTTGACTGTTGTTTCTTTCTTCAGATATTGTTGCAGGGAAGATAAGGTTCTTGGGACAGTGTTTATTCAGCCCTAAAGATACAATGGGTATATTATAAAATTGGGATTCATATTTTGACCGGAAGCATGGTAGGTTTTCGATTTTTTAAATTTTTTGATATACAACTAATGCTTTATCTAGCCCTTCTAAAATTGGAAAGTTGATATAATTTTTTATTTGGTGCTGATTTTTATATAAGTTTAGTAGGGATTTAAAAATTGTACTATTAGTTAATGAACTATGTTTGAGAATGTTTTTCTCGGCAATGCAAATTCTTCTCCATTTTAGAGGAAGTTCTCCCGTTTCTGCCAAAAGTGAGGGTATGGGTGAACTTTTCATTGCGCCCAGTCTGATTCTCAATGCTCTATATTGTACTCTGTCTAGACGGTTTAAGTTTTGCTGTGAGGTGTTGAATGTTAAGATCATTCCAAAATCTAAGTGTAACCTTACTAGTCCTTTATATATCATCATTAAAACTTTCGGATCGGCTCTCCACCAGGTGCCTGATATTGACCTCATAATGTCTATACCCTTTTGTGCCTTGGCAGTTATGTTATCGATGTGGTTGACAAGTTTCATTTTCTCATCTAGTACCACTCCCAGGTATTTAGATTTTTTCTCGTATCGAATTGTGTCATTATTATATCTCAGTTCTGGTAGTATTTGTTTGATTTTTCTTTGGCTGTATGCTACCGCATGTGATTTCTCAGTTGAAAGTTCTAGATGGTGTTCTTTCATCCAGCATTCAAGATTTTGAAGTGTTTCATTTATGGATCTTCCCATATCGGTCATTTTTTTACCTTCTGTGATTAAAATTATGTCATCTGCATAAGCCAACATTTTAACGCCGTTAGCTACCAAGTTGAAAATGTTGTTTGTATTTATATTGTATAACAAAGGACTTAGTGATGACCCCTGTGGCAATCCTTCAATTAGCTCTCCTTTTTTTGAGCATGTTTTTGAGATGTTGTCTTGAATGATAATTTTTCTTGAACATAACCTGTTTATTACATTTATAATTTCCTGCGATATTTTAATTTTAGATAATTTATTGGTTAAAATGGGTATCCTAACATTGTCATATGCGGCTTTAATATCTAGGTAAACTATAATTACAGTGTTATTATTTTTAAAGGCACTAATTATTCTATTTTGAACTATAATTAAATTGTCTGTGATTCCGCGGCCTTTTCTAAAACCTTTTTGATTTTCGTTTATAATTCCCTCTGATTCGACTTTAAATTCATTTCTATTTTTAATCAAATTTTCAAATGTTTTCATCACACAGGATTGTAGTGCTATGAATCTATAGTTGAATAATTGTGAGGGATCTTTGTAGGGTTTCAGAATAGGGCAAATTATTTGTATTTCCCAATCTTTTGGTATTGGGTCCCCAAATAGTATACCATTGAAATGTTTTAGTAGTTGAATTTTCAGAATTTTTGGTAAAAATTTCAGTTGTGATTGCGTCGGCACCAGGGGCAGTGTCTTTGCTTCTGAGATTTAGAGTTGTGTTTAGCTCGTCGATTGAAAAGGGGATTTGTTCTTTTACATCTGAATTTAGTGTAATATTTAGATTGATATTGATATCTGGGATTGTCATAATGTCAACAAAATTGTCTAAGTTAGTCTCAATAAAGTTGTTCTTGCACTGGTTATTGTTTATGTTATTAAATCTTTTTATTATTCTCCATGTTTTACTTAGATTGCTATCTCTATTTAGACCTGCACAAAAGTTTCTGAAGCTAGTTCTTTTTTTATTTCTTAGTATCTTTTTTGTTAACGCTATTGTTCTGTTCATATTTATATAGTTAGTCTTGTAAGTATTTCTGGGTGGCCATCCTTCTGTTTTTAACTAGAATCGAGCATTCTTCATCCCACCATATAGTAGGTTATTTATTGATTTTGTAACCCTTTTTTGGTGTTAAACTATCTGTGGCTTTATCAATTGTATTAATGATATTCTCATATGAAGTGTCACTAGTTTGTTGAGCTATCTGTTGACATAATGATCCATATTTTCTCCAATCTATTTTTTTAATATTTTATGCCTGTGTTTTTATACCATGTGTATTAGGTGTACTGTTGGGATAGTTTGCTACCATATTTGTCTCCTCAAATTTTACAATGATAGGAAAATGATTACTATGACCCTTATCCAGTGGAAGAGTGGTCCATTCACCCATTAAGCCTAATTGAGATGTGCAGAATGGTAGGTCGGTAATGCGTATTGCTTGTCCTGGAAGGCTGATTCTTGTGGCTGATCCATTGTTCATGCAAATAAAGTTTTCGTCCAGCAACACTTCTGCAAGAAGTTTTCCGTTGTGATCATTTTTATTGTTGCCCCATACTAAATTTTTTGAATTGAAATCCCCTCATATTATTATGTTTTCAATATTATCTCTATTCTGACATATTTACTTTAAAAATAATTTATTAATTTTTATATTATTTGGGTTGTAAATATTTATGATAAGGTGGTTCGTTATTTTAATACTTTGAATTTGGATTCCATTTGGTTTATTTCTTTAGTTAAGATGATACAGTGAAGCTGTTATATTATGTTTAGTTAGTATAGCTATACCACTATGACCTTCGATTGAATCTATTCTAAATATATTATAATTTTTAATATTCCATGATCTGCTATGTTTTAAAAATGTTTCTTGCAACATGACAATGTCAGGATTTTCCCTGTGTATTAAAATTTATAAGTTGTGACTATTAGAGTTTGTGCTTCGGATGTTCCATTATAGGATTTTGAATGTGATGTGCATTTAATTTAATACATTTCCATGTCATCCTGTTGTTTGTATAGGGCTTTGAGAATTTGGGGTTTTATTCAGGGTTACTTCTCTTTTTTGGAGTGCAGAGTTGAGGGTTTGAGAATAACTGATGAGTTCTTCTACTGGGGTGTATGGATTAGAAAAGTAGTCAGTGATGGGCTTATATTTTTGAATGGCGATGTTAAGTTCGAAGAGTTGTGCTGGCTATTAGGAGTGGCTTTTTTGTCTGTTTCTGGGATTGGGTTATAATTGTATTTATTGTTGATATTTATTGGTGAATTGAGATATAGAGGAAGGTTTAGGAGATATATATTGTGTGTCTGTTGATCATATGGAGGGCTGCTCGGACATTTCCTTTTACTGCCGGATACTACGTCTTTGTAACTTTTACTGTTATTTGGGTGATTAGTCATTGCTCGTTGAGAAATTGATATAAGTTCATTACTTACTGCTTTTCTCGCTATTGGTGGGAAATTATTTAAATTAGGTACTATACTTGCTGTGTAATTGTCTATATTTTCATTGTGTTTCCTTGGTACCTTTTTGTTTGCATCGAAGTATGACACGTTTTCGAAGCTCATGATTTCGTTGATTCTCTTTTGCCTAAGAAGTTCATCACATCCATCTGGGTTTTTTAGTTGTTCGATTATCAGGTGGGGTTGTCTACAATAAAAACAATTTTTTAGATTAGGCAATTCATTACATTTCTCCTCCTCATGGTTATTCTGTCCGCATTTTGGACATATGCTTTTGCTATGGCGTTGTTTAGCAGTGTGGTTAAATCTGTAACAATTTTTGCATACAGTTATGGGCCGAATATAATTTCTTACTTCTAGTTTATTAGCGTATATATTAACGTACCTTGGGAATGATTTGCCCTGGAATGTAAAGATATAGGTGCCAGTTGGCACATAGCTACTGTATGGTTAGTTTTGTCTTCAACTCTTCTGTTCAAACGTCTAACTTCTAAGACTTTATATACATTTTCAGATTCTTCGTTTGATTTTTTTATGACATCTTCTTCAGTGATGTTAACTCCTACACCTTTTACGACTCCTTTACAGGATATTAACGTATCCGGAATAAAAGTTTTATATCCCAGTTTTGCTATTGACTCATTGTTTTTGAAATTGTTAGCTTCAGTTGATGTTTTGAAAATGATAGCAACTATGTTTTTGAGTGAATGAAAACGACGAATACTAACTATGTTTTTGCCTTTTTTTTCTATGTTTTTTTATTCCTTCGATATGTTTGCCTAATTCTACTGGGTGTAGGTTACCTACGTTATGTTCTGAGTGCTGCATTATAATCTTAAATGGGCCTGTATCATATTTGTTGTATTGTAGGTCTTGTAGAACTGATTTTGTTCTTGAACTTGAGTTAGGTCCCTCTTGAGAGTTGGGTGGATCATGTCCACCCGATTGTTCTGCCATGTGGTTTATCGATTCACACTATTTAGCTACTTTTCGTGAAACTATTGTACTCTACCTGATTTATTTTTAATTTAGATAAAATATTATTGTGGTTTATTGATAATTTACAGAGGATGCTTATTATATTCAGAAATTAACTTATAACACCCGAACACTCTCGGTTTTGATCGTTTGTGACATTTTAAGAGTACATCGTTCTTCAAGTCATCTCAATCAAAAGTCTCCATAGTCGCAACAGTCGAAGATCTCAAATTCTTGTGCAAAAAGTTATTCTGTGCCAATAGTACAATAATAGGAGAAATCAATCGATATGTACCCTCCATATAGGATATGAATTGATTTTGTATGCCACTGAATAGAACCTGAAAAGATGGGATATGGACAGGTAAGTGATTTTTCTTGATTTTCAAGAACTGTTTGCCTAGTACAGCCACCTGAATTTGAAAAAATGTCATATTCTACTAGCTGTAGGTCCTTTACTAATAATAAAATTATTCACAATCGACTTAATCACTCTTGTCTCAGGGTGGGATCAAAATTTTTTAAATGATAATAGTTCAAATTTTATAATTTTCACGTCTTCTCTAAATTAAATATTACTCTATATTCAAAATCTCGAGTAACTGTTTATTCAATATAATAAAAGGCACTTGAATTATCTTATGACATTTATGATTTTACTGTCACTGGAAATTAACCAAATGTCACTGATTAGATCAAAATTTCTATAGAATGCAAAATGTTAAATACGATGAAAATGGATACTGAATGAATACCACAGTGAGCTGGAATCAAAATTATATTATACGATCAGATAACAAAATTACAAAAATAATTATTGTTTCCCAAAAATATTATAAAAGAAACAAAGATAGTATTTTCTACCAACCTTAATATTAGAACAACCTATGTTAGAAATCAACTAATTAAATATTTTAATCAAAAGTTCTACTCGTCTAATTTACACTGAACGTGTATCAATGTCAAATAACGCAAATTTCGGTTCAAATTGTCTATTCAAAAAATTTCTTCATTTGACGTAAAATCATGTGTAACGTTAATTTTGGTTTAGTTCAAATTATCATATAGATGCATCTATTTTTGAAATGTATTTTAAAAAGGCCTGTTAATTCTCGAGAAATAATTTAAAAACTGGACTGGACTCGCCAACTAGGAACAGGAAAACTCGTACGTATTCTAAACGTATTTAGAATTCTGCAAACTTTCTAAATATATAATTTAGAAACTGGAACCACTTACATTTTATACGATGCAATTCTTCTACGAATTATGCACGCACTGGCTTTATAATGTATGGCTTTATGATCTGATTGTATAGTTATACAATTTCTACTATATTCTCAAAAAAATTGAGACAACTCTTATTATGATGTTGTCTCGTGGAGATTTCAAATTCAACTAACTAAACTTTTTCTAAATAAATAAATCTCTTCTCCTGTGGTTACGAAAAATTCTTTTTTTAAAAAAAATACTAATTTATGTTTCCCAATAACAAAGAGAGATTTGAATTATTTTATTACAATTGTAATTCTGCTAGCAGAGACATCTGTATTTTAAAATTTCAAATATATTTTCCAAATCGTAATATAATCTATCTATCATTAGATATATTCTGCATAAATGTCAATTTAAAATGTCAAATTTGATTTGTATACCGAATCTTTCAAAATTATTGATTCTACATATAATACAATGTGTATCGAAAGTATTGCATACAATTATAAATAATTTTCCTTATTTTAACGTTTCTTTCAAATTTTAAATAGAGGAACTGTATTAATATATATGGGATACAAAAAGGGCTCAGTTCCCGTTTGGTATCCCGATTAAACCGAACGCCCTTTCAACAATTAAGTAACATCAAATACAATATATATATATTGGTAAAAGTAAACAAAATATTAATACTTTTCAGAGTTTAGCTTCGCAACATAACTTAAAGGGGATATAGCATTACGTTGCTACACTATATGTTTTGCGCCAACTATACATATCAATTATTCCTATTATAGACCTTTTTGCGCGAGAATATGAGATCTTCAGCTTTTGCGACAATGGAGATTTCTGATCGGGATGTCTTGGAGAACATTTTCCAATTGGTTTCAAAGAGTTTGACTGAAAGTAATTTTCCCATCAAAAACTGCGGGGTCCTTCAGCTAACTTGAAAATATCAATATTTGAAGTGTAATAAATTATTACTTTCTTGCAATATTATTCATAATAAACTAGAAGGGTTATATTTCGTCGAAATTCATTTAAGGAGCTTCAAAGATATACTGTATGTTCTATTAAAAATAAAGAGCGTGTTGTGTTTGAACAGCGCACAGTTAAATTCAAAAGTTATTGTAAAATAATGACACATCCAGTTCTGTACCATAAATGGTTTCAACGCTTTATATATGATTATATTCCTGTTGCAAAAATGCTTATAGAAATAATTGTGTCTAACAAAATTATCTTTGTATTAGCATATTCATGACCATTGTCCACATTCCGTACATTTCTTCTACTCGTCTGTTTGTACAATTATTTTTCAGTATAAAGTAATGTAACGGGTGTAAGTATTTTAACTAGTAGTGGCTTTATTGGGTTAAATAACTTTTGAAATGCTAGTATGTTCTGTTTGCTTTTCTAATCAGTGTACACATCTTTTCAGAGTAGCCATGCATCTAAATTAAGAATCCTTTAATAATTGTATGCAAGTATATACAGGTTGTATTAATTATTTGATTATTGTTTTAGGGTGTTGTTTGTTTTTCTGTGCATGATGGATTATGATCATTCCATTCTACTTTAAGGAATCGGTACAACAAAGAAGCCATTAGAAAAGTTACAATCAACATCTGATGAACAAGTTCCATTCAAGTGATTGTTACTCTTCTAATTTTTATGCAGTCAATTCCGATTTATCTATTAGTCAACAGTTAGCTTGCAAAAATCTTTCCCACATATACACATAAAATGGATATTAGTAAATTCACTAGTTATTTTTATATATTTATTATAACTAGAATAAGTATTTTTATGTTTTTTACAGTCATTGTGAGAATAAAGTACTATATTTCATTTACCATACAGTAAGATTATTTTTATTTCAAGATTTTTGACGGAATTTAACGAAGCAAGTAAATTTTACTGTGAATTATAGTTAACAATAGAGATAATTCACAACGCATTTTTTGGGTACATTTTTTCAAAAGTTTTCCTTCACATGAGATATTTCGTGAAATTTGATAAGCATCTCGAGCGAATCAGTATTTCTTCTACATTGAAAACCATCACATTTAATTCCAACTGTCGTTCTTTGGAGGTGTAACAAGTTTTAATATTGAAGGAATAAAAAAGGAGACATCGAAATTCTGCATGACATGTACAGGTTGGTAAATTAATTTTGGCAGTTGACAATGCGCGAGAAAACTATACAATTTGACAACGTTGTAAACGCAGTTACCGGGAAGAGCAGGTGACGTACATTCCGCATGCAAAGTTTTAAAGGTTGTGAGGCTGTTAATACGTACGAGGGTAACACAATATTTTGAATTTGGATTTAAAAAAAATAAATTGTGGCACATGTATAATGCTATATAAAATCGAGTTTACAAAACAAAATAACATTAATGTGTTCTTTATTATTAATTAAATGAATAAGGAAATAAAAACCAATAGATTTTTTTACGAACATTGGTTTCTTTGTACAGATTTAATTATTTATTGCTTCAAAAACCATACGGGGAATTCTATAATTACCCTTTATTATTTTATGTGATTTAAATAATAAATAGATTCCAAGAGACATAAACTTTCACCTTTACTTCAAATTAATGTCTTTTAAGTGGCCCCTTCATAATATTCGTCATTGAGGTTTATTTGTATATAAATTGGAAGTCAGGTAGATTTTGTAGATAAAGCATACAATATGATAAGGGTTGTTAAACGACTTTCTAAATTAAACAATGGCCAACAATTTTTCCTATCTGTTCGTAGTAATAGTTAATGACATACCTTCCTTTCTAAAATTGTTATTCTTAATAATATGTAGTAGATAATAATGTAAAAATTCGGGTTTATACATAAAATTTAAAAACAAATTGGGGAAATCGCCTTTAGAAATGGTCTAATAAGTATACTAATAATATCAATAAAATATTAAAGCTTTTTTGTGGTAGATATTTCCACTTTCATATGTAAATTCTTGGGTTGTTTGCAAAAAAATCTTGATTCTGGGTGCCGTCAATTATTGTTTATTTAGAACTATGTACATATGTGCTACAAATATTATATTACTCTAATATCTACAATTTTATAATACCTTTTTACATTTGTTGCGTTTAATGTATTCAGTCATACCACCTACAAACAAACACTATAATGAAAAATATGTTTTAGATGTACAGGGATCATCAACCATAAAATAATGATGTGCATCTACAAATGATTCTTCAAAATTATTTTCTATATCAACTTCATCATCCTTGCTATCTCCGTCTTCGGTCAAATTAATAATAATATCTACAGTATCTAAAAGTGGTTCATTGTTCATATATTCATCTTCAATCTTTATAACATGTTCACATATAACTTTCCAATCATTTGCAGAAGATGTGTCAACAAATTCATTACAGAATTCTCTAACCTTTGTAAAATTGAAGGTAACATTTCGTTTGGCCACATATTCTTTAAGTGCCGCCCAAACACTTTCGATCGGATTTCATTCCGGGTAAAAAGGGGGTAGCCTTAAAACTTGCAATCCATGTCGAATAAACAATTCATCAATTTTATAAGTTTTATATTGCGGTTTGTACAATTTTGCAACGTTATAAAGATCCGGTTTTAACATTTGTTCACTGTAATTTATGTTTCTTTCAGAAAGCCAGTTTTTTAATTGTTTAGTCCAAGCAGTCGTAGGTAATTTTTCATTTAGATCATTGCGATATGGGGCGTTATCAATTACCACAACAGCGTTTTTTTGGTAGGGTTGGAATAACTTTTTGTTGTACTCACTTCTCATAATTTTCGTACGCCATTTCATTATGATAATCTCCTGTTTTTGACTGGGAGTTCCACATAATACCAGCATTAGGTACAAAACCATTTTCACTTCCTGCATGCACAATGATGAGCCTATTACCTTTTGAAACGGATTTTCTTAATCCTTCATTACTCTTCTCGCTCCATCCTTTAAGGTGCATGTGACATGAATGAATGTATGTTTCATCCATATAAATGATAGGTTTGTTCTGTTCTCTGCACCTATTTATGTTTCTTAAATATAGTAGGCGTAAATGTCTGGCTTTATGACGTTCCATTAAAAAACTTCTGTTGTTTTTCATGATGGTCCAACGAAAACCCAAAGAATGTATTTGTTTTCGCAGAGATTCGCGACTTCCTGCGAAGCCATAACTATCTGCAAAGGTTTGGTGTACATTTCTTAACGTGGGTACTGTTTTCTCGGATATGTGATAATTTGTTATGCACCTTCTAAGCACAGTTTAGTCGAATTGATTCATACGGATACTGGACGTTCTTGGTTTTTTAGTAAGCACATCAGTGTCAGCATTACTTCCTGCCAGAGCTTCTTTTTTAATACGGGAAAGCGTTCTTTGGCTAACTTTCGTAGCAGCAGAAACTCGTTTGATGACCTGACAATAAAATAAGTCGATATAAATGTTGTATTAATAGTTTTACTCATGTGTATTTTTATACAAATAAAATGAGGAAGTAGTTAAATTTGTTTTCGGTGACCGTTCTTTGAAATAAAAAGTTTTGTCGTGGTTTTCGGCCATTTAAAAGTATTAAATTCAAAAATATTATATTACGTTTCAATTCGTTTTTTTAAGCGGTCTGTAGATTTTAGTTCAAACATATTTTGATATGACCAAGCCGTAGTTGTAACTGAAATCGGAAGATGGTTCAAAACAAATAATAAAACCGAAACGTAATAGAGATAGGTATGAAATGAGAATAATAATTATAATTATAAGATAAAAACCTATTACATTTAAATAGGTATCTTCACAAAATAAACATGTGCCCTTTTATATACTCCTGTAGACAAAAACATAATAGTTATTTATGCAACAAGTGCATATAAAGTGGTGCTTTTTTCATGAATGGAAAAATTGACGAATGAGCCGCAGGCGTGTGAAATCCAAAACATGTCTCATTTAGGTTGCTCTAAATGTACTAAAAATGGCGTCGATTTGTTTGTCATGATGACATAACGGTGCATTAAATTGACACATGAGTGCATAAAATACTTTGTCTCATCCTAATGTCACTTTTTTAAATCGTTTAACAAATACATATTTCATGTACGAAAATCGATTTAAAGAATTTACTATCGAGTGTAAATTTGTTAAATAATTACTTCGATTTACAAATTTTATTGAAATAATTAAAACTTACCTTTGTTAATGGAATTGTTGACTTGCCATTGTTTGCCTCTTCGGTCATAAAATTTAAAACGTTCATAATTATTTCACGACACTGCTGACTCAACTTTTTATGAACAACTTTACTTTCTGGGGTCGCCATAACAAGTTAGTATTGCACAACCCCAGTAATCACACTTTTCTCTGAACTGTACTGTCTAAACGAAGCTTACGAATTCTGCCAGCGAAGTGAGATCTTGCAATCCGCATACGTCTTTGCTACGGCGCATCAGACGTTGCCAAACTTCCGACTGTCAAAATTAATTTGCCAACATGTAATAATTATTCTTAAACGTAAATATAAGCTCAAAATTGAATAACGAATCAGCCACAACAATATTTCAAAATACTTTGGTTGTCGTTTTTTCTTAGAGGGAAAGTATGTTATCTCTAAGAAACAAAGCCTTATGGCTTTCTCATTTTCGTATGTAGACGATTTTCTCAAAATGCTCATATTAACATTGTAACGCTCTTTCGTCGTTACTTGTCGGTTTGGCGCCTTTACTACAGGTGACGGGTGGCCTCTGCCGCCAGTTTTTTATTGTGGTTCGCTTGCTCCGGGAATAGTATTGCCAATGTATTGTACAACACAAAGCGGTCCATTTTCTGCAATGCTCTATGTTTTGGCGATGGTATACACAATATGTAGTCTGACAATCCATCGTTCGGTACAGATCACATTATAATGATATTACTCTGAAATGCACAGTATTTTGTAGTGGATGTGAATGCGTGTCCAAGCTCCGTTTCGTTGTCGGCTCCAGCCATATTGAATAAAATAAGTATATCCTTCATAATACATAATGTAAAACTTGTGTAGGCATTAAATAAAAAATATAGTGAACTATTTTTTTTTATTTTTAGGATTTTATTGTTAATAATATACAGAGAAAATTTGTAACTTGATTTATTCTAGTTTTATTTTTATTTCAGTAAATAAAAAAATGCTCGGATACGACAATATTCAATTTTAATTTATTCTTTACAAAATAAAATCTATTGCAATTTGGCGTTCGGTACATTTTTTCAAATACTTAAACTAATGTTTGCATTTAACGGGCTCCTTGTTGGAAGTCCTTCCAGCTTGTACTAAACCACTTGATGGTAAACCTCTAAATTTACGGCGGGATATTGATGTTGGCCGAACTTTAATTTTTCGTTGTTTTCTTCCGCAAAGACGAGACTTGTTACCATAAAAATAATTACTTGTGATGGTGTTTTTAAGGTTTGTAGGAGTGAATTAAACTTTTTCATTGTAAGAGTTGTTTAGGCATCGTGATTTTCCTCTAGTGCGGAAATTAAACGATCAAAGTGTGCACACATTCTAGCAATTTGCGCGTTAGATTTTTCCTGATTATCATTGTCAATAATAACGACATCTGGACTGCCATTACATGATAACGCAGATGTGATGACAGATGAAAGGCAATAGAACATTCACAAAAAATTTCAGCACGAATAGATCAAGGTGAACTGACTACTGATAGCGAAAAAAATGTTAATATCATCGGCAATGCACTTCAGGAGAAAAGTAAAAACTCAAGTGAATACGCCACAAATACCACTATCCATATCCCTACTCATGTTATACAAGACAGATTTTCTTTAGATCTTCCTTTCTTTCTCCAAGAAATCCTGTATTCCCTCTCGTCCTGTAAGAACTCAGCTCCAGGTCTAGACAATATTCCTTTTCAATTCTTAAAAAACTTGTCAACAAATGCTCTGGTGAAATTATTGAGTTTGTACAACAAATCTGGGTTAACAGAGAGTTTCCTCACCAATGGAGAGAATCAATCATCTTACCAAGTAAAAAGCAAGACAAATCTCCTATTTGACTAACTAGTACTGTATGTAAGCTACTAGGAAAAATGATAAATAAAAGATTAATTTGGTATCTTGAAAAACATAAACTTCTATCCCCTACTCAATCATGCTTTAGACCTCAACGCAGTGCAAGTGATAATCTAGCTCTTATTCAGATTTGAGCAGGGATCGATACTGAGCCCCACTCTATTCAGCATTGCCATAAACGACATTTCCTCAAACATCCGATCTCCCGTCAAAATTGCCCTCTATGCTGACGACTTAATTATATTTTGTCATGGCAAGAACACTACCACTACGTCGAGAGTACTTCAAGAAGCAGTCGGTCAATTGCAAAAATGGTCCGACAAAACGGATCTCCAGTTTTCGGCAACGAAGTCCAGAGTTATCAAATTCAGTAGAAGAACCACCATCTCTTCAAATCCGCTGATAAGATTGAATGGAGACGACATTCCAGTAGTCGATCAACTTAAAATCCTGGGCCTGACTTTTGACAGCAAGCTTAGCTGGAAACTACATATTCGGGATATTAGAGGGAATTGCTTGAGCAGACAGAATATTTTAAAATGCCTATCACACCACCAATGGAGAGCTGAAGAGGAAATACTTCTTAGTGTCTATCGCTCTTTAATCCGTTCCAGATTAGACTACTGGTGTTATATTTACATGTCCGCTTCAAAATCAGCATTAAGTTCCCTGAATTCTGTACAAAATACTGGCCTTCCAATTTCCTTAGGTGGTTTTAGATCTATCCCACCTGAAAGCCTTAGCTGTGAAGCCAATGAGCCTCCCCTGTGGCTAAGACGACAACTTCCCCTATTATCATACTCGTCTAGAGTATCTGCCGACCCCAACAATCCAGTCTACACGTTGTTAACACCTAAACGTATAAGTCATAATGTATCTCCAAAACGTAAGTCCCTGGTAGAAATTCTCACCTCCTTACTTGGCGATATTAATCAATCTCATACAACTCATAGTCTAGCTTCCCCCACGGCACCATGGAATACCAACTTGCCCAACTCCAATTTATCGTTAATTCAGTATCCAAAGTCCGAAACATCTCACGAATTTCTGAGAAAATCTGGCTAAGAAAAAGAACACTAAATAATTGAATCCCATTGTATCTTCCAAATACAAACTCTCCCTGAATCACTCAACACTGCTTTGAACTTAGCAGTTAAAGTAGTGAATCACATCAAATCCAGTGCTTTGAACACCAGATTTTTTCGAGTGTTGTGTCAAGAACTGAATAGTGCTCGCAATATTGTTCAACTTGAAATCAGAAGTTGAAATATTTTTGATGAGTTGCAAGTGAAGAACTGTACAAGAAATTTTACAGAAGGCAAATTTATCTTTTACCTGGCATATTTGTCAAACTATTTCGAAACAATAAATCTTCTGATCCTAAAGATCCATGGTTAGAAAAGTACTTTGAAGAACTATGATGCAATTAAGAGTTTTTCTGAGAAGATGGCTCTTTGGCAACGCCGCCGACAGAATTCGGAGCCGAACTTTTTTTCCTTTCCAAAATTAAACAACCTCTATGATATCCAAAGTCTTCCAAAAGACCTAGTAAATGAAATGAAGGACCCAGTATCTGAGCCTATTTCCGAGATATAAGCTAGGAAAACTGGGAATACAAGTTAACAAGAGACCCCTTTCAAATCAACATTGATATACTTCCTGATAACATTCAAGAACCCACAATTAAGTTGCAATGTGATTTCAAAGATAAAGTGGATTTCCCGAACATGGATCTCGAATATTTCTGGCTACTATTATATCTTCCTGTTTAGCAATGGAGGCAGCCAGGTTGCTTGTACAATTTTCATCAACTTATATATGCGAGTCAGGATTTTCAGCCCTGGCTAATATAAATCTAAATACTGAGCCAGACTTGATGTATAAAGTGACCTGCAGTGTTCTTTGTCAAAATTGTAACCAAACATACAAAAAATAGTTAACGAGAAACAGTGCCAGTCCTCACACTAGTACTACAAAAGTAATGAACATTTTTCTGGTTATATTATTGATATTTTGTTGTGATTTTTTCGATGATTTGTGTAATTAAAATTTGTAGTTGAAAAAATATGATTTTATATTCCTTACCAGAGTATGTCTAGCCTAAGTTTACAGTCATTTTACTCAAACATAATCTAAGTAAATTTATCATATATAAGTCTAAATTAACTTAATCCGTAAAGGAAGTCGTGACCCCACATCAAAGTATGATGGGGGGCTCAGAGACTGAAAAGTTGAAAACCCCTGATTTAAAGGAATATTTTCGTATCCCCTGAAATTGTAGTACTTTGATTCACATTTTAACAAAATTCAACCCTAATCGTTTTTATAGGCAATAATAATGATAATAAAGAGAAGCACATAATGAATAATCCTGTATAGCTGTCATTAAAATAAAATTCAGTTTACAGTTTGATCGAAATTTATTTAAAACATTATATACAATACAAAATTCTTGTAATAGGAACAAAATGAACACCTCCGAGTTTCATCCAATTGAATCAATATATAGTTATATCAATGGTTCTTAATATTAGTAAAATGAGTAAAACAGATACATGAGAGATTAATAAATATTTTAGCTATTCAAAGGTAAACATAAACCAGGTACTGCAAAAAATAATAAAATTTTCTTCCCAGAAAGATAGAAATAAAATCAACAAAAATGAAAATTAGTTATTATATTTACAATAATATAAGATAACTTCATTTAATCAAGTGTTGTTAGTCATGATAATAAAAATACCCAACATCCAGAAAATTTACCAACCAAGGATTCCGCCTGTAGCAATGGAAAATTATCAAATATATCAAGTGTCTTTTTTTGTACCAATATACTTTTGCAAAATTTTCGAACGGCCATTTCAGTGCTACTAATTCACATAGGTATTTGATTTGAATTATCCGCGATATATTTCTTTGAGCTGTACAATGTATCCAAAGCATCAATTTTTTTATATTGATTTGTGATAATAGATTTATTTTGATATATAATGTTGTAAGGTACCAATATCAAATTGTATCGTGTTTATAACATTTACTGAATCTAACATATCACATACATGATGTTTCCATTTTGAGCAAACGTCCATTATACATGTTGCTATCTATACAATTGTCTGAACATAACCAATTCGTCGAGCTGCGTATATACGATACTTTTGACTAAAATCTATCAATTGAGTGAATGAAACGACGAGTACTCAGTGTATATTTATTATTAAAATGCAGCTAAGCGCTTTCGGCCATTAGGCCAATCTCAGAGCTGCCGCCATAAAAAAATTATATAACGGGTGTCAAAAAACATCCAGTGAGTCAAAATGAACAGAGTGATGAAAATAAACAGAACAGTGACAATGAAAATAAATAACACAGTGAAAAGGAAAGTGAACAAGCTGGCGAGCATAACAGTGAACAAGCTAGTGGAGATAACAGTGAACAAAACATTGCTCACGAGAATGATCAAAGCAATGAGCAAGAAAGGCCTCCAAGAGCGACGAGAAATAAAAATGTCCTAAGAGGTAAAAATAACCACCTGTGGTCATCTGTAGTTCCTAAGAGGAGAGGTCGTTTGAGAGCTGTGAACATTGTTTTACATTTTCCCGGCGCTAAAGGTGATACTACAAAAGTAGAAACCCTTTTAGAAGCTTGGAATTTGATTACCAGTGAAGATATAATTGAAACAATTACCATAAGCACCAATAAACAAAAGGATTTAACTCAGCGTCAAGTTGCACACTTGAAAAAAGTTCCAGAGGAAATGCAAGAAAGAAGAAATAATGGAGAAGATTTATTCATCCGATACATTGGTGGAACTCCTCGAGTAACAAAAAACTTAAAGTAAATAATGTTCTCAGTGATGATGGTAAAATTAATCTTTATTATCAAAATGTTGGAGGTCTCAGCAGGACTAAACTTAGTTAACTGGAATATTCGATTTTAGGGTCCAATTATATTATTATCCTTGTAGAATTATGGCTAAACAAAGATTTTTGTAATGAGGAATTAGGTTTAAACGGTTATAATATATTCAGATTTGATAGGGATGAAACAAACACTGACAATAAACGGGGAGAAGGTATTTTAATTGCCGTAAAGTCTGAGATTAATGTTAAAACAGTTGAAATTTATATAAAAAACCATAAAATAATAATTGGGAGAGTCTATATACCACCATCTTCAACTGTTGGGATCTATGAACAACACACTCATGATGTTGATCATGTTTTTGATAATAACAAGGATTGTGAATTTATTCTGGGTGGGGATTATAATTTGCCTGAGGCTGTTTGGTTTAATGATGATTTTGGTTTAAATGTAAACTGTTCAGCAAACTCGCCTGCGATCACATTAAAAAACTCTTTTGGTTATTATCGTCTCCGTCAAATAAATACCATAACTAATAGTCAACTTAACTTTTTCATCAATGAAAGATATTTGTATCTCTGAACCATTGAATTTACTGTTACCAAACAGTGTACATTGCACTGCAATTACCTGCCACTTAGAATTCAACAAAGAGCAGCAACTTCAATATGAAGAGGTGTATTATGATTTTAAAAATGCAAATGATTTTGAAATTAACAACTTTTTCGCCAGTGTCAATTGGAATGACATGCTGGAGGGAAATTTAGAATTGGATCAGGTTCTTCAGATGTTTTACAAAATAGTTTACTCTGCAATTGATATGTTTGTACCAGTGAAAAAATTCAGAACCTCAAATTTTCCCGTATGGTATAGCACTCAATTGAAAAAAAGAGAGTGCATAAAAGATTTAAAGTCACTGGAGATATAGATAATTATCAACAATTTAATAATCTCAGAACAAGATGTAAACAGCTGTTCGAGATGTTGGCATATTATTTGATTCCAAAGTTACGTTGAAGACACATATTGAGGTTTCGAAATAATTTAAATTATTGGGCTTCATTGCAAGATCTTCAGATACATTTTCCCTTTGCACTTCTAAAATATTACATTGCTCTTTCGTACGATCAGTTATTGAATATAATTGTATGATATGGTGTCCATTTTATCAGGCGGATATCAATAGAATTGAGAAAGTCCAAATAAATGTGTAAGGTCATGTGCATTCAAACTTTGATATCAGAGGAGAAACTATTAATATTCCGACATTTTGACTTTATCAAGTTTGGATCATCGAAGGGCTGAGATTGATTTGAGATTTCTGCACAAGGTTGTAAATGGAGCTAGAAGTTGTCCAAATTTAATTAAGTCTTTAAAAATGAATGTTAATCCTAGAAGAATAAGAATTTCATAAATGTTCTTGGTTCCTCATCACAGTACGAACTTGGCCGAAATGAGTCAATTACAAGGGTAGTTAAATAGGCAAATAAAAATTGTGCAATAATTGATTTATTCGACGCGTCCACATATTCATTCAAAAATCAAATGAGACACATTAATTTGTTGTAATTTAGTTTTAGTTGATTATGATTGTATTTGTTGATAAGGTACCTTAAACATTAAATTAACTGTCTCGACCCTTACTTCGTGGAATCTGCTCATATTAGTGTTTTAATTGAAACTCACGGTTTCTAGTTAATTCCACAATATGATAAAAGTTATTGAAAATTCTAAAAAAACGACAATTGTTTCGATAAATCAATATCATCGTCAGAATGACAGAAGTTACATTTCATTTGATGCCTACCTGATGTTTTTTTAGGCATCAAATGAACTGTAACTTCTGTCATTTAAATATCAGTGTCGTGGAATCTACTATATATTAAAAATGTTGGCAATTTTACTTTCCATTTGATGCATTATGGTATTTTTTACAAAAAATATTTAGAACTTGCGATTTTGATGAAAAGAACCCAAAACTTCAACTACCACGTCCGTATGAGTACACGGTACAAGGATTAAGTATATCAGAAAAAAATTAACTCTAATGTAAGTAGACACGAAAGTGTTGCCTTTCAATATTTTTATAACACAAACTTTATTTTATTTGATACAAGTTATTTTCACATTAAAGATATTCAAAAAAATATCGAGTTCAGAAACCTCTCACTGTAGAACAGAATGGCTCCGGTTTATAAGAGCGATATTTTAAACGCGACATATTAAAACCGCAATACTCAGGAAAGCGATATATCAAAACATACAATCAAAAGAGCGATGTTAGCTCTAAAAACAATGGACTGTAGTTGTAGTTAATTATGCAATTAGCGAATCGACAACATATACAATAAACTCTAATTTAAATGTACTTACCAAAGATGCCGGTGTCTGCAGTTCACTATGAGTTTCCACAATCGATCGTTTAACTTATAGTGGAAAGTCCTGGCCTTTGTGACACTAACTAAAGTTTATTACAATGTCTATATTTGCGAATAAAATGTAAAACAAAATAAAAGAACTTGACACACGTCGCGGTTTTAACTGATTTTCAGCGGTTTAACAAAATGAGAGAATCAAAGAGTTATTTTAGAACAAACTGTTCCTCAGCGAAAGCATTAATGACCAGAATTAAAAACTAGTCCTTTCCCAGAATGTGAAAAAAATCCGTATCGAAATGTAATGAAAATAATCCATGAGCGGCGCACGGTGTGAAAAAAAGAATTTTCTTGTTCGTAAACCTAATATCTCACGTTTGAGCGGACCGAATTGGATGACATTTTGTTTACGTATAGTTCAAGTTATATGGAATAAGGAAAAATTATTGAAGAGGCCGAAAATAGTTTTCCATGGCCCCAAAATTCAAGGAAAACAGGCCCCATTTGCAATTTTAGCTACAAATTCGATGCCATTTTTAGTATTCATGATATATTTTGGAAAAAAACTATGTTACTCATACATTTTAGCCTACTGAACTTGAATCCAACGAATAAAGTTATCAGCGAAATTCCTTCTTTCAGGAAAATTCACTTAAACATAGAACATCGTGCATTTCTTGGCAAAAAGACGCATATATAATTACTGAACTTTTTATTTTGATAGAAAGCATTATAAATTTCATAAATTGTTTGGTATTAAACATTCCTAAGGCAAAAAACAAAAGTAAGTATGTAGCACAGCAAATAACTTGATTGTCGCCTGAAAAATGTGGTGCGCATTACTTTTTTCGTTAAATTTTTATGTTTTATATAAAATTATTACTTATTTAGTACAATCTTAAAAATGAGTTTAGGTATTCATTTGTTCTTCTCACCAAAACAAATGAATACCTACCTAAACACATTTTTAAGATTGTACTAAATAAGTAATAATTTTATATAAAACATAAAAATTTAACGAAAAAAGGAATGTACACCACATTTTTCAGGCGACAGAGCAAGTTATTTGCTGTGCTACATACTTACTTTTGTTTTTTGCCTTAGGAACGTTTAATACCAAACAATTTATGAAATTTATAATGCTTTCTATCAAAATAAAAAAGTCAGTAATTATATACGCGTCTTTTTACCAAGAAATGCACGATGTTCTATGTTTAAGTGAACTTTCCTGAAAGAAGGAATTTCGCTGATAACTTTATTCATTGGATTCAAGTTCAGTAGGCTAAAATGTATAAGTAACATAGTTTTTTTCCAAAATATATCATGAATATTAAAAATGGCATCGAATTTGTAGCTAAAATTGCAAATGGGGCCTGTCTTCCTTGAATTTTGGGGCCTTGGAAAACTATTTAGGGCCCCTTCAATAATTTTCCCTTATTCCATATAACTTGAACTATACGTAAACAAAATTTCATCCAATTCGGTCCATTCAAACGTGAGATATTAGGTTTACGAACAAGAAAATTCTTTTTTTCACACCGTGCGGCGCGCCGAATTTTATCGAAAATAAGAGCGTGGCACGAACAGAGCGACGTATCAAAAAATTGACAATTATAAAATCAATATATAAAAAAGCGATATATCGAAATAACAGCGACAATTACAATGGCGATAAAGATCCCACTAAGGGTCATTTAATGGGTTATTTTTTCCTTCAAAACCGGGGCCTCGCCTTTTCTTATCAAGATGGGGAAGGAGAAATATATTTTTCAATAGATAATTTTACTACTCTTATGATTTGAAAATATAATTTCCTCTTTTTGGACCCAAAACCGCTCGCGTTTTTTAGCGATTGTGATAAATGTCATTTTGATGTGTTAATAGTTTTAAACTTGATACATGTTATTTTGATGTGAAAATAGTTTTGCCAAAAAAAATGGAAAGTTTATCTCAAAAGGGCAAATCGATTCTCTACTACGAGGGGTACCGCTACAGAGGAGATAAATCCTTCTCACGGTCAACTAATTGGCGCCATTCAAAATCGGGATGCAAGGGAAGAGCTATTTCCGAAGATGCGACGGGTATCAAAAATATCACTCCCCGCATAATTGAAATTCAAATTGGCAAATTCAACATAACCAACTCTGAAACTAGGCATAGGCCAGTTATAGTGGAATTTACATCGCTTCTGAAGAAGAATGAAATATTGAGTTCTCGAAAGAATTTAAGGAAATCAGATATTTTTATTAATGATAATTTAAGTAAATATATGCATAACCTGCTGAAAGAAGCCAAATTAAAATATGGTAAGAAGAAAGTTTGGTAATCTAATGGGAGAGTTTGTGTTAAACTCGACAACAATGTAAAAATTATTCGTGAATCGGCTGATCTTCAATAGAACTATACTGAAATTTTTAAAACTTGTTTATTGTATTTGTTCGGTTTTTGCTATGATAAGAAAGGCACGTTTCATATTTTGATTGTGTTAGACAGTATTTACGTTTTTTGTTTCAATAGATAAGTACTTCTAGAATTTATGGGCATTAAATTGAAATTCGATAAATAAAAACATTACATTACATTTTTCTTTGTGATACAGATTGTCTAAATTATTATATAGGAGTTAGATACATGAATTGGTTCATTTGATTTTCACATTTTTAGGGAGTAGTTATAAGAAAGCAGAATATCCTGCTAATCAGTTTTATCCTTTGTATTATGTATATAATAAGAGCTCGCAGCTAACATCATGACATGATAAAGTTAATGGATCTAAATGTCTATTATCAAAACTGTCGTGATTTAAATACTAAGTACAACGAATTCTATACCAACTCTTCAGATGTTGAATTTGACATTATTGTTGCGGTTGAGACGTGGCTGCAGGAGGGGATTGGGGATGGTGAATTAGTTAATACAGATATCTATAATTTGGTTAGGTCTGATAGGAATCTGGATTTTACAAATAAATTTACTGGGGGGGGGGAGGAGGTGGGTGTCTTAATCGCCATAAGAAAAAGATTCAATATACTTTCTGTGCAATTTACATTCCTTCGGGCAGTAAATTGTTCGGATACGAAGCTGCCTTTGAGTTCTTGCAAACTAATATTGTGGATGTAGACAAAACGTATATAATTGGTGACTTTAACATTTCTTATTTAACAGGAACACATTATGATACAACTATTAGAAATAATAATATTATGCAAACCCTTCAGGACTTTATTGAATTTAATGGATTTAAACTATACAGTGTTGGGAACATTACGAGGGAACATACGTTTTACTGTCAATGTGTTAGAAAGCGACAAAATACATATAAATTCAGTGTATTAGTCCTCTTCGCTAACAGGGTATCATAAAGTGAGGAACGAAATAACTGTGTAATGGGATGTCTGCAGGTACCGCCTTCGAGAAGCGTACAGTAGCTCTTATGTCTGGCTTTTACTTACAGTTTTGAATAAACAAATTAGAAATGCATTCAGGCTATTACTAGTCACATCTTCAAGTGATTTTTTAGTGTTACTTATTTCAAATACCTATTAGGTAGTTTTTAATTTATTGTTCAAATTATATTAGCGTGTACTACCCGAACTGGTATAGTGAATTAATATATTACTACTGAATTAATTCTTTGTAAATTAATCATGAACGGATAAACGAAAGTAATGTTGATTTTTTTATTGTTCATTGCATTAAGCTATCAGTATAGTACAATCTTATTATTTCTCAATTAATAAACTGTTCACATTACACATCTGTATTTCTAACATTAACTTCTTTCATTGCGATCATTAACATAATGGGTTGTTTATACAACATTTTGCTGTGGTAAAGTGACTAGTAATAGCCTGAATGCATTTCTAATTTGTTTATTTAAAACTGTAAGTAAAAGCCAGACAAAAGAGCTACTGTACGCTTCTCGAAGGCGGTGCCTGCAGACATCCCATTACACAGTTATTTCGTTTCTCACTTTATGATACCCCGTTAGCGAAGAGGAGTAATACACTGAATTTATATGTATTTTGTCTCTTTCTAACACATTGACAGTAAAACGTATGTTCCCTCGTAATGTTCCCAACACTGTATACAGAAATTACGAATCACTTAGGAAAAACACTAGATCTAGTTATTAGCTCCGTAAATAATTGGAACAACTGTGTGGTAAGTAAAGATTGTCTTCCATTTATCAAAGAAGGTCTGTATCACCCGGCATTAGATATTAGTATAAAAATTTGGTCTAGTAATATATTATCTAAATGAGTCAAGAAAAACAAGGTATAATTTTAAGAAAGCCGATTTTATTAAACTAAGTCAGAGTGTTGAGGACGCTGATTGGCAACCAGTTTTGGATGAAAATGTTGATGTTAATGTAGCACTACAGATATTCTATGACATATTTAATAATATTATTGAAAATTGTGTGCCAAAGTTAAATGTTTACGATGGTGGCGAAAGAAAAAAAATGAACTAAATAGTATTATTAAGGCAGAGGAACGTAAATATTTAAAAAATGTGGAAGAAAATATTAAAACTAATGTAAAAAATTTCTGGAATCATGTCAATAATAAAAGAGATAATAATAATACAAGCTTTAGTAATTATATCTGGAAAGGTGAACAGGTTGAGGAAGGGGATACAGCGGAAAAATTTGCTAAATTTTTTTCATCGGTATATTCAACTAACAAAGCATCTTATACACTAAACTTTTTAGAAGACAATTCAGTTATTAATTATTTCTGCGAATTAACATATACTACTGAATTTCAGTCCAATAATGCCATACAAAAGTTAAAGCCTAAAAAAGCTGCTGGGACAGACGGAATTCCGCCCTATATAGTGAAAGCTTGTAGTGATTGGTTGAAAAAGCCGTTAAAACATATATTCAATATTATTATTGCAACCAAGGTATATCCTACAGCTTGGAAAACGGCAGTGGTAGCACCTATATTTAAGTCAGGTAATAAAATGGATATTGAAAATTACAGACCGATTTCTATAATGTGTGCACCAGCTAAAATGTTTGAACAAGTTATCTACTTAGATCTATATAAGTATGCAGAGAAATATTTAGCTCCTCAACAACATAGTTTTTGTTCAAATAAATCTATAACCTCTAACTTATTTTTATTTAGTAACAGTGAATACGACACTTTTCAGAATAAAAAGCAATTGGATATTATATACTTGGATTTTAGAAAGGCGTTTGACAGTGTAGATCATGATAGGCTGCTATGGAAATTGCATGGGTTGGGTTTGTCGAATGTTATTTTATTATTAAAAAGTTACTTACAAAGTAGATATTTAATTGTTAATCATAATGGTAATACATAGGGTAAATTCGAACCCAACTCAGGCGTTCCTCAGGGTTCAATTTTAGGTCCTCTTTTATTTATTTTTTTCATTAATGATTTACCCTCCGTTATAAAAAACTATGAGAGTCTTATATTCGCGGATGACTTTAAAATATTGAAACGTATCAGTAATGTTACGGATTGTGTATTAGTACAGAAAGATTTAGATAGGGTGTATGAGTGGAGTGTGCTTAATAAGTTATATTTCAATGTAAATAAATGTTTTACTTTAACAATCACACGTTTAAAAGATCCGGTCATTTTGAGTATAGAATTAATGATGAGTCATTAAAACGTAAATATGAAGTAAAATATTTAGGAGTTACTTACAATAATATATTCTCATTTGCGGGGCATATAATGAATGTAGCTAACTCCGCTAATAGGTTATTGGGATACATAATCAGACAAACTTCAAATTTTACCAACATTGAGGCCATTAAAATTCTTTACTTCAGTTTAGCTAGACCCAAATTAGAATATGCCAGTCAGATTTGGTTTACAGAGTATCAGACTACATTGTATCTCTTAGAAAAGATACAGAAAAAATTTTTTAGGTATATTTATTATAAAAAGTATGGTGTTTACCCTGATTATAGTACAGTTAGGAGTTTTCATCTTAGATCTGAGTTTAGAATCCTATCCTTGGAGGATAGGGGAAAGTTAGCTATTCTAAGATTTCTACACAAAATTATTAACAACAAAGTTAACGCACCTCAGATTTTATCTTTAGTGGGGTTTAATGTTCCACCCAGAAGAACGCGTAACTGTACTATGTTCAATATTTCGACTGTATCTTCTTCAAAGTCCCCAGTTGTAGCCATGTGTCAATTGGCAAATTATTTTAATAGCTTCATTGAATTAGAATTTAATTATTCATTAAGCACCTTTCGTAGCTTGGTATTGAACCACGTAATATCATTGGCAGTGTAAATATAGGTATTACATAAGAGTAAGTTATTCATGATGTTAGTCTTAGTGTTCTAACCGTTGATATGCTATTGTACTGTGTATTTGCTTTTGTTATCCTTGTAATTAGACCTGTAAAAGGTCTGTTTGGACAATAAATAAATAAATAATCATGCTCCAAATCCGGCACAACAGAAAATCGATACTTTTAAAAATGCTATCAAGCGAAACTCCAAAGAAAATGTGGAAGTTGGGCCAAGAAATCTAGTTGGAAACGCTGCCGTTGACCTTAACGAAGAAGAGATTATTTTCATGCTATCTTATAGTGCCTCAAAATAGGTTATTGTTATGTTATGTCTAGATTAGATCTCGCGAAACCACCTTAAGGGCTTTCAAAGAAGGTTGGCAATAATGTCAACTGGGGTTTTAACAGCTGCGGGGAGACTCGATAGATAGCTGAACACATGTGCTGGTGATCGTAAAATAAATACAGGAGTTTGTTCATCCTGATTGTTATTAGTTATTATATAATCAGAACCTACGATCAGCCCACAACAGTTATCAATCGGCATAGGCACCCGTCATCAACAATCTTTGCGACTGCACAAAAAGTGGTTATCATGGATAAACATGGCGACATATTTCTTCTCTATGACTCAGGATTTGATTTGTAAAAGCGGATTCTGATCTTCAGAACTCATGCTAACTTATTATCGGGTATTCCAAAACCTCTAAGCATTGTGACCGACTTTGAGAATTCGTCGATTTCGGCTATCAAAAACGTGTTTCCTGATGTAGAGCTAGTGGGATGCCATTTTCATCTATCGCAGAACCTGTGGCGAAACATACAAAAGAAGGAATTAACAAACCTTTACAAAGAAAAAGAGGATATAAGAATCTGTTGAAATTATTCAAGAATTTCCACAAGACTGTAAGATACTGGGAAGAAACTTATGTGGGAAGAAGAATACTTCAAGTTCATCCCAAATATGAAATTAAGTTATGGTCGAGTATTAGAAGATCTTCCAAAAACCAATAATTTGGTAGAGGCGTGGTGGAACAATGTATTTCAAAATGTGTTAGACTGTCACCATCCAACAGTCCACAAGTTACTAGATCATATACAAAATGAACAAAGAAAAAGTGAGATATTCATAACAAGGTGCAGAGCTGGTATTAGAAAGTCATAAAAGGAAAACAATATGTAATGCAAAAGGAGAGATTGCAAAACATCGTAAAATAATACACTTTCCGAAATATGAAGCAGTATCTCAGATTGGTGTCAATGAATTTATACCTGCAGTCTCCTATATAGTGAATGATTTTTTTAAATGTATACTTTATTTACCATTTCCATATTGTTGATTTTAGTACGTTAAATAAAATAATGTTGTTTTTTACTTTTTTTTATCTTGAATGTAGATGATCTATCTATATAGCTAAAATAAGAGTACATAATTTTATGAGGGACGCAATTTTGATATGTCGCTATTTTAAAATATCGCTGTTTTGATATGCCGCTATTTTAAGAGTCGCTGTTTTCACATGTCCCTGTTTTGTGTGTCGCTCAACCGAGACCGCTGGTTTCAAACCTCGCTATTTTGAATATCGCTCTTTTAAACCGCAGCCGAACAGAATATTTTAAGATTATTTTGTTCTTTTCACATTGTGCTTCATAAACATATCTTTATTTTTCTTTTTAATTAGAATTTCATTGTGGTTGATTTTTATAGAGATGGATATGAATATCGAGACGGGCAATATTTTTCCTCTGCAATTTCTAGAAGTTGGGTAGGTATCTATACCACGTAGATGTGTGAGACCGTTATAATGTACTACGAATGTGTAAGAGAGAAAATAAGAAAGACAGGAATGGAACAAAGACATATCATACAAAAGTTATTCAACTAGTATAAAACATTGCTTTGTACTTAACATTAAGTGAGAAAAAAAGTTGCCAGTTATGAAATAATCCAACCAAAGTCATGTAGATAACACAAACTTATGCCAGTATTAGATTTCGAACCATCTTTGATGCAATGTGTTTTGAATAATATTTAGCAATTGTCTTCATATAAAAAAATAGGTTATAAAATATTTGCAACTTTCATGATTGAGCTATCATTGCATCTATAGCGAAACACCTACAACTGCATCCACTCACAGGACACTCTTGATGTTCACTGCAATTAGAAGAAAATATGTTAACCACTAATGTTCGGTGACCAATATACATATTTTTATGAAACAATTTGTATGATTTTAATTAGAGGAAAACCCGGGTATAAATGTTAATGAGAAGCAAATTTCAATGGTTAATGTAAATGAATACCCATATTAAGTGAATACTTACTCAAACCATTCACACAAATGGCCTGCATGACCACCATGCCTACAAGTTTGACACCACGTAAACCACAATCCGAACGGCGTATTTTTTGTTACTGAACAATCCCCTGTTGTCGTTCCCATATATTGTAGACAAATGGCACATCTTGGTAAAGGTTTTCGACAATTTGGACACGAAGATAACTGAAACGGAACAAAAACAAATGGTTATATCCAGAAATCGTACGATTATTCCAACTGGCGAGACAAGCTTTTGACATTGTTTTGTGCGCAGGTTTAGACAGGAAACACATAGTTAAAACAATAGTAATTATCTATATAACCTCTAAATAGCTGTAGAACATTTTGTTCTGTCAGTTCAGACCGTATATTTAATATTCTTGTATTGCTAGTAGGGTTTGGAAAAGGAAAACAACCCAACGGTGCAGGTACACATATGTATGTCTCTCGTCATTTGTTGTACCCGTTTTCATTTAATTGGTTACGCACATCTGATCAAGCGTGGTGGATTCGAAACGGTAGCAGCGCGCGCCGCAAGTTTAAGTGCCATGCGCGGTAGGAGAGACATTCCATTTTTCATTCGCAGATATACGTTCATATTTTAGAGACAGACAATATAACATTTTTATTTTATTTGTAACGTAACAACATATAGTCCATATATTCATTGTTTTATTAATTAAAAGTTTAGAATAAAAAGGAGTGTAAGGCCCGGTTGTACAACTGTAGCTTAGTGAAGGCTCAAGTGTGAACTCAGGTTCAGTGTCAGATTGCTGTTGTACAAAGTAGGCTTACAGTTGAGCTTGATTTAAACCTTAAGCTTAGTAAAGCCGTCAAGAGGGCAGGTTTAATGTCAGCTTAAGCACAGAACATAATTTGTTATCATGTTCCGTGGCTTAAATGTAAATGAATTGTTTGCAAACATAACCTGTACTTAATTTATCTTTGCATTAAAAGTTTATCAAAGTTAAAAATGGATATTTTAACCGATGATGAGGATTTTTTGGAACTTATTGAAATCGTACAACACCCGAGGTCTTCTAGAGAGCGTATAAATCATTTTGAATGTTGGAGGGATCATGAGTTCATTCAAAGATTTCGCCTTTCTAAAGAAACCGTTCGCTTTGTGACAGATTCTATATCAGATGAAATTGCTTGTAAAACTAATAGGTAACATATTAACTTAACTAATAGGTAAATCATAAGTTATCCAATGATTGTGTGTTGTAGGAATCATGCTTTATCCCCAGAAGAAATGCTGTTATTAACTCTGAGGTTTTACTCCACTGGATCATTTCTGCAAGCTGTAGGCGATTTTTGCGGAGTTGATAAAGCTACGGCAAGTCGAGTCGTGCTAAAGGTTTCAAGAGCTATAGCAGGTCTGGCTAGAGATTTTATCAAAATGCCAGAAACAGATGAAGATATTAGAACTACACGGCAGCATTTTTTTGATATTGCTAAATTTCCACGGTGTATTGGTGCATTAGATTGTACTCATATCAAGGTTCAGTCTCCAGGTGGAAATGAAGCTGAAGTTTATAGAAACCGCAAATCATTCTTTTCATTAAATGTCCAAGTAATTTGTAATTCTAACTTAAAAATTCAGAATATCGTCTGTTGCTGGCCAGGCTCAGCACACGATTCAACAATTTTTAACAACTCAGCAGTACGACGAGCATTTGAACATGGACAATTTGATGATAGTTTAATAGTCGGTGACAGTGGTTATCCTATAAGACCTTTCCTTATAACACCGTTACGAAATCCAGAAACCGCAGCAGAACAGTTGTTTAATGAATCCCAGATTAGGACTAGAAATCCGGTAGAACAGTGCTTTAGTGTATGGAAAAGACGTTTTCCGATTTTAGCACTTGGAATGCGTATTAAAGTAGAACGTGTAGAAGCTGTAACAGTAGCAACTGCAGTGCTTCACAATATAGCACGTAGTTTTCATGACCCGGAGCCACAAATTAATGATGAAGAAGAAGCGGCAATAAATTTTGGCAATAATGTCAATGTTGTTCCTGTAAGGCAGCAAGGAGGAATAAACAATAATGCGCGTTTTATACTCATTAATAATTATTTTAATGGACTTTGAAGCATTCCTGTACAGACCTATGTGTAATATATACTATTTATATCATCTCTATATTTTGTACCATTTTCCTTAGTTGCGATAAGCCAATGCTGGTTAATTTTTCTAAAGTTAGCCTGTAACCACACCTACATTAAACTTTATTTTTGCAACATACCACTTTAGAGGAATATGTAGAAAGGTTTAGTATTAATAAAAGTATCTGATCTCCCCCCGAGTATTATATCTCTGTGAATATTTGCCTATAACAAAATTTACAAACCGGTCATACTAAATACTTCACTTCATTATTATACTCTTATTTACACATATGTTTTACTTATATCTTTTATACTGAAGTGACATTGAAGTTAAGCCGAATCTGAAAACCAGACGTGACCATGTGAACATGATGATCACACAAATAAATTAAATAGGTATATGGTGTTTTTAACTGTTAAAAATGGAAATGATTATTTGATTAATTCATTACTGCATTCATAACATAGTGAACTGGTCAAGTTGTATTTACTTTTATAAAATCAATATCAATTTTAAATTTCGCTGTTTTTGCAGTGTAAAAAAAGTAATTTGGTATTATTTAAGGAGTAGGTAGGACATTAAATTACACAAATTCATCAAACACTTTTATTTCAACATTTTCTTATCATGTTCTTCCTGGAGAAGTTGCATTTTAAAAGACGATTCAGTTTTCATAATTTTGATTTGTTCTTGATGCATCTCCTCCATGTGTTTCATTTTTAACTCATGTTGTTCAATGAAGCAGGTCTTTTTCACTTCCTCCAAATCATTCTTAGAAGTTGCCCAAGCAGCTATCTTGTTTCCTAAAAGCTTGCTGCTTTTTTGGGATTCAACTGAAACATAAATAAGTTCTTGATATTACCACGAAAACATTTTTACATAATTAAATTAGGTATGACAGTAAATCGTGTGGGCCTGTTAGTAGTAGAAAAGTTACTCGTAATAAAATAAAATGTGAGTTATAAACACAATATTTCACTGAAATCAGTGCAAACAATAATACCGAACTCTGACATCAGATGTGCAATTAAAAATGTTCTCAGTCTGTTATTTTTTAGTTAAAAATCGAGCTTTAGACTGACAGTTTGTGAGATCGGGTTCTATAATTTAAGCTGAAGTTTATTTACTGTGACAGTGGTCATTTAAGCGATTTAACAGATTGTGCTTTAACTAATGTTAACCAACTTATGAAAATACAAGGCACAAAACTTAACTTGTTTGCATAGGTGTTTTCGAAATAGACACCAAAGGCTGTGATTTGGGTGTCTTCATCATTGATGGGGTGTACTTTCCCCAATCTTTAGCAACCAAAGGATTTTTTTTGTGAAGTTCCAACTAAAAAAGTAAGTTAGAAACATATATGTGCACAAGTTTGAATTTTTATTCTTACCCAAATTCTCCATTTTGGTATCCACATCTTTTAGGCAGTTTGCACTCTCGCTTTTGCTTTTTTTTGACTTTGGGGTGCTTTCGACATTTTCATCTTAAAAAAAATCAAATGTATTAGAATATATGAATAACATACAAAGTGCTTCTTGCATACCTATTTGAATAAATTCTATATTTTCCATGTCCATATCTAATCCTCCGAACATTATAATTTCATTACTTGTAGAAGCTACAAATTAAATAATTGTTACCACTTAGAACATGGTTGGTAGCAACATATATGTTTTTCAGTTTATGATGACCAATATAATGTGTATGTGCTCCGTTAATATTTCATAGAGTGTGCAATGTTTCTGGCATTATACGTGTATTAATATCTGTCCAAAACATACTTACATAAGGTATCACCATCAAATTCAGATGAACTTCCTTCTAAACCCGATCCCAAAATCTCCTTTATATCCGAATCAGTATCAGTAATTACTACTTTCTGAGGAGGGCCACCACCTGTACCTTGAAAGAAACACTTTTCATCAGCATACTTTTTCTTCGAACGTTTCTTAATGTTATCATATTTCTTTTTTAGAACTACGTGGTCCCGAAATACATCCCCAATCTCTGCGTTAAATTATTTTTCAATTTGCAACCAGTATTTCAACTTCATCCTGTTCGCATCAGTGTCTGATTTAGTGCACTCGATAATACTCACGTACTTTTTAACCAGAGATATTAATACACCTTCTTCCTTGGTGCTAAAATTAGTTGAACGCTTTCTCTTTTGTAAATCCATATCTTAAAAAATAATCCACCACCTTCAACAATACCACTTAAACCAATAGTTTTATTTTTTACTTACCAATATCTCAACGACAAATTAAGTTACAATTCTTAATAAAAATATATTATATAAACTTTTTTAATAGGCACACAATGACACTATAATAATTCTTTAAAACTCGAACAATCCCGCCAAATGCCAAATTAGTTAGGTTACTTCTTTATTTGACAAGCATATTTTGACCAATTTACTTCATACGCATGCGTTAGTTCGAAATAAGTTCTACCAACACTTGCAAATATTGGTTTAGTAGAGCTGCTACTGAACCATGTTTGAACAACAGGTTTAGGGTTGAGCTGAGCTTATATTTTGAGCCCAGCTCAGTTGAGCTCAATTTTAAGCTTCAAATGTACAACCGGGCCTAACAGTTTTATTTTCAACAACACAATAAAGAATCAGCTACAACAAGTTGAATACTCAACATTTGGTCCTTCTCACTGGATTTACAAAGAAAAGTGGTCTTTGTGAAGAAACAACAACTACAAACTACGTAAGTCACCCTCCTTTTTTAACATATCCTACATTGTTTCTTGTATCTACATGCAAATTTAACACAATACAGTTGATTATACTTGATTAGATAAAATACATTTGTTTTAACTTTAACATAAAAAATGTCGGGAAACAATGATGGCGGTAATGCTAATGTACAACAACAAAATCCGAATCAAAATGTGGGTCAGGCTCAGATCACAATTGCGGATCAGTACACAAACTTGAAAAAAAAGACGTGCAGTCGTTAAGGCACAAGCCACGAGGTTTAGAATCTTTTTAGATAATTTTAATATAGATAAATTCAATAGATGAAATAAAAGTTAGGTTATATCGTTTAAATGAGCTTCTTAATGGTTTTGAAAGAATTGAAATTAGGTGTAGATGCAGCGCTGCAAACAAAGGAAAGAAGCGCCTTTGAGACAGATTATTTCAAATTATTAGCCGATGCCAAATAGTTCATTAGAATCGCGGATGATAGGTCGAATGACATTGCAAGGTCATCGTTACCGCCAAGTCCCTCACAACAGTCTCAACAGTCAAATAATTCTAGTATAATAGGACAGATAAAACTACCAAATATTAACTTGCTAGAATTTTGGGGAAGTTATGAACACTGGATAGCTTTTCACGACAGATTTGTGTCTTTAATTGACGATAATAACCAGCTGTCCGATGTTCAAAAATTCCACTATTTAAAAACTTTTAAAAGGGGAAGCGTTACAAGGCATCCAGTCGATAGACGTTACGTCTGACAATTATGCCATTGCGTGGACATTACTAAAAGAAAGGTTTGATAACAAAAAACTAATTATTAATACTCATATGAAATCAATATTTGAATTAAACGTTGTTAAAACAGAATCACACGTACTTTTACGAAAGTTACTAGATGGATTTAATAGATACATAAGGGCATTAAAAGCTTTGGGTGAACCTACCGAAAGTTGGAACACCCCTATAATTTAAGTCTTATCCACAAAAATAAGATGTCGAAACAAAACGAGAGTGGGAAAAACATATTAGTGACGAACCGATAGGGAACATAACAATACAAAAATTAACAAACTTCCTCTCGCAGAGATGTATTTGGTTAGAAACCGTCGAAAATAAAAGTAAAAATGAATCGAAAATGTAAAAAACAATCCTACTCGCGATGCTAAAATATTTAGTAATGTAGCATTAAAACGGCCACCGATCTCTTGTTCGTTTTGTAAGAAACCACATTTTAATTACAATTGTGAAAGATTTGCGCGAATGACTGTTCACGAACGATTTTCGGAGGTCAAAAAACATAGACTATGCATTAATTGTTTACGACCGGGGCATATGACAAATGTGTGCCGTTCAAAAACATGTAAATTTTGCAAAGCCAAGTATCATCACCTGTTGCTCTCGCCGAGACCTCAACAGCAAGGTAACATAGCCAACGAACAAACCACGCGCGATCTAGGTACGGGAAATTTTCACAGCAACAGCGCAGCGATGGACGAATCTGCAGGTGGCAACAGCGATATCACATTCGCAGTATTTATTTCAAACGTCGTGGAAAGCCAAGTCGAGGAGCGTAGCGCCCCAGGTCAGCGTGTGTTGCTTGCTACGGAGCAGGTTCATGCTTTGGATAGTAGAGGAAACAGAATACGGTGTCGCGCGCTGCTTGACAGTGGTTCACAGATTAATTTTATTACGGAGAACTTAGCCGAAAAATTAGGAGCGAAAATGGAACTAAATGACGTACCTGTTTTCGGAATAAGCGGTTCCGTAAACGAAATTAAGGATACATTTTTAGTGATAAATATAATAACAGACAAATTGCCGCAACTTTCACTTGATATTTCTAAATTTAAAATGCCGCTTAACATTCAATTAGCAGACAACACCTTTTATAAAAGTGGTAACGTGGACTTATTGCTAGAAGCCAATGTATTTTTTGACATTTTATTATCGGGAAAGATTAAAAACTTCAACTCTGCTCATATTTTACAAAACTCGGATGGGTTATCGCAGGTAATACTCACTGGGTTAAGAATACTCAGCCACTTCTATGTAAACTCGCGATGATTGATAATGATTTACAAGAACAAGTAAAACGATTTTGGATTTTAGAATAGGTTAACACAAAACAATCATTTACACGGGAAGAAACTAAGTGCGAACATTATTTTATCGAGTCGGTAGAACGTGACAAATCTGGTAGGTTTCAAGTAGGTTTGCCTATTAAAGGTAATCTCACAGATCTATGCGATTCTTTAGAAATGGTCACTAAACGATTATCATCCGTCGAAAAACGGTTCGAAAGAGAATTGACTTTTAAAAAATTATACATTTTATAACCGAGTATATCGATTAAGGGCACATGCCGGAAGGAAAACCACCACAGTCCGGAGAAACGCTTGTTTATTTACCACATCACGGAGTAAAAAAGGAAGATAGTACTACAACAAAATTAAGGGTCGTGTTCGACGCCTCCGCAAAAACAACTTCGGGAATTTCTCGTAAGTTTAGGTTACATAATGTCGCCTTTGCCGAAGACATAGAAACAATGTATAGGCAGTGCTGGATTAGACCGGAAGACAGGAATTTACAAAGAATAGTTAGGAGAGAGAAATCGAAACAGGAAATAAAACATTTTACTCTGAATACGATTTCGTACGGAACGGCTCCAGCGTCATATTTAGCGTGTCGTACATTAATTCAATTGTCCAATGAACACGAAAAGAATTTTCCTGCGGCAAGTGAGTCCATAAAAAATGATTTTTATATGGACGATTTAATAGCCGGTGCGGAGACTGTCGAACAAGCTATACAACTTAAGTCTGATATTTCTAACATTTTAAAGTCGGCCGGTTTCATTCTCTGAAAATGGGCATAAAACTGTATTGAACTATTAGATACTGCAAACACGGACAGGAATTTAGAGACTCAGCACTTTATTGTTGAGGATGAAATTAGTAAGGTTCTAGGTTTCATCTGGAATACAAACAGTGACAGTTTTTCGTATGCATAAGGTTAACTTACCACAACAGAGTGTCGTTACCAAACGTTTTGTAATGTCTATCGTGGCTAGAATATTCGATCCGCTGTCTTTGATCGGTCCAATCATGGTACAAGCGAAGTTAATTTTACAACGATTATGGGAACTAAACATAAATTGGGATGACGAGATCCCATATGACCTGTATAAAATCTAGTGCGAGTTTTATAGATCGTTACCGGAAATAAGTAATTTTCAAATACCTCGACAAGTAACAACTTTTCAATATAGTGAAGTTCAGATGCACGGCTTCAGTGATGCATCGGAACGAGCTTTTGGAGCGCGTATCTACATTAAAGTTAAAACATTTGACGGTAAATATAGTATACAAAATCAAAAATCGCGCCTATGAAAAAGATAACTCTACCTAGGCTTGAACTAAACGCGCTTTACTATTAGCTAAATTATATGAAAAGGCGGTTAAAACTTTACCAATAAACTTTGATAAGCAAATATTATGATCCGATTCGACTATTGTACTGAATGAATTGAATGTTGCTTTAAACTCGTTACTTGAGATAGTTCAAGGTCAAGTATTTTCAAAAGAATTAGAATAACTTAAGAAACGTAAACCGCTAAGTAATAATAGTAAGCTTTTATCTTTAAACGTTTTTCTAGATATCAATAATTTAATTAGAGTAGGAGGAAGAATTAGAAATTCTACGGAAGGTTTTAATAAAAAACATCCTATTGTTCTGCCATAGACTCACCTTGTAACTAAATTAATTTTAGAATATTTTCATAAGAGATATTTACACGCTGGTCAACAGGCAACACTTTGTGCCATTCGTCAATTCTATTGGCCTATTCATGGTCGAGCAACTGTACGAAAATATTTAAAGAAATGCATAGTTTGTTTTAGTACTAATCCTTTGATGGGGGTTTTGCCGATGGCGCGGATTACTAAAGCTAGGGCATTTTCCGCAGTGGGGATTGATTTTGCAGGTCCTATTTTAATAAGAAACACTAAGTTTATACAATAGTATATTTGTATTTTCGTTTGTATGAGCTCGAAAGCGGGTCACATTGAATTAGCGACTGATCTAACAACTGATAGTTTTTTTAAATTGTTTAAGAAGATTTACTTCGCGACGAGGCTTGTGTACTGACATTTTTTGTGACAACGGTAGTAATTTTCTAGGCCCTGAACGCGAACTAAAAATTATCATTAATTCTTTTAACAGAGATACTAGTACTTATTCAAAATTGTTTTTTGGAAAATTCCATTAAATGGCATTTCAACCACTATATTCACCGAATCAAGGTGGTTTATGGGAATCATGTGTAAAATCGACCAAAACTCACTTAAAGGGCATTGTAGTAAATCTACATTAAATTATGAGGATTAGAACACTGTATTGTATCAAATTGAAGCGTGTCTTAACTCCAGACCCTTTTTTCCATTATCTCCCGATCCTGAAGACTATACACTAAACAGCCCTAACTCCAGCCCACCTACTAATGGGTGACACTTTAATGGTTCCACTGATAAGAGATTTGTCCAACACACCTGTAAGCCGTTTGAAATCATTCGAACATATGCAGCAGATCTTACAACATTTCTGGAGAAGATGGTCTTCCGAGTATCTCACTACCCTACAACAGAGATCCAAGTGGCAAAGAGTTAATCCGGGTATAGCTCTAGGTGATTTAGTGCTTCTGAAGGAGGAGAATCTACCTCCGCTTCGATGGAAACTTGGCAGAGTGAGCGAGATACATCCAGGGAAGGATGGTATAACCAGGGTGGTGCCATAACCACTCCTAGTGGGACTTACAAACGCACTGCCTCTCATGTGTGCAAATTACCGTTAGAGGACTAAGAATTAATTGGCTGTTGAAGATTAGTGACTTCAAGGCGGGCGGGGTATGTTGTACCCGTTTTTATTTAATTGGTTACGCCTCTGGCGGTAGCAGCGCACACCGCAAGTTTAAGTATCATACGCGGTGGGACAAACATTCCATTTTTAATTCGTAGATATACATTCATACTTTAGAGACAGACAATATAACATTTTTATTTCATTTGTAACGTAACAACCTACAGTCCATATATTCATTGTTTTATTAATTAAAAGTTTAAAAGAAAAAGGAGTGTAACAGTTTTATTTTCAACAACACAACAAAGAACCAGCTACAACAAGTTGAATACTCAACACCATTTAAACCTGAAATGCTATGCCTATACCCAAGAATGCACTGAACTTGTCAATTTCCCCACTACAGTCGAAACGCTTCCGCATTTCCAGTATGAATAAGTGAGAAGAATGCAGTTGCTGTCTCTCTTGGTGGGGAACAATTCCACTTACGGGCACTAGAAATATCTCCTTCTTCTAGTGCCTATCCGTTACCGAATGTTTATAATCATTCCAGCAATGATAATTTTATTTGTTGCTGCTCTGAATAGCCCTGTGGTGGATGTTTCAAACCAGGTTCTTAAGTTCTTTAGCCAGGATATTCGTCTTCTTCCAATGCTTCTCCTGCCCTGCACTTTTCCCTGTAAGATGCATTTTACTCATTTGTATTTGGTTTCATTTCTCATGATGGAATTGGAATATCTGGTATTCCAATTTTCTACGTTTTACTGTGTTTATTATTTCTTTTCCTTTATTTAGTTTTTGGAGTATTCAGGTGTTCGATATTTTGTCCACCCACGATATTTTAAGGATTTTTTATATGGCCACAACTCGAATGCCTTCAGTTTCTTTGTTGTTACCTCCATTCAAGTCCAAGACTCTACTCCGTATAACAAGATGGAGAATACGTAGCATCGGAATAGTCTGAGTTTTAGTTTTGAATTCAAATTATGTGTCTTGAATAATTTGAACATTTGATTGAAGGATGTTCCTGCTTTTTCAATTCTTGTTCTTATTTATTGGGAATGACCCCGTCGTTCATTTAGTACTGTGCCAAGAAATGTGTATGTTGACACTCGTTCTACCGCTTTCTCAATGATGGTAAACTGCACCTCTCCAATTATTTATTTAGTAATTACCATGATTTTTGCTTTACTGGTATTGACTTCTGGACCATATTTCTTACTTACTTCAACTACCCTGTCCAATAAAAGCTGTAGTCTCTGTGCAGTGTCTGCAAATATGACGGTGTCATCGGCATATCTAAAATTGTGTATTCGTTCCCATTTAATAGTACTCCTGCTTCCGTGTATTCTAGATCTTCTTAGAAAATTGCCTCTGAGTACATGTTGAATATGAGAGGTGACAATATACATCCCTAGCGTACTCCTCTTAAGATTTGCACTTCCTCTGTTTTGGCATGGTTAATTCTAAGGGAAGCTGATTGATTCCAGTATAAGTTCTTAATTATGCGTAGTTCTCTGCCGTCAAGTTCACTATCTTGCAGAACTTACATCATTTTGTTTTGTTGAACTTTATCAAACGCCTTTTGATAATCAATGTAACAAGCATACACCTCACAATCATATCCCTGCAACGCTAGAAAAGCACCTGTACATTGAAAAGGGCCTCTCTTGTTCCAAGTCCTTTCACAAATCCAAAAAGTTCAAGATTTTTATGGTCGGATCTTAAATATTTTAAATCTACTCTGTAGTTATGTCGACGTTCACGGTGAAACCCAAACTTCAAAAACATTTCTGTGCGGGCTGAAAGACCCATTAGGTACTACAATACGTTGTATGAGACCAGTAAGTATAACTGTGGCTCTGCAATTTGTTGTAGAAGAAGAAAATACACGATATTTCCAAAACGTAACAACTAAAAATTTTCAAAAGCCACATAACTCTCAATATAGTTTTAACCAACAAAATCCGAACAGAAATTTCAATAGTAACTACTTAAATAGAAATAGTAATAATAACAGCTTTAGTAATTACGTTTTCCAATTGTGTCTCATACTCTCCTTTCTTGAGCAAATGACGTCACTCCATGGTAAACAAAGATCTTCCGATCCGGAAAGAACTGCGGCTTTCGCTAGTTGATCTACTTTTTCTTTTCCAGAGATTTGAAAGTGGCCTTTGACCCACATAAACGTTACAGACTTATTAAGTTGTCTTAATTCAACTAATATGCATAATATTTTTATGATTATTCTATTGCAATATATACTTCTTGCAGAGTTTCTAATGGCTGTTAACGCTGACTGGGAATCCGAAGAGATGACAAAGTTTTGATATCGGAAATTACTGTATAAAGCCCAATATAGTGCATAATATATGGCCAATAGCTCTGCAGTGAAGATTGAGCAATGGCAGTTTAATTTATATTGTAGTGTCGTTTCCTCGTTAGATATGTATACAGCACATCCCACACCTAGAGAAGATTTGGACCCGTCTGTAAATATTTTGCAGAGATTGCCCAGCTTCCCAAAGTATTCTTCCATAGCTAAAATTGGAGAATTTTTATTTAGCCACCATTTTTCTGTTAGGTTGCTGACTGATAATACATTTTTCTGCAAGAAATAAGCCCCTTAGATGTAAAGGAGGTTCACCACATTCAGCCAACAGTGTATTAGTAGGTGTGGATTTGAGAGCACCTAAAACCAATCGTAAAGCCTTGAATTGTATTCTATCTAATTTGATTAAGCGAGATTTTGTGGCTGAGTCATATAAAAAACTTCCATAATCCAAGATGGATCTCGTATAGGCCCTGTAGAACATAAGATTGGTTTTGGGGTCAGCGCCCCATTCGTAACGATTAACAACTTTCAGCATATTTAAAGTTTTTTCACATTTGACAATACATTGGTTTGGTTAGGTTAGGTTTTTTCACATTTGACAATACATTGGTTTATGTGATCATTCCAAGTTAGTTTAGAATCCATTGTGATACCTAAGTAAGTATAATTTCTATTAACTGATACCGTCATATTAGTGAGTTGCAGGTTGGAAACAGCTGGTAGACGATGTCGTGTGAAGAATACAACAGAATATTTTTTAGGTGATAGGTGAAGACCTAGATCTGAGAATAATTTATTACAATGTTGCATAATGACTTTTAGAGTTTCAATACACTGTTGATAAGTCTTTTCCATTACATATAAACAGAAGTCGTCTGCATATTGCAATATGTTGCACTCTATATCCATAACATGTACGTTTAAGGTATATAGGTTAAAGAGTAGCGGGCTTAGAACTGATCGTGGGCCAAGAATTTGGTTGTTGCACCGAATAAATATTTGTCTATTCATAAAAATATTGAGTGAATGAAAACGACGAATACTCAGTGTGTATTTGTTTATTAATCGCTTTCGGCTATCAAGCCATTATCAAAGCTGTCCTATGAAAATTACAAAGTTTGTGAAATTGCGAAAAAACAATTTAAAAAAGTTGAACTTACGTCATTTAAAAAGTAGGTGTCAAAACCATCCAGTTGATTAAGAACAATGTTCAAAGTTGAATCACTGTTATGACTAAGTCATTGAATTAAAAACATTAAAATAACCCTATTGGAAGAGTGTAAAATTATAATTTACATGATGTAAATTCATTCAGAAATAAAAACTGAATGAAAACCGGTGACAAGTTTAACGTCAACCAATTAGCGTTGGACATTGGCCATTTAGAAGTACGCTTAACCGAAAACTTTTCTTTTTGGATATCGTTGATCACAATCCAAATAGGGAAGTGATCAGAACCATATGTGTCCGATAATACGGACCACGTAAATGAAGAACACAATTTGGAGGATAAAATAATCAGATCTACAGCAGATTTAGCTTGTCCTGGAGATGAAATTCTTGTGGCACAACCGTCATTAGCTACAGCTAAAGCAGGAAAATATCTAACGCGTCAACTAGTATATTGTATTGAGAAGATGTATGACCGTACCTAAGACAATGATAACATTGCATGACCGGACTAACATAGGTATCGACAGAGCACCTAACTTTATTAATGTAAATAAATTGTGGGATAAATTTACCAACGAAAGTTACAATTATCATCTGCCTCGGAACCCGCTGTATAACGCCATCTTTCTCCACCGTTCTATTCAAACGTTGTACTTTTTTAATTGAAACATTCGATTTTATAGTATTTAGAAGAGTATTTTCGCTCAGAGATGTGTCAACACCTCTTACTATGCCACGTTTTTCAGTTAAATAATTTGGAATATATGCAATCAGGTTATTTTTCTCAAAAAATGGTTCTTCTACTAATTTCTTAGCATAGTTACTCGAATTTACTTCAATTTTTACGCGATTTTTTCCAACACTAGTTATTTCAGTAATATTATTTTCATAATTTGATGGCGCTAACAACTTTTGACCTTATTTCATCGGAAGTAAACGACCAATATTTAGTTCTAAATGTTCTACAAAAGTAAAATATGGACCTAAATCGGTCGGTAGAAATCTATTGTCTGTATTAATTGGCCTACGACCACTGTTTACATTACTTGATATACTAGAACCTATTAGTAAGTTTTTCACTGATTCCGTATCATCATTGTTTTTAATGAAATTGACTGTCTCGACCCTTACTTCGTGGAATATGCTCATATTAGTGTTTTTAAATGAAACTCAAGGTCTCTAGTTAATTCCACAATATAATACAAGTTATTGAAAATTCTAAAAAATTGACAATTGTTTCGATAAATCAATATCATCGTCAGAATGACGATGATATTGATTTATCGAAACAATTGTCAATTTTTTAGAATTTTCAATAACTTGTATTATATTGTGGAATTAACTAGAGACCTTGAGTTTCATTTAAAAACACCATCATTGTTTTTGTTCACCGTTTCGTTAGAAATATTATTAATTGTTAAATCCATCGTATTTTGGTTATTTTGATGATTCATATCAATATCTCTAGAAAATGTAACATCTTCCACATGCACATTAGGACAATTTCTTCTCGTTGATCGCAGAGGTGGGTCCTTGCCCCCTTTTTCATATTGGCCACCGGACATCTGGGATTCAGAGCCGGGGCAAAACAAATAAATAGATAAAAACTACTTACAGTATCGCTGCTACACTAATTATATACAACACAGAAAAAATCATAATAGGAAACTGTTAGGTAGGCAAATCACTTACCACAAGAGAACTCAAATCGATACGTCCGCACTGTAGGATAGTTCGACCGAGAGTCTATCATATCAAACAGTTAATTGTTTACTACTATTCGATTCTCGAATTCTGCTACTACAATATAAGTTCAACATATTACTTTTTGGTTAACCTGATAATATTTTAAATTCGAAAGTGAAACTGTGGCATCTAAACTTTGGCCACGATGCATCTGGTTTTAAACACTATTTGTCAATAATGCAAAAAATTTAAATTACTTATTCTTGGAAGTTTTAGCATGAGGATATCAAACTTACTTTTGATTTAATTGCAGAACTTTTATGAAGTTGAGGCCTATTCCTATCATGACTAGATAAGTAGGCAGATATGCTTTTTCCACAGAAATTGCAAGATACGTAAACTTGTTGGGGTGGTTTTTCAGATTTGAAGGAAGCTAACATTATGTCAAAATCGGCTCGCTCATGAAACATTTTCCAACTATTCAAGACATTTCTGTAACTGAAAAAATAATAATGATCAGATAGTCAATGATAACACTGATCAACACTAATTTTATTGTCAACAATATTTGGGCGATTTCTAGGTAATTTCGTGGTGCTGATCACGAATTTGAAGTCCATTTAGGTGAACTGGCTCCAATTTTAGAGATATATTATCAAAATATGATAAGATAGAGAAAAATATCAATTTAATAGACCAATGGCCCTTATAAGCAACTTTTAGTAAAAAATATTAAAGTGGTTTCAAAAAAAGAAAAACGAAAAAATTATAAAATTCATTTATTGATTAGGTATAACAGCAAAGAAATAATTTAATTTAAAAAATTACATCTAATTCGTAGGAAAGAAGCTCTTTTTGTAGGATTTTCTTTTATGAGGACCGTCAGGTACATCACGTTGGAGACTCCAACAATAGTCTGCCATAATAAGATGATCCCATCTGCCCTGATACCTTACCTCCATCTCCTTTATATCCTGGTGGAACCGTTCCCCTTGTTCCTCACTGAAATTGCTAAGATTGTCGGGAAATTTATCCAAGTGGCTGTGAAGAAAGTGTACTTTAATACTCATATTAGGACCCAAAGTTTTTAAAGTTGCACTAATTCCTCGTAATTGTCCGCTTTGTGATTACCCAAGAAATTTTTAACTACCATAACAAAGCTACACCAAGCAGCAGCTTCAAGTGTAGTCATCTGATTTGTAAAATTAGAGCCCTTAATAAGTTTACGAATTTGAGGGCCATCAAAAATCCCCGCTTTTAGCTTTTCCATATTTAGCCTAGGAAACGACCTACAAATGTATTTGAAGCACTCGCCATCTTTACTAAAAGCCCCAACAAATTGTTTCATTAGTCTTGATGTGGAGCGGTGGGAGAATGATTTTTTCACGGTCAACCAATGGTTCGTTTATGACATTTGCTGTTCCTACAGTCATATTTTGTCTTATTGGCCAATTAACCATATTCCAATGATCTTGCTTCGCCCTACTATCCCACAAGCAGATAAAACAAGGGTATTTTGTGTACCCACCTTGCTGCCCAAGCAAGAAGTTGACCATTTTTAGATCAACACAAATGAAAAACTGATGTTCGTCATAGGATAGTTTCTGTAATACCAACTTGATGTTTTGATATTTTTCCTTAAATTTTGTTGAGTGGGCGATAGGAATTGACGCATATCGGTTGCCATTGTGTAGCAAAACACACTTTAAACTTCTACTGGAACTGTCTATGAATAGTCGCCAATCACCTGGAACAAATTGGATTCCCATTTGACGAAAAAGTCCCGGAATGTTGTTGCAATAAATAAGATCTTCATCTTGGCTAAAGTAAAGAACAAGTTTCACCTCTCGTGTTCTATGAATGGTTATTTTTCTATCTGGTTGTAGACAGTTTTTTTCTTTTAATCTGGATGCCAGAAGTTCAGATGCTTGCTTTGATAGACCGAGATCCCGTATCAGGTCATTCAGTTCTTCTTGAGAGAACTGCTGTGGTGTTGATTGTATTTCCTGCCCATATTCACTTCCACTGCTACTGTACTGGTCCTTAATTTCTTCTTCTTCTTCCGCCATCAGAACATCTGGCAGTCTTGTATATACTGGTACGGGAATCTCTTCGCGATGTGACACAGGTCTTCGTGCTGATTCTAAATCAGGATAATCCCATTTGCCTTTCTCGTATTTGTTAAAATCTTTTACATTAACTAAACAAAAATAACAATCATCATGGTGGTTTTTAGGTTCTCTCCACACCATGGGCACACCAAATTTCAAATTTTTTCTTTTTTCGTTTGATCACTGTTGTAAACATTCGACACACGTTTTGCTCACCATATGGGGAGCCCAGGACTTGTCTTGGTCTCCAAGCTGTATGCCGAAATAAGCTTGTCTAACAAAATCTGTGATATTTTTTCTTTGTTTCGCTACAGTATATTCGCCACAAATGTAGCAGAAGATATTAGGGCTGTTCAAACAGCTTCTGCGTGAAGAACTCATTCCTCTGAAAAAAAGAGTAACTTTATTTAAAAATATAGGTACAAATATTCGTCACATGTACTCCCACCTTCCACTTGACGTCTATTAAATTTAAATAACTTCACTAGGTAGGCAATAAGAACTAAATACACAAAATACGTAAGAAACGCACAATAACCGCGACGCTAAGTCTTAGTAGAACAACTGCTTACGCTGAACTGACAGTTAAAATCAAGAGACACAAGACGAACAAGTGCACGCACTGATCACGTGATCAGCAGTCGCCACGTGGTACGCTCACTAAACAGGGTCGAACTCTCGTTTCTGCGTAAATTTCTTGTTCGTAAATTATTCTTAAAAAATAAAAAGCATAATGTTATAGCTAAATTCCTTAAGAAATTATGTATCCATTACCTCAAAAACTAGAGCCAATTTGGAAAAACTGCTTTTATTTTTTAATTCAGCAGACCTGAATTACCCCAAATTCGTTCAAAAACCCTTGGCATCAAAATTTTTTTTAAATTTTGTGGGGCTGTGTAATTAATGCTAATGTACTTTATCAGTGATTCAAAAATGGGATATGAATATGCAAGTAAAATTTTAATTTTGTTAGGTAGGATGAACCCACATATACAGTGTTGCGCTACAAGATGACATTTCTATCACCAGTATCCCACTTAATAGATTCCACAGCTGTTAGTTATTATGAAAAATCAATATTTCTGAGTGCTATCTTAGCAACTTCCTTTTGTCACGAATGATTAACTTTACATCCTGTTTATTTTGCTCACTAACCTTGTGAGATACTAACAGCCCACATTGTTACTGCACATATTTATTTCCGAGCTCTACTTACTTATCAATCCAATTTTTCACAAGTTCAGATCCTAAATCGTCATGGAAGGCTCTCGTTGCGATTAAAGCCGTCGACTGAATATCACCGACATTATCCAGATATTTTTGTAAGAGTTTCAAACCTGTAGAACTGTTACCTAAAATTTATTTTTATATTAATTATATTTTCCAGTGTGTATTTCCTGACCGTATTATTTTAATTTTCGTGTTAGTTTACTCCTGGTAATCGGCCAACATGGTTAATAATTAAAAATAAAGAGATTTTTTGTACTGTTTACATTATTTTCTCATTTATTTTATTTTCTCCAATGGCGTACGTTTCGGCGTATTGCCATTTTTAAGTATTTCTTTTTTTTCCTCTACAATGAATAATGTGTTACTAAATTATAATACATTTAACAATACAAGATAAAACAAAATTAAATCAAAACAATGAGCTATTAAAACTTACACATTATAAATCTGCTGTCGACTGTGGACATTGCGTTCTAAAATATTTTAAAATCAAATAAAGTTACTCGAACCTGTCTGATTCATAAAATCATCAACAAAACATACAAATAATATTCATAGGGGGTACGGTCCTGACCGTTATTGGGTTACTACCTGAAAGCGATCAGCTCCTAAGTGCATAGCGAATTGTGCGAGTATAAAATCGAATAAATTCAATCCAAAGTCATAATCTACCTTAGTTAATTACAACAAATAAAATACGTAAGTTCTATTTACAACTGAATTATTAGAATAGTATATAGAAGTAATAAGACGAAATTTCATCAACAAACCAGCCGCTTATCAAAAGGAATTCCATTATCCACTTTTTACTTCTGACTCTGTCTCAGTAGACAGGGTCGGACCTGCACATGATAGTGCAGAAGCAGAAAATAGTTTTAAAAGTTACTTAATTTCAAAATTAGATCATGAATAATAACTCTAAAAGCAATTCACAACAACCCGGAATGTCATTTTCAAGTGTATTGGGACAAAGTCAACAACCAAAGTACCCGCCAAAAGAACAAGCTATTATTTTTCCGTCAATAACAGTAATCAAATGCCAAGAATACTTGTATCAAGTCGGTCCACTTATCTCACCTAAAAATATACTATATGCTTCACGCATGGTTAATGACAGAATATGTGTATATTTATTATCGAAACAGATTGTAGACAAATTTTTGAAAGAGCATGGAGGAGAAATTACTATTAATGGCCAACAAATCAAAGCTCGTAGGATGATTACTCCAGCAGTAATTTCAAATGATTGCCCTTCAATCCCTAACGAAATTATCTAAGAAGCCTTAGAAAATATTGGACTAAGACTAATGTCAAATATAACATTCCTAAGAATTGGTGTAACTGATCCCGCGTACACCCATATACTCAGTTTCCGACATCAAGTATATATTGATCCACCAAATAACCTTACAGTACCAGACAGTCTATACAATTCGAAACAACCAGTTATCGTATTTTTCTCAACATGGATGGGCAAGGTTGTTATAAATGCAAACAACCAGGTCACACTGCATACAACTGTACCTCTTCCAGCCAAGTTAATAATACTCCTAACATGCCACTACAATCCCAATCAAATATAAGCGGCAGCAACACCACTACGTCTACACCCCAAGTTCAAGCTATCGTTACTACTCCTACACCACCAGAGAAAATCAATATTACTCCTCCCACACTACAACCAAAATCCATCAACAACTCAACCGAACTTGAAACAAACCAAATAGACATAATAAATAATGATCACACAGAAACCAACGAAAGAAAAATCAACGAAATTGAAAGTCCCCCAATACCAGATAACATCACTGAAGAGGAAACAACTTTCAAAACACCTAAAGAAAAAAAACCTAAGAAAGTGGCTTGACGAAATAATGAAAATGATGGAACCCGCCAAAAATTTCATTGAGGAACACGCAGACGAACTAATATTAAATTATGTTCAACTGACAGATTTGATTACCAATATTCATGGTTCTAGTGATCCAATCAGTACAATAAGAAATTATACCTCAGATTTTGAGTCTCTTGTTAATATGCTGGAAAAAGTGTACCCCCCAATCACGAACAAATCCCTAAAAATCCGCTTAACCATGATAAGAAAACGATTACGACGATACATATCAGAAGGCCTTATTGACTCTGGAAGTGAGTCGTCGACACAATCATCATATTAGAAATGGACATACTTCAATGGAATTTAAATGGTTATTATGTACACTATGAAATGTTGAAACAACTATTGTCTAAGTACAAACCAAATTCTATTTGTTTACAGGAAACACATTTTAAAGACAGTAATGTACATAACTTGAAAAACTATAACATATACTATAAAAACAGACCCACTGGAGAAAGGAGCTGGGGGGGTGTTGCCACATACGTTAAAAATAATATCCAATCAAATAAAATTGACATAATCTCAGATCTAGAAGCTGTTGCGATTACTGTTTTCTATCCATCTAAAATAAATATTTGCAATATTTACATTCCTTCCAATATTATTCTCAATAAAAATGATTTGGTGAACTTGATTGAACAAATACCTCAACCTCGTATAATTGTCGGAGACTTCAACGGTCACAATTTAATGTGGGGATCGGAGAAACAAGACGATAGAGGTAATCTTATTGAGGAAATTATGAATGACTACAACCTCACTTTGCTTAATAATGGATCTAACACAAGATTCAACGCATACAATGGGACATCGTCTGCTATAGACTTGGCAATATGTGATGTCGCTATTACTCCTCTCTTAAACTGGGAGGTAATGCCATATCTCTATGACATCGATCACTTCCCAATAATAATCTCTGACATTAGAACCGGTGCAGAAAATAGCAAACCTTTACAAAAACAGCGTCTTAACAATGCAAACTGGAATCAATTTTCCCTAAATATTGGAACATTACTTTCTCAATACAAAATAACAGAGGATATCGACGAAACAGTTAACGAATTTACCAAAATAATTGAACAAGCCGCCAAAGACAGTATTGGGATGACAGAAACCATCAGAAGCCACAATCCGGTACCTTGGTGGAATGACGAATGTCGTCAGGCAATAAAAGCAAGTAAAGCAGCATTTAATCGCTACAAAAAATACAAGACTCCTGAAAATCTAGCAAGTTTTAAGAACCTTAGAGCTAAGACAAGATATACGCTAAAAAAAGTAGAAAAGAGTGCTGGAAGACTTACGTACAAAATATAAATAGTTCAACTAATATTAGCACTATCTGGAAAAAAATTAGGCAAATATTGGGATTTTCATATCAGAAAATTGCTGCCTTAGAAGATACGGACAAATCATTAGCAATCCACTACTAGCCAGCAATTACGAGAAACAATCTAGCGATGCTGCTTTCGAAGAAAATTTCCTGGAAAATAATGAAACCAGTCTACGCAACTTTCACATTAACAATATAGACACGGACATCAACAAGCCCCTCCTAAAGAGCGAGTTTGACTAAGCACTTACTTCTTTTGATGATTGCAGCCCAGGGCCAGACAACGTGCCTATTAGCTTTCTGCAACGCTTCCCAGAAACAGCTAAAGCAACACTGCTAAAAATATTTAATCACATATGGACAAAACATACGTTCCCAAAAAAAATGGTCACAAGGAATAATTATACCCATTCAGAAGACAGGGAAAAATAAATTATTAGTCGATTCTTATAGACCCATATCCCTAACTTGCACCATGTGCAAATTACTAGAAAAAATAATCAATAACAGACTTGTTTGGGAGTTAGAACGAAGAAAATTGATAATACCAGAACAGAGTGGATTTAGAAAACACAAAAGCACAATCGATAACATCATCGACTTAGAAAGCGACATACATGAGGCTTTAGCAAACAATCAGAAATGTATAGCTGTATTTTTTGACATAAACAAAGCAATCAATACGGCATGGAGGCCTGACATAGTAAAAACCTTGCAAGAATGGAATATAGACGGAAACATGCTGGCTTTTATTTACAATTTTCTAAATAATAGGAAGTTTCCAAGTTAGGACAAACGGCTCGATCTCCGATCTAAAAACACAACAACATGGAACACCGCAGGGATCAGTAATCAGTCCAACTTTATTCCTTATAGCTATAAATAACATCACCACTAATATACAGAAACTAATAGAAGTCCGACTGTATACGGATGATCTGGTATTGTACATAAAAAGTAAAAATCTAACAACTATGAAATCGATTCTACAATCACACATAAACATACTTGAAAAATGGTATAAGGACTCCGGTTTTTATTTCTCTGCAGATAAAACCAAATGTATAATGTTCTCCAGGAAAGAAGTAGGCCAAAAGCCACTACTTGAACTAAATGGTAGTCCCCTCGGGTATGTGTCAAAAATCACATTTCTGGGAATGATCTTCGACTCGCAATTAAATTGGGATGAACATATTAAGAATCTAGTCGTTAGAAGTCAGAATGGACTAAATCTATTAAAAGTCCTCGCAAACAGAGAGTGGGGATCTGATCGAGAAATTTTACTCCTAATCTACAGACATCTTATTAGATCCAAGATCGATAATGGATCCATCGCCTACGCCTCCGCTAAAAAACGCATATTAAAACGTTTAGATGTCATAGCAAACCAAGCATTGCGCATCATTTCTGGAGCTTATAGAACATCCCCTATCGAAAGCTTACAAGTAGAGCTAGGAGAGCAATCACTAGATAAAAGAAGGCAATACCTGACACTGTCATATGCCAGTACTATAATGGGCAACCAAGAACATCTAAACTACAATAACACAGTTGCAAATAGATATCAAAACACCTACGAATTCAGGAAAAGAGTCGACTACCCCTTCTATCAGAGAGTTTCCAAATATATCATAGAACTAGACATGCAGATACCTTCCATACTAGAAGCAAATGTTGATATACCACCGCCATGACTTATTAAAATTCCGAGCATAGACACCAGCTTACCAACTTTAACAAGGCAGAAACTCCAGCCTCCACAGTATATCAGAAGTTTCACACGAAACTCTCCATGTATTCTAACTTTCATAAAATATATACTGATGCATCCAAAACCCCAAATGGAGTTGGAGCTGCTGTCATCACTTCCTATAAACCACCTTTGAAATATAAATTACCCGACGTAAGTTCTGTGTATAGAGGAGAAATATATGCTATCCTACAAGCTTTAACCGAAATTCAATCGTCAAACCTGCAAAAAACTGTAATAATAACAGACTCCTTAAGTGCCCTAAGTACCTTGAAAAATATTTACACTAACAACCCTCTTGAACTACAATCAAGACTCAACTGCATCTACTACAAAACATCAACTTGGATGTCACATTCTTATGGGTGCCCTCTCATCAAGGAATACAAGGAAATGAAGATGCTGACAAACATGCAAAAGACGCTACAGTATGCAGAGATGTACATATAGTGAACAGTGCGGTTTACAGTGACGTGAAAACCTACATCAAAATGAAAATTAATTCTCGGTGGTAATCGGAGTGGGAAGGATCACTCCAAAAATTAAGACAAATAAAGGAAATTGTCAAAGAGTGGCCGCGAATGTGCAGTAACCGCTTAAAACAGGTCGTAATAACCAGACTAAGAATAGGTCACACTAAACTTACGCATGAATATTTAATACGTAAAACTGATAAACCTATGTGTATAATTTGTAGCCGTGAACTAAATGTAAAACATATACTATTAGAATGTACATTATACACATCGCAAAGACAACAATGTAATTTTCCAAATGACATGAATACCCTGCTAGGAAAGGATTGCGATGTGGATAATATTTATAAATATCTGTCAAATACGTCTCTACTCTATAAGCTGTGATTATATTATTAAAGCCATCGCTCATAACCAACTTGGTTGATGCGAGAAACAAAAAAAAATATTCATAGGCGGGTAAGATGCAAAACACCTACAGCTTCTATATCAAATGGTTGTATATTTTTGGGAGACTTTGAAGGTCCGTCTTATAGTTAATTGAATTTTGTTCTTTTTGATACAAATCATTTCTTTGATTTCACGTCTAAAATTTTAATGTTTTCAAAATCAAAACTATGGTGGTTTTCGATTGCGTGTTTTGAAAGGGCTGTGGAATGGTCATGGTTGGTTTTTATGTTGTATTGGTGATTGTAAACTCTGTTATGTAGATATTGAGATGTTTGACCCACGTATTCACCATGGCAACCTTTACATTTGACATTATACACTACATTACTTTGTTTTAATTTTTCAGTTTTCGGTTTAAGTTTTGTGAAAAACGTCTTGGTATAATTATTAGGTTTGTGCGCTACATTTATATTATTTTTACTCAACAGCCCCTGAATTTTTTCTGATGCACCTTGTACGTATGGTAAACTGTTTTGATTGAGATATTATTACTGGAGTTATCACTACTCCTATTGTTTGTGTCCCTTGCATTATTATCGTTATAAATTTTATGTATTCGTTTATTTATTATAGTGTTGTATTCTCATGAGTTAGGCCAATAAAAGCAAATTTGTGCAGGAGAAAAACCTTTATTGTTTCAATTATACACTACTTATAGACTCCGACAAAATGTGTGATGAAAATGACCTAGAATCTAGCCAAACTTTCTGTTTTGTAGAACCTGTAAATCACGTGACTGAAGCTTCTAGAATTTAAAGTTTCACCAATGAAATTATGACAACCTTTATAATACGGACCAATCAGACCAAAGCGCTCATGTTAGTATTTCTATGAACTAGATATGAAAAACAGAAAGCTCAGCTAATTACGAAAATAACATTTATGAAATATATTATATAGAAATATAAATAATGTAATAGTATGCATTTCAACAATAGAATAATAGAAATAAGAAAATAGGAGCAATTAATAGAATTAAGAAAGATGGGAGCGATACCTTGAAGAGGGTGTAAAGTTAGGGCTTTACAACAATAGGATTGTAAAAGCTTTCTGGATATTCATTACTTTGTAAAACTTCTTTAATCTTCTTCAAATTATCAGGTCTGTTATTAGGATATGAGAGTTTTAGGGCTGTCTGTAAGGTTATTAACAACACTTCTTTTGTATGTGATTGGTACATTGGAATTAAAATTTAAATATCATTCAGACCATACATGTTTGGTAAACCAATTTGTCTCAATTTTACCGTTATTATCATATTTAACTGTTATATCCAAAAAGTTTATTTGTTTTTCGTTATCTTTCTCAAAAGTAAATTGTATTCTGGGGTGGAAGTTGTTAAATGTTTTAAGTGTATAATCTAACTTGGATGCTGGTACGCATAGAAGGCAGTCATCAACGTATCTTTTATAAAAATTTGGAACTTAATCTAATTGATTTGGAACATACCGTTATAAAAATTTAACAACTTCCATCCCAGAATACAATTTACTTTTGAGAAAGATAACGAAAAACAAATAAACTTTTTGGATATAACAGTTACATATGATAATAACGGTAAAATTGAGACAAATTGGTTTACCAAACATGTATAGTCTGAAAGATATTTAAATTTTAATTCTAATGTACCAATCACATACAAGAGAAGTGTTGTTAATAACCTTACAGACAGAGCCCTAAAACTCTCACATCCTAATAACAGACCTGATAATTTGAAGAAGATTAAAGAAGTTTTACAAAGTAATGAATATCCAGAAAGCTTTTACAATCCTATAATAAAAAAACGAATACATAAAATTTATAACAATAATAATGCAAGGGACACAAACAATAGGAGTAGTAATAACTCTAGTAATAATATCTCAACCAAAACATATATCAGTTTACCATACGTACAAGGTGCATCAGAAAAAATTCAGGGGCTGTTGAGTAAAAATAATATAAATGTAGCGCACAAACCTAATAATTATACCAAGACGTTTTTCACAAAACTTAAACCGAAAACCGAAAAATTGAAACAAAGTAATGTAGTGTATAATGTCAAATGTAAAGATTGCCATGGTGAATACGTGGGTCAAACATCTCAATACCTACATAACAGAATTTACAATCACCAATACAACATAAAAACCAACAATGAACATTCCACAGCCCTTTCAAAACACGCAATCGAAAACCACCATAGTTTTGATTTTGATAACATTAAAATTTTAGACAAAGAAGAAAACAAAATCAAACGTGAAATCAAAGAAATGATTTGTATCAAAAAGAACAAAAATTCAATTAACTATAAGACGGACCTTCAAAGCCTCCCAAAAATATACAACCATTTGATATAGTAGCTGTAGTTGTTTTGCATCTTAACCGCCTATGAATATTATTTGTATATTTTGTTGATGATTTTATAAATCAGACAGGTTCGAGTAACTTTATTTGATTTTAAAATATTTTAGAACGCAATGTCCACAGTCGACAGCAGATTTATAATGTGTAAGTTTTAATAGCTCATTGTTTTGATTTAATTTTGTTTTATCTTGTATTGTTAAATGTATTATAATTTAGTAACACATTATTCATTGTAGAGGAAAAAAAGAAATACTTGAAAATGGCAATACGCCGTAACGTACGTCGTTGGAGAAAATAAAATCAATGAGAAAATAATGTAAACAGTACAAAAAATCTCTTTATTTTTAATTATTAACCATGTTGGCCGATTACCAGGAATAAACTAAAACGAAAACTTTAATTATATGAAAAGATATTAGGAGGCATTTATTATTTGAATTATTATTGTAAATGATGGCATTTACTTAACACGTTGGCTGCCGCCATGTGAAGAAAAAATTTGGTCCTCCTGTGCCAAATTTTGTTTTGCCCAGAATTCAACATAATTTTATTTGTAGAACACAGAATTATTTTCAACATTATCATAGCTGTTATTGTTTCCCGCATTTTTGCAAAAAAAATGGCACAGCGTTGGTACCTCGCGGCACAGAACGTACAATTAAGCCGCTTGTACGAATACTGTGCCTCAACGACAAGTTTCGACAAATTTTAACCAGTCCAAGAGACTACTGGGTATCCGCAAAACCTGCGCGCCAGTTCTGTTTCATATGTGATTGGGTGAACAGTGTGTCGAAATGAGTTACGAAAAACAGCAAGAACGTCTCCAAAAAATATGAGACAACATAATGTTGGACGAAGAGGAAGATCCGTTTGCTGCCAGTGGTTCCTCAGATGAGTATTTACCAGGCAGTGAAAGTGATAGCGAATGTGAGGAAAACTCTAAGAAAAAGCAGAGACACGATATAAAAAATGTAAAGTCAAAGGGCGGACCGGTTACGTGCGTTCCAAGCTCATCTTTGCCAGGTATAATAAATAATACTATGCTACTTAACATTCAACAAAATTTTTGTACTAAAATTTCAATTCTATTATCGCAAACTAGCGGATTTCGTGGTTTTATGTCAAATTGTTTGAATATTGTATTTCTTCTTCAAATTTTTGTCATTCTCAACTTGCACCTCTTCGGAATTTAGAAGCTTCGTGCTTCGACATCACTAGAACTGTTTGTGGGAATAAATCAAACGATACCTCCGGTAAGTTTGAGAAACAGCTTAAGTAGATACATGAGTATCTAACACATTCCTTTTTACAGACAAGTCCGACGTTGAAAACGAAGCAAATACTGTTGCCCATGTCATAGAAGAAGTAGTGAATCAAGGCATCACCAAAATTGCATCGAACAGCTCAGGAGAAGAGGCAACAGAGGACGAAAAAGTAGAGTGGAGACCAATCACATCATCAACAAGCTTGAAGACATTTGATTTTACGGTAAGTGCAGTAGTGGAACCATACTACAGCAAAAGTCCGTACGAGTTTTTTCGATTGTTACTGGATAATCTCTTCGATATGATCGCCGGTTATCTCGCAGAATATACAAATTGGTTGATAAATAACTATTCACAGGTTACACTAAATAAATCAATTAATATATTTAACTACTTAAAGATCTTATTTTTATTTGACACATTTTTACAACAATTCAATAATGAATGACATTTTTATATATTGACTTCAAAAAGTACTCAAGTGACGTTTTTTGATAACAATTGACTAGATAATGTGAAATTAAATTTGAACAACGCCTCTTTCGAATGAGATGAGTTACTTATTGGACAAAATATTCGAACAAAATTAGATTTCATTCGACCTGAAAAATCAAATAAAAGTAATACATACCAACCAAATTTTAATAAATTCTGTTTGATCGGGGCAAGATTACAATCACAAAATGATCATGGGAACGTTTTATGGAAATATGGAGGTAAATGAACAAGTAGAGGCATCTGAGAAATATAAATGTGACCACAATAGAAAATTTCACAAGACATAGAAAATGAGAATAAAAATACAGATTCATCTAGTAAAATGTCAATTCACCGTGAAAGCAATGATGCAACATCCAGTTCTCTACATTTTATGGATTTTCACCCTCACGTGTATCTGATCTGATCCGTCTGCATCCATATCCAAACTGTTTTATGGATTTCCATCCAGTCCTGGTAATCAACACATTGAGCAACCAGATGTTGTTACACATAAGTTCGATGAAAACTAGTATTTTCTATGAGATCTTCAAGAATTCGAAGACCGCCTGATTGTTTGAATTATGAATGACCTTCTCATTACAACCCGAAGAAGTATTATAAATAACATTTTGTCACATTGTATTTTATGTTGTTTGTCAAGTTAGAATTAAACTGTCATATTAAAAATAGAATATGTCATTACTATCAACATGTTATTTAAATAAGGTATAAAATATATAATAGTGTTACGAAACAGCACACTGGTATAGTCCCTAAATCCGACTCTGTCTAAGCCAGGTATCAAAGTTAAAATTATGGCGGATACGCAGGTTTTTTTTATAACTGTTTGCGACTATCTTATCTAAATATTGTTTTTGTGACCAGTCTTATCTAGAAAATGCCAGAAAACCAATTGTTTTTGAGTAAGCCGCAGTCTGGAATTTTCTAGTAAGAAAGGTATTAATATATATATATATATATATATATATATATATATATAATGGACCGATCAGCGGATAAGTTGAGTTGATAAAGTGATCGCGACAAATAAACAAAAATACACCGAAATAGCAAACATAAGTGAATAAAAATTAGGTAAGTGTTTATATAAATTAGTTTAAGTGAATATACTGTGTATATCATTAGTGAATAGTGTAGTGAATAAATAAATTAGTAAGTAGTCATACCGTGTGTTTAAAATTTATCCTACCCGCTCACTATTTAAATAAATAACAAAACACATTACATTAGAGACAATAAGTTTCAAATCCAGAAGTACTAACAAACTCCAAACAACATAACGGGCAATACAAAGAATCATGTTGAGAAATAAAACGAATTGCTGCAATTAAGTGAACTTGGGCATGGCACATTGCCAGACAGGATGACACTCATTGGACAAGACGTATTATGCAGTCGAGACCGAGACTGCGTAAAAGAAGCGTCAGGTGACCCACCAGGAGATCGACAGATATTAGAAATGCAGCGGGTCGGAACTGGTATCATATAGCGAGAGACGGAGAAGAATGGAAAATAATGGGGGGGCATATATCCAGGAGTGGATTTTAAAAATCCGATAGAGACGAGAAAAAGAAGACGTGAGTAGTGAAATTAATCTTGAACTGTTATCATTTGATTCTAGGTATTTACATTCTCTTTTAAGATTGTCAAAAATAATGTTGCAGCTTCTGTCAGTAAGATCGGTCACAAGGATATTTACTCTTAAAGGAAGCACCCATTATCACTGCTTATTGCGCATAGCAATGATTTTTTTAGCGCCTATCGAATTTCGAAAATTAGGAAACGTATATCGTCACTTGAGGTCAGAACTAGCCTAAGTCACATTTTTAAAATTTTACAGGAGAAGCTGTTTTTTGTATATATAAAAAACCTTTTGAAGAATGTTCTTCAAAATTTAGTCAAATCATCTTTAGAGGCATTAAAACAAAATAAGGTATAATGAATTATCCTATTCCATTGTTTTTAGAAAATAATGGACATAGGCTACCTAAAGCACCTTGGATATATATTCTATGTCCATCATTTACAATAAGCTACTAAGTATTTGGAAATACATATGACATAGGCTAATTCCGATTTTTACATGTCATTTTAATACTTTGTATAAATTTCAAGTATTAGCAGAATTTTGAGCTAATTTTGTTTAAAACGGTATTATAATGTATCAAGGTATTGAATAAAGAAAAACAAATTACAAAAAATATTTATTACAATTCTATAAATCAACATGGCTGCTGTTTAAAAAAGTTAATGCCTAAGAACAAAACGGTAAGTGATTATTTATTTTATTCTTACTGATCCAAAAAAATGAAACAGGAAAAAATGTCAAAAATAGAATCATTGTTCATCAGTTCTGATTGCTTGAAATATGGAAGACAACGAAAGATCATAACTTACCAAAAAAATAGAACATAAAAAATTTAAACAAAAAAGCAAACATTATTCACTATCAGAATCATTGTCCAGTTCTGCTTGCTAAGAATATGAAATATTACGAAAGAAGTCTTACCAATAACGCATTTTTCACAAAGGAACTGCAAATGATCGTATTTTTTTTTGGTAAGTGGGATAGGCTTGTTGTATAATGTCTTTAATTTATAGTCTTTGGTAACACTAATCATTTTTTTCCTACCCTTTTCCAGCAAATTTATAATATTAGATGAGTCTTGTTTATAACTGTATTTCAACAAAATACAATCGGGATGATCTGGAGAACTCTGAATGATCTGTATTTTATTCCAGTTGACTCTTTCACCTGCTGTGTCTTTTTCAGTATTTAGGGTGGTTTTAAATTGTAGGTCCTTTAAATCAAAAACTGAATCTTGGGAAATTTCGTGAACCAAATAAGGTTGCTTCCTTTTAGCAGTTCTTACGAGTGTATACCACTGCTCAGTTGCTATGGGTACACTTCTTGCTGCTTTTTCGATTACGCTGTGAACGCAATCACCTTCTGATTGTATATGTCCACGTTCGAGGTATGTATGATTTATAATAACGTTATATTTTTGCGACAGATAGTTGTACAGTGAAAACAAGTTTTTGTTTCTATTCTGTCCTGCACAATTATCAGAGTAGAAACAGAATTCATTGACGCCTTTGGAAAGGAAATGTGGTCTAATATAAACATTAGCAGGCATCTTCCAATTTCAGAAGAGCCCCTTTTCGCAACACATTCATACCACATGAAGCAATCACATTCCTTGGTGGCTAAATTGAATACAGTTAAATTGAAGGTAGATAATTTATGCTTGTAATAGGCTACCTACCTCCGATTTTGGAACAGGTAATATTTGCTGCAAATTAAAGACAGCTGCACAGATTTGAGTATTACCTTGAGCCTTCTCCTTGTCAGAATTCTTTAGATCCCTAGCAATATTTTTGTTTTGAATATGATTTTGGTACTCTATTTCTAAATCTATCCGTTTGCCTGGCGTGGAGTTTTGGTATTTGTAACAAATGTCACACAAATCTTTCTTCGTATGATGAAAGAATAGGTTAAAATCGTTCTTGAATATTTCTCTGTACATGCTCTCAGTAGCAGGTCGAGGAATATTATTTCCCACACAATATTCAATGTAAAGGGTATACATCCTCGCTATATTCAATGTTGCTGGTAAGTATAAACGAGAAGAGCTTTTGCGGCAATAAGGACTTTCAATAGTTTCGAATGAATTGATATGATTCTTAACGCTTTGTTTGACGGTTTCATCTAGGAGGTTGCTTTTTGAAGCTTTTCCCCTTCTATCTTCATTTACTACTCCTGCGCTTCCCATTTTATTAAAAAATAAAAATATGTAAATGTTCGCCTACTTGTAACATCGGTAGAGTCTTTATCATTTGGCCTTTTACGTTGTCTCATTTTTCTTTTATGTTCAACATACTTGGCTATGAAGTCTCTTTGCCTATTGATATCTCCTAAGGCCCAATATTCCTCGAATAAAACAACTCTTTGATTCTCTGTAATTTTTTCTGAACATCTCATTCGACAATTTTGGCAAGGTGGTTTTACGTTTCGACGAGGCCGAGTATTTCCTTTCCAGTTTATATAGGACTCTCCAGAATTTCGTTTCTTTTTAATTCTGTATCTTTTCCAGTTTTCTGTATTGCGTTTTCTTTTTCTTGACGTTTTTGGATGTTCATTTAAATTCTTATTATTACTTCCACTTTCTTCGTTTTCTGAAGATCACGTGAGTCGTTGTCAGTACCATAGGGATCCGACTCAAGATGATAACTGTAGGTCTAGCTGAAGTTGCGTTTTTTGTTGAAGTCCACTTGTAGAAGGTGCTACTTCTTCGCATTTATCTTCTTCTTTTCGAGAAGACGGTACTCCATTTTCGCAAATATTAGAAGCCAACATATGGACGCCATTATTGGCTACCTTTAGCAAAGAAGACTCCATTTCAACTTGGCTTATATCAGAATTTGGATGATCGGCTACAGATGATAAATTCGTATTTTCCGTGGTCAAGACACTATTAGGAGAGTTTGATAATAACTGTACATCAAAGTGAAGTTCCTTTTTTTGTAGAAGTCCACTGATTGGCGTTACTTCGTCACATTTAGCTTCGTGTTCACCAGATAAATGTCCCATATTTTCGCATGTATCAGAAGTGAACGGATGTTCTATTTCCGTTTTTCCCATGTCACAATTTGAATGATCCGGTACAGTGAACAATTTCGTATTAGATTCGGTCAAAACACTCTTAGAAGAAGTTTCACATATTTTTATTCTAATTTTGTCGATGAAATCGCTGTCTGGAGCAAGTATTGAGTTGAAATAAGTGAAATTTACTATTACATCAACTTCGGGAGGAGGTATCAAATTGGCACTACTAGACATTAAAGCTTCCTTTGTTGAAGATTTCTTTGATTCTGTTGGATATTGCAAGGTTGCTTTTTCTTTTGAACCTGAAAACAAATAGAACTCTGAATTTCGGAAACATTATTTTTAAGTGCACACCTAAGACTTAGATATGTAGTGGGAAAACATCTATACAACTATAAAAAATATGTAACATTCGAAATTAACAATGATTATTGTTGCTCGTCACACCTACGAAAAGTACTTGAAATACATTCATACAAACTCCGACATATTTTTCGCTGGCGTAGAAAATAATAAAGTTACATCACCCGTCATTTTAAGTGATTATCTTGAAAAAATAATATAAAATATGAAAACAAGTCTCCTCAAACATGTTAAAAAATGTATGCAGTTATTGTATTATAAATAACCACAGTGAAAATAACCGCATTTTTTCTAAAATATACAACTATATAGACAGATAGATAGATTGTACTTACAATTTTTCCTCGTCGTTTCTGATTGGTGAATTGCATCAACAATTCTTCGTGTTCGCTGCCTATACATCGTTTTCGAAATAATTTAGAACACTGCAGAAATAATTCATAAATAAAGAGGAAAACTTCACTAACCCTTTCTGTGAGTTTTAACTTAAGTCAGAATAAGCCTATGTCCGTTTAAACAGATGCACTCAAATATCCAATGTCAACTAGAACTATCCTGTCCACCTTTAAAAAGCACATAGACTAGCATTGGGACTTAGACTCCTTCTGCACAAAATAATATATTGTTATGTGACATATAGACTATTTACCATTATTCGATTTGCGGACAAATCGACCGCTGTGCAGTTAGGCTACTTCTACACTGAATTCAGGAGGTATTGTTCAATAATAGTGGTGGAAAAAGCGCATTTGGATAAATTATGGACATAGGCTAGTTCTGACCTCAGGTGACGATATTTCTTCAAACAAAAACAAAATCGAATGCTAAATGATCAGTTAACGAATTAGTTCTACATCTATAATTTTCTTCTAAAGCTTCAATTTTAATGTCAATATTTATAAATTGGTTCTCCGGAAAAATATTCATTTCAACTTAATAATCGATTACCTGGTTCGAAGATATTCAATAAAAATTACCAGCGTCTTTGACTTACCCGTGACTAGAAGGCCGTCCAAATTACCTTCTTTACAAAGTTCTTCTGATAATTTTCTCATATATTCCAATAATTTTTCATCTGGCAAATACAAACAAGCTAAGGCTACTCTATCATCTACAGCTATACCTTTTTCGTTCTAAAACAGAAATAATTGATTAGAATGTCGCTTTATAAAACAATAATTACATCAATTAGACTAAATTTGGTATAAACTAATATCGATCCATATTTAAAAAAAAATACTCACTAACACTTCATCGTAAATGTAATCTTGAGCTGTTAGAAAACTAAACATCGCTTTTAAGTAAGGATCACTCAATCTTGATAGACAGTTGAGACAATTCTGTCTCCATAGGCTAGTGGGCTCATCGGAAAAACCAGAGAGTGCCATAGCAACAACGTTTAAATTGGATCCGTAATTGCCATTACTCGGTGCTCCTCTCAGTACCTCAATTGCCAATTGTATTTTGAGGTTGAACACCGCTATAGCAGCGGCCCTGGTGTAGGCATGTGAGTTTTCGAGATGTTCAATAAAATCCATCAGGTATTGTGAATCTTTTTCTAACGGCCAACTGCATAAACGTAAAGCTTTGTCTCTATCTTCGTGTCTGAAAAAGAAATTTACTTTTAGAATGTAATACAATAGGGCTATTCAACATGACGTCCGCGAGCCTTCTCACTCTAATACGAAATATGCAGAATTCATACATTAACGATAAATTACAAATAAAATAACATTTACTCGGTCCCTTACAATTTCAGTTGGAATTGTGTGATTTGTAATCAGATCCTTTTTAACAAGGAAGAGCTGAAACTGGATTGGACGTTGTCAAGTTGCTGCCAGAAGAACGATACCCCAACTTGCGGGACTTAGGGCTAACACTGGGATCAATGCTGGGAAGTACATATTTTTGCGAAAGCAGCTCTTCCCACATGATATTTATTAAGTCAAAAATAGAAGTTCCCTCTCTGATAAGTTACTTACGGAGTTGGTTCTATTAGCAATGTGCACACATTTTTAGTTATTTTTGTCTGTTTCGTTTTCTACCCTTTCTTTATGAACTAACTATATTGTATGAAAGTTAGAACTGTCAGTTTGACTGTTAATAAAACGTTATATTATATGAAACACTCATTCTTATTTCACGGACATCATCAGGTTATGGTCCCTGGCCAAAAATAGGCTTCAGTTAAGCCAGAAAAGAAACGAACTTGTTGAGATACAACATAGCGTGCTGGAAACTGGTAATTAAGCATAAAAAAGAGCTAATCTAAAATGGCGAACAGGCCACAGACTCATTTCCCCGTTGGGACGAGAAAATTACAACTCGGGGAAATTTCGTATGAAAGCATATTTAGAAATGGAAGAGTTATGGGGATGTGTGATCGGAGATGCTGCGTATGTAACTCCGTTAAAGAAGATGACACAAGCAAAACCCAAAATAATCTTGGCTGTAAATCCATTGAATTATATTCATATCCAAAAATACCCAAAGAAGCGTGGGACAGTTTGAAAATAGGGTTTGAAGATGCTGGTCTGACAAGGAAAGTTGGTTTGTTGTGTGTACACTGATAACGGCACATTTGCATATATGCAACTCCGTGGAAGAATATGTGTACACAATAATAACCACAAGTTAAATGATTTGTATTTTCATGTTGATGACGTTTGGATTGGTACACTTTATCTGGCAGGTTTGCCGGAACATTATGGGAATCGAAAGTTCTGGCATAAGAATAACGGATGACTCGATTAAAACGAAATTATTGCAAGATATTAATCAGCAAATGAACCAAAATCATCTAAAAATGAGTGTGCACTGTATTCTCGTAAAAATAAGAGAAGGCCATCCACTGACAAGGTACGCTGTAATGCATTTAATAAATGTGCACATTATGCTGCCAACTGTCGAAATAAAAATAAAAAACGAACAGAACGTACAACAAAGGAGCACAAAGCCAAATAAATCAACATCAAGCAATGAAAAGAATTTTTTTGCGTTTAACGTAACCCACGCCTTTGAAGAATGGTTTATTGATTCGTGCGCTTCTTCACATATCGTCACCTTAGTACTACAAGTAGGTAACTTGAAATTTTTCGATTTTGAGTTATCCAGTTTAAAATACTCTACTTGAGATGCTCTACTGTATGCTATAACTAGGTAACTCTCTACCGGCTTTTTTGTGACGCAGTTAGTCAATGCATCAAGTAGGTATGTGTCTCAGTAGGCTGTCGCTTATTGCTACAACTATATTACTTGACTTGTCTAGTTGTGCACGTGAAATTTCTAACTATTTGTTCCACTCATTTATTGTCAAGGCGTGAACTTAACAATACGTAGTGATAATAATTATGGGTTCAAGAGGAAAAAAATTGATTGAAGCTGCTCTTCAAAATGTGGAATTTCAAGCAGGTATGTATGGAAAACAATTGTGCATTACTTTAGCATAGACATAATCTACGTAAATTTTGAGGTTATGATTGCAAATTTGCTTTACTCTTTCTGTAATCGTCGTTTCATGAAAGAGGGATTGCGGATTGTGTTCTTCATCCTTGAATAGACGTGATGAATAAGCAAATAAAAATGTATTGCAGATTTTAATCATGTCCTAAGGAACCGCCCTCGTGAAAATAACCCAGTGCCTTCCACATCAAATGCGGCTGTTGGCATTGACAATTCTGATGTAGAATCAGAAGCGGAACCTTTCTCTCCAGATGTGTCTGAATATCACCCGTCGTCGGACGAAATCGAAAATGAAATTACTACTGAATATTTAGAGCGGTTAAACGAAGAACATGAATTAGAAGGCATGGAGGAGACCCCTACACAAGCGGAAAATCCTAGAAAGCGATTAAGACCTCCAGAAAAGTGGAGAAGAAATGTTGCAAAAAAAGGCGGTAGTGTGGAGAAAGCCACGTTTCGTCTAGAGGAAACCATGTACCTGGTGTTGTCATGAGAGATCCATGTGGAGACAATTGCAGACAGCGGTGTAATCAGAAATTTTCATTGGAAGAAAGACTCGAAATGTTTCGAAGGTATTATAAATTAGAGACTTATGAAAGAAAACGCGATTTTATTCATTGCAACACAGATAAAATTGTAAAGAAAAGCACCACAACAACTGATTCAAAAAGACATTTTACTGTGGTTTTTTTATTTACCACGAAACAACGAAAGAATCAAAGTTTGTAAGACCATATTTTTGAATACAATTGGAATTCGCAAAGTTGTAGTAGATATCGCTATGACAAAGAGAACGGCAGAAAATACAAGTGAAAAAGACAAAAGAGGCCAGCATGTGCAAAAAACTACTTCGGATGAACTCTTGAACGGGGTGAGAAACCACATTGAAAGCTTCGCGGTTGTTGATTCCCATTATTGCCGCTCGGGAACTAAAAGAAAATATTTAGATCCATCGCTCAACATCACAATAATGTATTCTATGTACAAGTCGATATGCGCCGAAAATAACCAAGAAACCGCTAAGATAGCTACGTATAGAAACATTTTCACAGAGGAGTACAATCTAGGTTTCCACCGCCCAAAGAAGGACCAATGTCGTATATGCATTGTGTACAATACTCCTGGGAATGACAACAATGAAGGTAAAGACAATTATGACACCCATCTTTTAGCAAAAGACAGGGCTCGAGCTGAAAAAAGAAAGGACAAACAGCAAGCCGAAAACTCAGACGGGACCTTTGTGAGCTGTAATTTTGATCTTCAGCAAGTTCTGTTGGCTCCAACCGATCCAACCCACAATGCTCTATTCTATAAGCAACGGTATAAATCTTTTAATTTTACTGTATACAACGTTACCACAAAACGAGGGGACTGTTTCATATGGACCGAGATACAAGGAAAGAGGAGCAGTTGTGAGATTGCTAGCTGTCTATATCAATATTTTAAATTTCTTCCTCCATCGGTGAAGCACATTTCCTGTTTTAGTGACAGATGTTGTGGACAGAACTTGAACAAGTTTGTTTCTGCTATGTGTTTGACCGCAGTTCAGGAACTACCTAAGGTAGAAACCATTGATCTAAAATTTCTAGTTTTGGGCCATAGTGAAATGGAATGTGATTCAATGCATTCGGCCATAACTACTGAACAAAAAAGAGTCGGAAGAGTGAACTGGCCTGCCGATTGGACAACCGTTGCCCGCAGTGCCAGACGAGAGGGTGACAACACGTACATTGTGCATGATATTACCCATAAAAGCGATTTTCATGTTGATGTAACGTTTTTTTCGAAAAAATTACATTATGGCAACTTTTTTATAAATACGTCTCAAAATATACACCACTTGTGATAAAGTTAGCAAGACACACTAAAACTTGAATAAATAGTTTATTGGCTATAAGACTTTTATTGTTTATGCAAATTGTCAAATGAGTTTATTCCAAAACACAGGTTTTTAAGTTAACTAGTTGTAGTACTAAGGTGGATATGAAGGCAGATGAAACCCCTTAAACAAAACAGAAAAATATGAACAAATTGAATTTAATTTTTGATATGTTGTAGAATTCATCATACTGGTGAAATGTTTCAATGGGCGCAACACGATCCTATGACTAGTTTTCGAGATACAGGGTGTTGAATATGGGAAATATTCGCTTTTCTTCACTCCGTATCTCTAAGTTATGATTTAGTTCTGATTTATCTTTGGTGGTATTATCATCCCATCCTTGTATGACAAATTCATTTCCAAATCTTTTCGTATTACAGGGCGATTTCACTTGATAATAATGCTATTTTGAAACTTTCATAATTTTGTTGTTTTATAAAGAGAAAATGCGAAAAAAGGTTGAATTATCACATAATGTTATAAATTCATTTCATCTTTCATCACAGTTGATATAATTCATACTCAACTAGAAATATGGATAATTAACCAATCAGAACTTGAACGGCCTTGACAGATAGCAGACATATATCCAACGACTATAATAACAATGCCCGTCATGGGTAATGCGGTAGTCTCAAGATATCTACTAGGTAGGGGATGTAATGTCCTATAAATATCCGTTGAATGTTACAAAATAAGGAACATTACAAGTGGATAAATCCTAGGCACATGTCAGTATGGATGTATGTATGTCGTAGGATACTAGTGTTATCAGGTAATACACATGCATCATATGTATTACAGATATCCAGCAACCGCTGTTTCTTGTTGACATAACTATTATTACTATAAATACTCAAGGCAAATCAAATCGAAAATCTATAATTCCGTATATGTGAGAATTATAATCGGAAACTCCACGATTGAACGAGTTTCAGCAAATCCTCTAGATTTTCATTACCGTAGAGAGAAAAATACTATTGCAATGTCACTAAAACGAATCCGCTCAAGTTTGAGACCATTCAAAACATCTCTTGTCTAATTTATCTACAGTATTCAAATAAGTACTCACATCAGTTGGGAAATTAAAATCATCAAATTTCTCCACTTCATTGCATACTTTCTATCGATGGCAGAATGGGAACTCTTGTTTCATATCAGTCATTAATACATTCGAATAATTATACAAACAGTGGAAATCCATTTTTATTTTCTGCTCGCAAATGTAGCACACCAAGCCACGTATATGGCTAGTTTTTTCATTAATCTCTGTATATTGTTGCCTACCAAGAGGATTATTTCTCAGATATACGGAATGGTAGTGGGAACTCCCAGCTCTTATTAAAAGTTCAAAGAATCTTATATATTTGATAAGTAGGGAATATAATTAGGTATGAGACTTAAAGAGGTGTCTAATGAATGTATGTTTGGGATGTCTCCTAATTTCTTCCTTAATGAGATATCCTGAGAATGTGGTGAGGATACCGTATATAGATACTTAGAGACAGTGGCGGCTCCTCCATTAGATCATTGGGTCAATGACCTCCCATTAAAAAATAATTTAAAAAAATATTTAAATAGATATATAAGAAAATAAAATATACCTACTATACATATAGTATTGTATTAAATACTAATACTAAGTATTTCTCTTAAATAAAAAATAAAATTTACCTAAAATGTTTCAAGACCCCGTGTAAACGTTTTTCAAGACAACCGTGTAAATGTTATTTCGCAGCAAGTACCTACATCTCTGAGAAATTCAAAATAGCAAAACGGGCTGGTGTCCATCGATGACCTCAACGCGTTAAATGGGGACGGAATCTGCCGAACGTTGACAATCTTCGTAACGTGAAAAAACACGCCCGAAGTTTACATGTGTTGGGTCAAAAGCCCGGGTTAATATCGATGATGAATCGACTTACGTCGTTCGATTATTACACGCTTAGAAAAGAGATGAGTAGAGGGGTTGGCAGACTGCGCTATATTTTCATTTTAAAGTCAAATAAGATTTGTGTTTTGATGTAATAAGTTGTTATTCTTATTATTTTGATTCTCTTCCAGATTTAAAAGTTAAACAGACTAGCAAGGACAAGAATAAAGAAGTTCATCGCAATTTTCGCAGGTCTATGTATGATTTGTCTGATTGGATTTGCGGATGTGAAGTAAGTGATGCATTTTACTGTTTCGTTTGTCTGCTTTTTTCGAATAATTCGAATAATAATGGTGTAAAAACGGTGTCCAAGACTTAAAACATTTAAAAGAGAAAATAAAAAAAACATAATTTATCGGCAGACCATATGAAATGTGCCATGAGTTTTGCTACAATCGGTACTGTGGATATTCGTTCTCAATTAGACAATGCTTATAGACAATCGGTAAGAATTTTTAATGAAAATGTGTCGAAAAACAGATATATTATAAATAAAATAATTGACTGTGTGAAATTTTGTGGGGCGTTTGAACTTGCTTTGCGAGGGCACGACGAGACAGATTCTTCTGTAAACCCGGGAATATTTCGTGGACTTATAAATTTTGTTTCAGAGCTGGATCCAGTATTCAAAGAATACTTGGATAAGGCTACGGTTTTTAAGGGTACTTCTAAAACTGTACAAAATGAATTACTTGATTCAATGTTATCGGTGGCTCAAGAACAACTTAAATTGGAGATTCAGTCAGCCGAATATATCGCAGTCCAGGTTGACGAAACTACTGACAGCTCGAACAGAACTCAAATGACTTTTATTATACGGTACATTTTATCCGGGGTCGTTCACGAAAGGTTTATAAAATTTGTAAATCCTACCGGCAACATAGCCGAACATTTATCGGAGATAATTTTTAAAGAATTAGAGGTACTAGAAATTAATAAAACACCGGAAAAGTTAATTGGACAGAGTTATGACGGAGCTTCTACTATGAGTGGTCGATTAGGCGGAGTACAAAAAAAAATTAAAGAACTATATCCTCAAGCAAATTTTATTCATTGTTATGCTCACCAATTAAATTTAATTCTGCAAAAAGCAGCAAGTCAGAATAAAAATGTTAAAGTTTTTTTGCCAATTTACAGGCATTTTCCACATTTTTTAGTCGATCTCCAAAACGTATAGCGATTCTCGATGAATTTGTTAAAGTACGTTTACCTAGAGCGGCACCGACAAGGTGGTATTACTTTTCCGCCCAACCTATCTAATATGCGAGAAAAGTATTGGTTTACCCCAAAAAAAGTTGGTTAGGTTAGGTTAGGTTAGGTTTTCCATCAACAACAACACGAAAAAATGGTTTTTAGAAAAAAAATCCTGTGTGTATGTCGTCATTGTCGTCGGCCACTTTTTCTTACATGTCTTGTTAGCACGATACAGCCTCCGGAGTGCAATAATTCACCAATTTTATGATTGAATATTGTTAAGAACATGTCACAGATGAACCCTATTGATTTTCAGCTTACCAGAGCCAGTACAACGGGTGCTATGGTACTTGAAGTACGACATTTTGTCATTTTTTGAGAAATGTCAGTTTGTTAGCACGATACAGCCTCCAGAGTCCAACAAGTCACCAATTTTATGATTGAATATTATTCAGAACATCTCACAGATGAACCCTATTGATTTTCAGCTCACCAGAGCCAGTACAACGGGTGATATGGTACTTGAAGTACGACATTTTGTCATTTTTTGAGAAATTTCAGTTTGTTAGCACGATACAGCCTCCGAAGTTCAACAAGTCACCAATTTTATGACAAGATTATTCAGGACATCTCACTGATGAACCCTATTGATTTTCAGCTCACCAGAGCCAATACAACAGGTGCTACAGAGTACTTTAAGTACGATATTTTTGTCATTTTTGGAGAAGTTTCAGTTTGTTAGCACGATACAGCCTCCGGAGTAAATACAAGTGACCAATTTTATGATTGAATATTATTCAGAGCGTCTCAAAGATGAACCGTATTGATATTCAGCTCACTAAAGCCAGTACAACGGGTGCTACGGTACTTGAAGTACCAAATTTTTGTCATTTTAGGAGAATTTTCAGTTTGTTAGCACGATACAGCCTCCAGAGAGTATACGATTGATCAATTTTATGATTGAATATTGTTCAAGGTGTCTTACAGATATACCCCTATTGATTTTCAGTTGACTAGAGCGAGTACAGCGGGTCCTATAAATCCAGATATACTACATTTTTGGTTATTTTTAGAGAAATTTCGGTTTGTTAGCACAATACATCCCCCGAAGTGTATACAAGTAACAATTTTATGATAGAATAATGTTCAGGGAAAAGTTAGTTTTAATCTTTAAAACCATTTATTTTAATACGCGTTGTGCGGAAACCGTATTTTTGTATCAAGCTGATATTCTGGCTTCAATAGAAAAGATAATTAAGGTTGAAGAAGACTCAAATACAATTAATCAAGCAATAGGATTAAAAGCTTTTTTGCAAAGCGTGGATTTCCTTTATTGACTAAATTTTTTCCATTTAATAATGCCTAATTGTGAAGTTCTTTTTAATCAACTTCAAAAACATGGTATTGACGTGATATTGGTGAAAAAAAATATCGACTCATTTAAAATGTCAATTCAAAAAGTCAGAGACCATATTTTATTAAATGAAATATTTCCCGAAGCACCTTCATCTTCTTCAACACTTGGTGCAAAAAGACCAAGGAAAAATGAAGACTCAAAGCGCCAAGTTGCTTTGCAGGTTTCCGACATAATAATTTCTGAGATTAACCACCGCTTTAGTTTCAGTGATCATTTAGTGATTGCCCAGTTATTTTACAGCGACCAGTTCGAACTATATAAAATTAATTTTCCAGATCGTATTCTTAAGTCAATAAGAGAAAACTTTTCTAGTATTAATTACTTAAAACTAAAAACTGAACTTCAAGTTATTTATGAGCGCGACGATTTTAATAAGAGTTCAGGAGCTGTGCCAATGCTGCAAATGTTTATTAATAACAATCTCTCGGAAACTGTAAAATTGTTGATTATTTTATGGACATTACCAATGACAACTGTAGAAAGCGAAAGATGTTTTTCTACATTAAAGAGAATCAAGACATTTTTGCGTAATACTATGGGACAGGAGAGATTGTCGGCGTTAGCTATGTTAAGCATAGAAAAACAATTTGTGAATAGTATTCATAATTTGTATGAAAGGGTTATTGATCACTTTGCAAATACAAAAGATCGAAGGCTTCACTTAGATTTTAAAAAGATTTAGATTAATTATCATTTAATTAAAGTTTGTCATATTTAATATGTATAGAAAAGAATAAAATGTGGTTGTTTTTTAAGAGAGCATTATTTTTATATAAAACAAGCGTGGCCCAAAATTTTTTTGCCTCTCTGACTTTGGAAAAGAACTCCACAAATTTTGCGTTTTTAGCGATTTTAACGACTTCTGGGCAGAAATTGGGCATGATTTTTCGAAAAATTCCCGCCCACGGCGAATAGGCCTCCGGGGGACTAGTCAGTATCGTTCCGTATTTTAAGATTTTGGTCACAGCACCTAGGACCCCCCTATAAAATTAACCACGAGCCGCCACTGCTTAGAGATGAGACTTTGGTGAATGACCTATAGATGGAATCAGTTAGTATATATTTATACATATACATTAATTGATAGAAGTTCAATGGGATGTGATACATCTTTCGGATATCCATATCCGCGGATATAGCGACTTGAATAGATATCACGAGCAATGCGCATCGCATATTATGAAGACAACACAACGAGGAAAATACTTGATGCATAACTGAATTTTTCCATAATCAAAAAATATTAAATACGAATAAGAAGAAGATTCTTATGAACATTCATAAATGAGAAAATAACCAACAGAATTAAACTATTTCTGGATCGATATACATGTCCTCTGGAAGCATTCTATTTGCAGCATCTCCTATGAAATCTCTTTAATATCGTGGCATGACTTTTTGTATAACGGCTGTAAACGAAGGACCAGCTCAAAGAGAGCAATAAATAAATGGCTGTGTGGATGAAGGAACTGTTATGTGAATGATCACACACAAATTCGTGACGAAAATCCAATACTTTCTATACAAATTTTATTTATTCGTTTACCGTGACATATATATTTTTCATGACGTTCTGTTTCTATTGACATTACATAACAACTTTCTTTTATTTTTTCACAACTCGCTTGCCAACACAATCGACAGTCGATAAAAAAGTTTTCTTTAACAATGAATACAGGTTGACAGCACTCGGCTGACACAGTTGCCTTTTCATAATATAACAAAAAATATAGAACAACTATAAACTTAACATGCCGCCCGCCTTGAAAAGCCCACTTTTCAATGAAGATAAGTATGATAGAGGATTGCGGCACAACAAAACAGTACATATATACATTTCGATTAAAATATATATTTTTGGAAATCAGTTCTCGATTGGTAGCGCGCAAACTTTAGAAATGTTTCTTTTCAAAATATTACCATTTGCCATTCGAACCGAGACTACGCGCACCACATTGTCAGTACCATAATGTAATTCCACAACACGAGCGAGAGGCCATTTTAAAGAAGGTAAGTTATCTTCAATTAGAACGACCATGGATCCAACTTTTAAAACGGGTTCAACATCAAGCTTCCATTTGGAGCGAGTCTGCAGCTGGCTTAAATAGTCCTTTGACCATCGGTCCCAAAATTGTTGCTTGAGTTGTTGTAGTCGATAGTATCGATCCGCTCTGGAAATTTTAGCTTCTTTGAGGTCTCCTTCTGGTAAACTTGCTAATGAGTCGCCAATAAGGAAATGAGAAGGAGTCAAGGGTAGGAAATCGGTAGGGTCATCGGATAAAGGGCTCAAAGGACGTGAGTTCAAGCAAGACTCAATCTCCACCAGTAGCGTGTACATTTCCTCGTAAGTTAAATGTGATTCACCGAGTACGCGTTTAAGATGGAATTTTGTGGACTTAACCGCAGCTTCCCACAAACCACCCATATGAGCTGATCTGGCTGGATTAAAATGCCAATTTATTCTGTCACGTGCCAAAAAATTTAAAACTGAATCGTTATGTTTTTTATCATTGAGAATATCATAAAGCTCACTAAAATAATTGTTAGCTCCTACGAAATTCAACCCATTATCGGAGTAAATATCACTAGGCTTTCCACGTCGAGAACAAAATCGTTTTAAAGCATTTAAAAAACTATGTGTTGTTAAATCTTTAACTAACTCTATGTGAATTGCGCGAGTAGCGAAACAAATAAATATACAAATATAAGTTTTAACTAATTTGCTTCTTCTTAACGTGCCTTCTTTAACTAAAATAGGACCGGCGTAATCAATACCGCAATTTGAAAATGGCCGACTTGGATTTATTCTTGCACTAGGCAAGTCACCCATAATAAATTTACAAGGTTTTGGATGGGCTCTATAACATCTAATACAAGATTTTACTATACGTTTTACTGCATTTTTTCCATTAAGTGGCCAGAAATTTAAACGGATAATAGATAATAAATTTTGAGTTCCTGCGTGAAGATACTTTAAATGTTGATCTAAAATTATTAAATCGGTGAGTTTATGTTTATAGGGTAAAATAATTGGGTGCTGTTGATCAAATGTAATTAAAGATTTCGATAATCGACCACCCACTCTTAAAATATTTTGACTGTCTAAAAACGGTCGTAAGTTTAAAAGTTTACTTTGTTTATTTACGTTTTTTGAATTTGTAAGATCTGCAATTTCTTGTTTAAATATTTCATTTTGAGCTAATTTGATTAATTTGTTTTGTGCTTCACTCAACTCTTGGGTAGTTAACACCTGAGACTTAACGTTATTGTTGAGCTTTTCTTTATTTAAACAACGATTTTTAAAACGTAAAATATAAGCTGTTACGTTTAATAATTTATAAAAATTTGAATATTTTTGAAAAATGTCAAATTCGGTTTTTTGTTCTTGAATTATTAATGAAATTGGTTGATTTTTTAATTCGAGTAAATTTTGAACATCATTAAAATTAGATTCACGATCATGTTTGTAAATTAAGTTGCTCTTTAAAAATTCGGGCCCGTTTATCCAAGACTTATGTTCGAGCAATTCTTTAGGACTTAATCCTCGAGAAATTATATCTGCGGCGTTATCCTTTGTGTTTACGTGTTTCCAATTATTCACGTTTGAAATTTCAGTAATTTTTATTACGCGGATTGCAACAAACGTTTTTAACTTACAAGGTTCAATCTTTAACCATCCTAATACAATCGTCGAATCTGTAAAATACGTTATTTTGTCAATATGAATGTCTAAGGTATTTTTTATTTTAAAAATTAACTCAGCTAATAAAAGAGCACCTAATAGCTCTAAACGTGGTAATGTTTGTTTTTTAAGTGGAGCAACTCGAGACTTTGCTGTAAACAATGTTATTTCTTTTTTGCCATTCACTGTAGATGATAAATATACGCACGCGCCATATGCTTTTTCAGAACTGTCACAGAAACCATATATTTCAATTATTTTTGCGTTTGTTAACAAGACGTGCCTATTAAATTTTATTTCATTTAAATAACCAATTTGTGTGACAAATTAGAGCCATATATTTTTTAGTTCTGCAGGTACATTTTCATCCCAATCTAATTTTAGATGCCAAAGTTGTTGCAAAATTAATTTCGCTTTAATTATCGCTGGACTGATCAAACCCAACGGATCAAAAATTTGGGCAATTAACGACAGAATCGAGCGTTTGGTAATACTTATCTTAATACATCCTCATTAGCGTCCCAAATTATTCCTAATGTTTTTAATTGTTTTTTATCTTGAAATAATACAAAATTTTCATCTTGACTGCTGACTGAATTCTTTATATAAGTTAAAACTGATTTGTTGTTTGATGACCATTTCCTTAATTCAAAATTTGCACCCGTTAATATTTTTGATAACTCATGGTAAATTTCTATAGCTTCTTGTTTAGAATCTACACTGGTTAATAAATCGTCCATGTAAAAACATTTTTCAATAATTTGCGATGTTCGTGGATATTCTAATTTATTCTGTAACGCTAACTCTTTTAAACAGCGTGTCGCTTGAAACGGTGCACTTGAGGTTCCATACGTAACCGTGTTAAGTTCATAAATTTTGATAGGTTCATCTGGTTTTTCTCGCCAGATTATTTTCTGAAAACAACGTTCGCTTGGATCTATATCTATGCATCTATACATCATTTTTATATCAGCGCTCAAAACATAAGCTCTTAAACGTAATCTGAGCAAAATGGAATATAAATCCTCCTGAATAGTCGGGCCTGCTAAAATTAAATCATTGAATGAAATATTTGTACTTGACCTTGCGCTTGCATCGAAAACAACTCTGCATTTCGTGGTAACTGCCGAGTCTCTCAAAACAGCGGTATGCGGTAAGAAAAATGTTTGTCCTTCTATTGAAGTGTCCGATTCTAATAATCCTTTAAATGTCATGTGTCCCATGTTTTCATAGTCTCGCATGAAATTGATATATTGCGATTTTAAACAGTCATTTTTTCCAAGACGTACTTCCAAATTTTTAAAACGATTCAAAGCCATAATTTTTGTATTTCCCAATAAATCATGGCATTCTGGATTAAAAGGGTATTTTACGATAAATTTTCCGCGTTCGTCTCGTTTTGTGGTTGCCTTAAAATATTCTTCACAATACTGATCACTTTTTGACAACAAAATTTTAGCATCAAGCTCTTCAATTTGCCAAAATTTGGTTAAAGTATCATTTAATTGCTTATTCGATATTTTTGTATTAACGTTACAAACTTGCATTTTATTTGATTCCTTATTTAAATGAAGATATCCGCTTATGATCCATCCCAAAGATGTTTCTTGTAGTATAGGTTTATTTTCTCCTAATTTTAATTTACCTTCTTTTAATAAGTCAAAGAAAATACCTGCTCCGAGTAACAAATCTATCTTTTTTGGTACGTTAAATTGTTCATCTGCTAGTTCGAGTCCTTTTGGTAACTTTAATAGGGTTTTATCAAAATTAATTAACGGTAATTTTGAAGTAATTTGAGATAAAACCAAAAATTGTAAGTTTAATTCAAAGTCTCCATTTTTTGATTTAATCTTTGCACATGTTCTATAATTTATTTTCGTTTCGATTTGATTTATTCCAGCTAACGGTATATCAATTTTTTGACATTTTAGGCTTAATTTTTCTACTAAGGTTTCACTAATTAAGTTCGATTGACTACCTGAGTCGAGTAACGCAGTACATTTAATCCATTTTTTACTATCGTTTTGAATAAGAACCGTTGCAGTGGATAATAAAACTTGATTCGAATCAATAATCGTGTACGTGTGGGTTGCTTGTATATTTTCTTCGTCGAAATTACCATTTTGTGTATAATTTTCATCTGATTGATTTATTTCTGATGATATATTCTGGCTTCTTGTCGATATAGTAGGTCTTGAGTGTTGTGACGTTTCATTTTGACCAGGAGCGCAGAACGTGCTTGTTTGCTGATTGACCCTCGAATCGGCTGATTCTCTTGGCTGCGCATACGCCTGACGCGACGATGGTTGTTGCGAGGCAGCGTTGCCATATTGTGAACGTTGTATCGGATTTTGAATGTTTTGTTGAAATTGTCTGTAATTGTCTACGTGTAATGCGGTGTTATGTTTTAAATCACACTTTTTACATCCTCTGGATAAACAATCTTGTTTAAAATGACCAGATCTTAAACAGTTGGTGCATAATTTGTGTTTATATAATTCCTGATATTTTTCCTTAATATTTAAATTAATAAATTTTGGACATTGATAAATAAAATGATTTTTATTACAAGTTAAACATGTGTTTTCATTTGATGTGTTTATAGGTGATTGAACGTGTCCCACTATCCTTAAGTTTGTGTTTTGTTTTCTGAATGGTGTTTTAATACGTGAAGAAGTGAATTCATTTGAATTATTGTGTTTTAAACTATCCATAGAATGAACGGCTTCTAAAGTGAAGCACTTTTTTGTTAGAAATTCAGTGAATTCTGACATTGTTGGCAAACTTTGATCATTTTGTTTGTTTTCCCATTCCTTTTTCGTTCGGTCATCTAATTTTTGCAGAATTATTGGAATCAATAAAGCGTCCCACATTTTAACAGGTAATTGCAATTTTTCCAATGCAGATAAATGTTGATATAATAAATCTAACAATTTTCTTAACATCGATGAAGATTCTCGTGTAATGTTCGGTAATTCGAACAATAATTGACATACGTGCGTGTTTATAATAGCTCTACGATTTTCATATCGTTTTCTTAATAAGTCAAAGGCAATTGTGTAATTGTTGGCCGTTAAATCCAAATTTTCTATCAGTTTCAATGCGTCATCCTGACAACATGATTTTAAATACATTAATTTTGACACCTCGCTAATATCCTGTCGGTTTTCTACCAAAGCTTCAAATTGATCGCGAAAACTAAACCAGGTTTCATATTTTCCGTAAAATTTGGGCAAATTTAAATCAGGAAGATTGGCAACAACGCTTTTATTTTGTAAATTAGGACTAAAAGTAGTTTGAAATTGAGACTGTTTTATATTGAAATCATTTAATTGATGAAATTTAGCAATAATCTTTTTTGATTTAGAAATTTCCATGTAAAATAACGATTCGGTGTCTAACCTATTAGCCTTTTCATTGGAATCTAAATATTCTAAACGCGTTTGGACCCTACCAAACTCTAAAAAATCGTCTTCGACGCCTTTTAATCGACATTCGATTTGAAATTGGTCAAGGTTTTCTTCATTTTGCGATAAATAATTTGAAAACCGATCTAATCTATCCCTAATAACCTGTCTTACGTGCGATAATTCTGAAATTTCAACTTCATCAGAGCTAACATCTATGTTACAGTTTTTTTCATTCTTTCGCGGCATTTTTCTTGGCATATGACGAGAATGATAGCTAATTTACGTTTATAATGTATAAATATCCTAAACAATAACGAGAATTATTTTTTCTTTAGAAACGAGTATCTTAGAAGCGTGTTTAATTTGCGAATTAATGTTTGACAGGAATGTCACTATTACTTGAATTAACAAATAACGATGTAATTATTACTTTTATACTAAAATAAGACGTGCGATTGATTTAAATTATCGATTTAAAATCAATTAATAACGAGAAAACGTACGATACGATACGATAGAGGCTAAGCTGATTTTACACACTTTAAAGGAAAGGAATGATTGGCAGGAATTAAAGCGGTTAAATAATTAGAACGAGCTCACCGGCATTATTGTTTCTATATATGTTCCTCCAGGTCCACCAGGTCGCTGTAGTTTCAAATCTGGCTCGAAGCTTCCATGTTTAATATCGTGGCATGACTTTTTGTATAACGGCTGTAAACGAAGGACCAGCTCAAAGAGAGCAATAAATAAATGGCTGTGTGGATGAAGGAACTGTTATGTGAATGATTATACATAAATTCGTGACGAAAATCCAATACTTTCTATAAAATTTTTATTTATTCGTTTACCGTGACATATATATTTTTCATGACGTTCTGTTTCTATTGACATTACATAACAACTTTCTTTTATTTTTTCACAACTCGCTTGCCAACACAATCGACAGTCGATAAAAAAGTTTTCTTTAACAATGAATACAGGTTGACAGCACTCGGCTGACACAGTTGCCTTTTCATAATATAACAAAAAATATAGAACAACTATAAACTTAACAAAATCTAAAAGACGATTTGATGGAAAATGTCTATTTTCTTGATATCTAGTGTACCCCAAAAACCATATTACGCGAGCAACATGCGCACAAGTTTCCTAAAGTCCTAGCACCGGACTTACAAGTACAATAATACCCCGAAATCAGAATCTTCTGGATTTTCGTCACCTCTTTCAGTGAAACAACACAAAGTATGTGCTTAGTAGCATTCCTGACCGAGAAAATATTCTGAATCGTAGAAAATTGGGCTCCCCATGTAACTCATCGATTTCTAAAATGTTGTCTACTTCACCATCTCTACGGATTGTATCTTGGATATATGACGCAGCCAAGTGTAAATGATATGTTCGAGTAAGTGATTTTAAGTATTCAATGTCAAGGCGGGGGAACGATTGTATATGAAGTTGATTCAAACGAATCCATCGACCATTCCTAGTACGGAGGTTTTCAGCCTCAACTCGTGCCTGAACAATGTTGACATCATCAGAATCAATTAACATTTGTGTGGCCGTATCCAACGTTCCAGGCATATTTATGAAAGGATGGAATTTATTTATAAGAGCACCAGCAATCAGGTAATAATCCCGTAACTTCGTAGCATGTATTGCTGTTATGGGTTGACGAAATTTTTGGAAAATTGACTTAAAATGTCCATTTCTAGCTTCTACAATCCATCTAGTAGTGGTTATTAAACGTGCCTGATTGGCTTCATTTGTCGTTAATTGTATTTGATTCGGTAGTAGAAATGGTGGCATATAGTAATGCAAGCCATGTTCTTGTAGACTATTGATTGAATCTCTATAGCCTCTATCAACTATCACAATATCGCCGTCTTTAAACCATGTTCTCATTCCATTCAAATTATTTTGTAATTCGTGATTTAGAACACTCACCTCATTATTCCTAGCATCTGCGGCCCGTTGATTGCTAAGATATATCCATTGGGGGCAACTATGATCTCTGGTTTGACCAAATGTTCATTCTTGTGGAAACAGTATGATTGCCTCAATACTCGAAAGTTACTGCTCTTTTCGATTTTATTGTAGGTAAAATCTATATAAACTATTGCTTTGGGAATGTCTGGTGTGGGATTGTACAGTTCATTCGTATAAAGGGATACATGACTGTTTATATAATTTCCTCTTGTTATCGAATTAAATCCAATATTATTCGGTACGAACCTTTGTAAAAGAGATAATCTCACATTAGAAATAATGAGGCTTGCTGCTTGTCGTGAAGAATAACCAAACAATATTTTCAAAAACTCATCTGAAACTCCATGCTTCATTTTGATAGAAAATGTGAGCAAATATGTTTTTTTCGATATTTCTTATCTTGCCCCCTTGTTCAATAATATCGCGAAATTCTAGTAATTGTCGAAAATTATTTTTTGAAATTGATGTGAGCTCCTTAAATTCGTCTTCAGTGAAACAATTGATATCCTCCCAGTTACGGAGTGGCCTATTTCTATTAACAATTGTCCTCATTCTTTGAAAAACATGTTGAAGATTGGAAATTATGTGTGGTTTATTCACAAAATTCAAACCTCTATGCAAGTAATTCGGAAGGAAACCTTCATGAACAGTTCTCAAGAAATCTGGGACATAGATATCAGAAGCAACAAAAATATCCACTCTACATTCTAAAGAAAGTCTTTGAATATTTTGACGAGCATTACAAATAATGCACGCACGACTTGATAGGAGGGACAACACATTGAGACGAAGGCAATAGGGGTTATTATCCATAGCAATAGTGTCATTCATCACTGTGTTATTACAATTTTTTTATTATATCATATTTATTAGCAATCAAAACAACATAAGGTTCTATAAGCTAATTTGTTGTCTCAGGAGCAGGTGGGCTCCTATTGGCGTGATGAGGTCTTCTCCAGTGATACAACCCCTTTAACCGTTTCTCAGATCAGCTGGCCAGTTCCTTCTAAGTCTCCTGTCGGCTTGAATTTCTAATAAAGGTTCTAATAAGGGGTTACTGTGTAATTCCAGTCCTTCGTGGTCTTTCACACTGTGTTCAGTAATCACATCCTGTATGAACGGGATTGTTAGGTTTTCATGGAGTGTTTGGTTTAACACGTGCGAAGTTGCATCAGCTAACATGCGTAGTATTTTAGATTGGCTTCTTTGGATAATGATTTTCTTTGAATTGCTCGCACATCCCCAGAGTTGGATACCATACGTCCAAATAGATTTTATGACAGCTTTGTAGATGAGAATTTTATTTTCTAGGGTCAATTTCGATTTTCTACCGATTAGCCAGTTTATATCTTTTATCTTAGGTCAATTTGTTTTCGCTTCTTGATTATATGTTCTTTCCACTTGAGTTTTGAGTCAAGGTGTATTCCTAGATATTTGGTGCTAGAGGATTGAGGAAGTTGAATATTGTCAGTACGTGCTTCCTAAGGCGGCAGTGTCCAGTAAGGAAGCCCCCTCCTTCTTCCGAAACTCTTTCTTATAGGAGCATTTTCCTACACCACAGGAAGGTACCGGGCAATAAAGGGCGCTTGTGCTCCTTTCCTGGCAAGTGTGTTGGCCTCTTTATTTCCTGTGATTCCCGAGTACCCAGGAACCGCGACTAAAGAGACCCTGATAATCGTGACTAGTTCATCAAGTTTTCTTCGGCACTCCCATACCAACTTTGAGTCAATGACATGGGAGCTCAATGCTTCGATAGCTGCTTGACTATCAGAATGAATCGATATGTCACATTTCTGATAGTTTCATTCTAGGTTAATTTCCACGCATCTTTCGATCGCAAGTAGTTCTGAATGAAATACGCTCAAAGGAGACTGTTAGTAACAACTTGTGTAAGTATTACCAAAGTGAAGCACCTGTAATAAATACGAATACCTAAAAGTTAATTTTATTGTAGAAAATTTCAGAACACACGGTAAAACATATTTTATTTTAAATCATAATATTAACTGGAATGCGACCCACATTATATTTAATAAAATAATATGAAGTCAAAACAGAATAGAAAAAATAAAACATCTTACTGGGTCAAAGCAAAATAATTGTTTTGAATACAATTATTGCGATAACGAAAACTAGCACGATTCAAAAAACAAAAAGTTGTTTTTGCAATTCGACAAAAACCCCAAAACCGAAGTCGGGGGGAAAGCAAAAACGGGTGTACACAGACCAGGAGCGGCAGTGTGTACCAGGGGTCGAACACGCGAAGGGAAAGGTTTTTCCCTTGCCACGGTAACGGTACTAGTGTTTTTTAGTGTTAGCGGTACGAGAGGTAAAAATACTCTCCGTTGTGTTAGGAGGTGATAGGGATACTGAGATTATTCCTTGACGGTGAACACTGTCTCCTGTTTCGATACACAAACGGTAGAATTACCCTCTACGCTAATTTCCTTTCGACATAGCACGATTCCGTTTATTGGCACGACTCGTGGTGAACAAGCAGATAGCGAAAATCAAGAAAATTCCCGGCGAGACGGAGGAAGTTTGACAACGCAGTAAGTTTTTGAATTAAATTCAGATTGGGATAATTTTTTTTACTAGTGATATATTTACTCGTTATTGGTCGAGCTGGATTCTGAACTTGGGAGTATAAGTCAATTGTTATATACAAGGCGTAGCGATAGCAAATATATTTATTTGATTTTTTTTGTGGATTTTCAAAGAGACTGGACATAGCTGTTCACTCTCACTTAAGTTTTTTGTCCTGATAAATATATAATTTACCGTGTGTGCTGGAATAATTAAAATTTGCAGAGTTTCGCCTACCTGACACAAGTTAGGTTTCATTTTGTTGAGTAGGAGTTATCATTTTGTTGGGTCACATATTCTCTTCCACCTCGTAGGCAGGAAAGTTAGGCGAGGTTAATTTTGTACTTGGTAACACAAAGGCCGGAGCGTATGTTTTCCATTTTTTCGTGGGTTTCAGCGAACTTGCGCTGATAAGTAAATTTATTATAGAAAAACATTGTTATCAGTCTTTTGTTCAGCCGTGATTATAAAATAAAACTTTTTCTTATTTTGTCAGTGTAAATGCATAAATTATCGTAGGTAATTTAATTACTGGGGAATTTCGCAACTTGTAACGCCAGTGTCGATAAATAATTTTATTGTTTTCCTTAGCTCAGCAGAATTTTATAGAACAAAAATTTCACTTTCGTTCCCTGAAGGTCAATGGCGACCTGAAACGACGTAAGCTGAAACATTGTTGCGATTAAAGGTATTTACACATAATATTTATTTATTTTCTCGACACCGGGGACTAGAAAAGTTGGGAAACGAATATAATAAACCATACGCCTCTCACGCACTTTGAAAAAGACCAAGCCGATAAGAGGGATATTATTGCCGCACAAACGAGAACTATGTTCATAAATTTGTTTTTTTTGAATAGTTATATGATATACAGGGGTAGGGTTAAAAAACCAATTATAGATAGATATATGTATAGGTAGACTTATACCAGGGAATCTTAGTCGATTGGGTCATACGGGATTGTATTTTTGGGTTAAGGTATATATATATATATATATATATATATATATATATATATATATATATTAAGGTTATATATATATATATATATATATATATATATATCTGTATATGTGTAATTAGAGAAATTATTTTTTTATTATATAATTTTTGTTTAACGTGGTGGTTCTACCTTATTTTACCTATCATCCCTACTCCATAATTTCCCCTCTGGAGAGTGTAACAATCGTGGAAGTGTGACAGAAACGAGAAGGACAACCCTGTCCTGGCAAAGGAAGATTAATCCGTTTTAAGACCAGGCGAACTTAGCTCAAAAATCGGACTGGATTTGCCTTACATGCTCAGCCGCTCATTGGAGACAGAAATTGGTGGAATCGAAGGACGGGATCAATACAGAGTGACCAAAAAAGGTAGGGGTATTTTGGTATTTTGATCAAGATATTGTACATCTGGTGACAGCGGTTTTTTTTTGTTGAGAGACAACTCGGTAACAAAGGGTAGAGTTGTACATATGGTGACAGCGATTATAAGAGTGTAAAAAATATGGTCTAGAGTTATTACATTTACATGTTAAAAAAAATAAGATCTAGCGATTATTAGAGTGGTGACAGATTTTATTAGACACCTAAAGAAACAAAATTAAAATTTTATCTCAACTCTGTCCACCTTCCGTTACACAGTTTATTGTGATTATCACAACTTTCTATTGAAAATTATATTTTATTTTGTTTGAAAAACATATATCAATATAAAATGTTAGATAATTTCGCTTACCTATACATTGTAACAGAGCCTTGACAGTTAGGATAACCCACTTCGCGCCAAGACACAGTAATTGCATCAGATTTATTTTGGACAGGGTCTATATTTGATATTACGGATAAAACTCCAGGATGCTTTTCTTCTGGGTCTTTTATAATACCACTTTCTACTAGTTGTTTCGTCAAATGAAGCCAGTTCCAGACGTTCGCTAACGATAAGTCGTCTTTTACTATTTCGGCGTTTTTTGAAAAATCTTCCTAAAAACACATTGAGTGTTAAGAATGATACTATTTTGCAGTAAACATTTCAATTATGTTAGATTAAATGCCATCATTATTAAAATTTTACTTGTAGCTTAGGTTTCAACTAATGGAAAGAAATCCTATTTCATGGAAATTTAATTAGGAGTGCGGAAGAGGACTTCTTGTACTATTTCTACTATTTTAAATATCATGTTTTAATAAAGAATATCAACATTGTAATAATCTTTTATGTGTTGATGACACTTTATTATCCAGATAATATAGATAAAACATGTACTCAGGTTTACCATCACTTAAAACATTTATCGAAGCAACTTCTGATCACTGTCTCAATATAAACAACAATCAATCAAATACATTACTCTTCGCCGGTCTAGTCAAATGAAATAGAATTTATTGAAATATGAATAAAATTGTTAAATACCTGAATACCATAACGATCCTTTGCTCTCCCTTTGATATTATGTGATATATCCTCTACAAATGTATCATGGACATGTCGAAGTACCTTCCGGCCGTGCGACCACACAATGTTATTTGTCGACCAATTTACGGTCATCCTATCGAAAACAGTGTAATCCTTAATGGTACCTGAAAAATTATGATTATTTTTACTTGATTATTCTTAACAATAACTTGTACTAAAAAGAAATAAGGAAGCTACAATTTTTTTTAAATTTAGACATTTAATATTCAAAAAGGAACCATTTGAAGTTTATGGTTTTCTATAAGTAGTGTGGCCGATTTCATTGCCTCCGGTTTTCTTAGTCCTGATCTTGTAGTTCTTTCACTCACACTTCTTCTTATTTCTTCCTCCCATGTCTATTACAGGTGTGAAGTTAGCAGTTGATTTCCAGCAGTTAAAATAGTAAAATTGAACGTAGTTGCAACAAATTGTGTTTTAAAATTTAACATGCATAATATAATATAGTTGTCTTTAAAAATCAATTACCGTCCCCCGTATCCACTTAGAAGCCATCGGGGTGTATGAAACCACCCCTAAACGATAAAATTATAAATAAATAATTGAGAACCTCGACTTCTCGTTCTAGTTTCAGGATGATATTCACAGGATACATTGCAAATGTTCCTAGAAATTATTTACCGCCCCCCGTGCCCACTTAGAAGCCGTCGGCGTGGATGAAACTACCCCTAACTGATTAAAATATAATAAATGATTCAGAACCTCAACTTTTCGTTCGAGTTCCAGGATGATATTCAAAGGATACATTGCAAATGCCCCTCGAGATCATTTACCGCCCTTTGTGAATATCATCCTGGAACTCGAACGAGAAGTCGAGGTTCTGAATCATTTACTTATTTTTTTATCGTTTAGGGGTAGTTTCATTCACCCCGACGGCTTTTTTTTGGCATTGGCATTTAATGGCACTGGCCACCGCCAACTGGCCAAAACTTCGTATCTTGTAAAGTATACTCAAGATAGTCTTTATTAGCTTATAGTTTGTCAATTTTCCCAGTATGGAAGAATAAACCATATCAATTGATTAACTGTTTTTCTGTTACAATTTTTTTTCAACTTTTTTCTGCACACATTTTTTTTCTTTTTAATATATATTTTTTAATTCATTATTTTTTTTAAATACATAGGCTCTTTCTGTGTGTTAGATGCTTCTATAGCCTTTTTTTAATTTAATATTTTTTTTCTCTTTTTTTAATATTCTTTTTATTTTGGACCTCCCGGACAGGTGTAGACTTACACAGTTGTTAATCCTTGGATGGGTAAACATAAGAGTGGGAAACACAGACTTATTCTACATTTACAGTTTTATAACCGCGTCATTTACATATTAATGTAAAGCAATGAAACATTCCTGATTGCTTAGTAGATATTCCAGATTAATGGGTAATGGGATTTTTTTGGACTAAGTGATGAAAGAGCTTGTTGATGTGTAGGGTACTATTGCGACACTCTAGGATGACATGTTTTAGATTTCCTATGCTACCACATGTACAGTCTGGACTATTTACTAGTCCAATTTTAAATTGATACTCAGGATACATGGCATGGTCACTCCTCATTCTGTTTATATTTGTAATGATTTTCCTGTTTTGGTATGTTTTAAACCATACTTCATTTGGGATATTTGGTTGTTTTATAAAAGCGACCTTTGATGCTTTCTTGGAAACCTATGTTCCATTTTTCTTTTGTTTGTTTTCTGAGTATCGAAAAATAGTCTGTAAATGGGTTTTTAAATCCTACTAGTTTTTTTCCTTTTTGTGCAGCGGATTTTGCTAACAGATCTACTTTTTCATTGCCCGTAATACCTACATGTGCTTCAATCCATACTAAAGAAATATGTTTATTGTCGAGTTTTATCTGGCGGTGAAGAGTCAGTATATCAATTATTATGTGATTTTTAACTGATGTAATTGTTGTGGTTTTTATTTTTTCCAGTGAGCTTTTGCTATCAGTGAAAATGACGAAGTTAGTCTTACATGAGTTTAGGCACACTTTTAATGCTTCTCTTATAGCAGTGAGTTCTGCTGTGAATATTGAAGAGTGCTCTGGTAGTTTGAATGCCTTATTTATATTTATGTTTTTGTAATATATAGTGCATCCAGTATTACCTTGACTAACTGATCCATCTGTGTATATTTGTTCATAATTTGTCCATTTACAATTTATCTCCTGATTTATTATGTGTATATTCTAGTCATTTTGTGGTTTTTCTATGAGCCCAGTATTTGTGATTAGTGCATAACTGAGATAAAATTTGCAATTTCACTGATGCTCCTTTATTTTTAGCTATACGTTTTAATGTAAATTTTCCTGCCAGTAAAACCCTTCTTATTTCCATTGGTGGTTCTCGAAATTCAGCCTCAAGTATATTTATTGGCGTACTGTTCAGATATCCACCGCAAATGCGAATACTTATATTTTTTATTTTTTCAATTTTTTCTAGTTGGGTTTTGGCGATGTTATGATAGAATAATGAACCATAGTCTAATATTGATCTTATTAACGATCTATAAAGTAAACTTGCTATATTAGGGTCTACTCCCCATTTTTGATCACGTATTGACTTTAAAATGGTAATTGCATTTGCTGCCCTTGTTGTGATGTAGTTAAAGTGTTTTTTCCAGTTAAGCTTCATATCAAGATATATACCCAGGAATTTGACATTTGTTTCATATCTAATATTGAACGATGACAGTTTAATGTAACGTGGTGGATTGTACCTTTTTCTTGTAAAAGTCTATTTGTTTTGATTCTGCATAGACACATATATCATCAGCATATTGTAATATTTTAGTGTCTGTTGTTAATAAATTTTCTAGTTCCTGTGTGTATATTATATAAAGGAGTGGGCTTAAGATGCTTCCTTGGGGTAGACCTACATGTGTCTGTCGCATGTCAGTGAGGCCTCTACTCGTTCTGATATATAGCCGACGTGTTGAATATATCTTTAAAATATTTATTATAATTGTCTTTGGTATCATTTTTGTATATAAGTTATCCAGGTTTACATTGCCGTATGCTCCTTGTATGTCTAGAAATAGCAGAAATTGAGTTGTTTTTAGTGAAAGCTATTTGGATATCAGTGACCAAATTGGTTAAACTTTCTTGTGTAGATCGTTCCCGTCTGAAACCATATTGTGATTTAGGTAATCATTGATTTTTTTCTAATCAAAATTCTCAGCGATTTTTTATTAGCCGTTAATATGTCTTCACAACACAAGATGCTAACGATATTGGTAATTATCAGGTGGTTTGTCCTTTTTTAATATTGGTATTATTATGTAATCTTTCCAGTCTTGTGGTATTGGGGATTGGTGGGTCCAAATATTATTAAAGTGCCTGAGGATTTGTTCTTGAGAGTTTCTGCTCAGATTGGCTAACATTGGGTAGTATATTTGGTCTTTTCCCGGAGACGAGTTGTTACTAATCTTAAGAGCTATAAGTAGTTCGTTTATCGTGAATAGTCTATGCAGAAAATCATTTGGCGCTTCAGGTAATTCCATATCAGCTTCCGTTTATGGTACCCAATCTGGAGCCAGTTTACTATGAAATTTGGGAATCCACTCATCATCTACGTCAATAGTTTGATAATTTTCCTGCCTTCTACCTGTATATCTATTTATTCGCTGCCACACTTCTTTAATAAGGGTACTGCTGTTCATAGAGTTGCAGTAATTCTTCCAAGATTCTCTTTTCGCTGTTTTTGTTATTTTTTAACCATAGCGTCACTGTGTTTGAATTCCAATATATTTTCAAGGTTAGGATTCTCTCTATATTTGTTATACGCGAGTTTTCTTTTCTGGACTGCTTCTTCACATTCGTCATTCCACCACTGCTTTCCTCTTGACTTGATTGTTTTGACTGATTGTTGGGGTATCGTTGTTGATGTTATTTTATTGATAGAATTAATTACGTCTTCATATGGTGGTTCCTCATTGATGATTGCAAATATTTCTTCACTAGTTTCTGTATATTTACTCCAGTCTGTTTTTAATATCTTCCATTTTCTGCTGTTGTTGAAACTGAAACTATTTGGCTTCAATTCTAATTGGTAAATGATCAGAACCACAAGGATCATAATGTGTTTTCCATTGGAATAAGTGTGATATATGTGGACTAGTAACTGTCAAGTCAATGGCACTGGCTCTTGAGTGTAGATTGTATTGAATTAAAGTGGGAGATCCATCATTTAGACAAATGAGATTGTTGTCTTCTAAACAGCTTAAAAGTGTGTTCCCATAAATGTCATTCCACTCACATCTCCACGCCTGGTTATGAGAGTTAAAGTACCCTCCAATAACAAACGGAGGAGGTATAGATGAAAAAAAGGAATTCCATACATTTACATCAATATATGTAGCAGGTTTTATATACAAGGATACAAAAGTAATACTATATGAATCACAACTAATAGTTACACATTTATTTCGTATATCAGGTAAAAATATTTCTCTAAATTTAATATTTTTTTATTAGTATAGCTACCCCCCTCCTTCCGTCTAGACGGTCGGAACGAAGGATATTATAAAAGGGAAAATTGACAAAGACCCCTGGTCTAAACTAACTTTCTGATAGTAATGCTATGTCTGCATTAGTCTCACTCAAAAGGTTTAATAAATTCTCTTTATTAGAAATTGCAGATATGCAATTCCATTGGCAGATCTTAAGTTCTGCCATTGATAGGCCCATTATAGGTTCGTTCTTTTTCGTTTTTGAGTATACTAAACAAATCTAATTCCTGTATATCGTATGTATTTTTGGCTTTAAGTTTTTCAGCTATTGTTTTGATTATTTCCAAGAATTGTGGTGTATTTATTAATTCCTTTACTTCTTCATCCATTTCTTGATGTTGTGATCTGAGATTAGAACAATATGTAGCTGATTGGGAGATTCCTCCAGAAGTGGAGGGTAGATTACATGGAGCTATAATTTTATTATGTGCTTCTAATGTGAGATTTGGTGAACTGGGTCTGGTTCTTTTGAGAGTTTTTATTATTGTTTAAGTATAATAGGATGACCTTTTTGGAGGAGATGGATCAGTCGATGTAACTGTTGCAAATGTTCTTTTTGGAGTTTGATTGTCAGCATCTTTGTATGATACATTTTTTTCAGGCATTAATTTTTTAATTTCTTTTTGTCGTTTGAATTCGGGACATTCGTTAGTAACATTGGTATAGTGTGACCCGTTACAGTGGAAACATTTGGGGGTTATTATTTCTGTGCAACTATCTGCAGGATGATTACCTTTACACTTTAAACATCTCATCCATCCTTTACAGTGCTTACCCAAATGACCAAAATCTAAAACAATTAGAACACAAAACTACTTTCTCAACAGATGCTTCAACTTCACATATTATGTGATTAATTTCGATATATTTAGGCAGAGTTTGTGATTTAGATATGACTAGTATTGTTGCAGTTGGGACATACTTGACAGTTTGATCCGGCAATATCACTTTTCTGGATAACCTTTTTGTTGATTCTACTTTGAACCTATAATGCAAATCGTGTTCTTTGATATCATTTTGAATGTATTCATCTGAATACTCTAGTACAACTTGTCTAATTAAGCCTCTTCTGTGCAACATAAATCTTGGGATGTACGCAGCTAAATTGCTCTTTGACAGTTCTGAAGATTTTACTAGTGTATTGGCACTGTTAAAAACTTTGCAATTTATTCTGATTCTATTTTTACCTATGGATTCTATTGACTTTATTTGGTTGTTAATTTCTTTGTGATATTTGTAAATTATTTCTCCAATTTTCATAACACTTAATTTACCAGTGAAATTTTCCGAAATGTTTTCAATATATAATGAATACGGGCCTGTGTCTGTAGATTTAAATAAGTATAATTCTCTTTTTTGTGTCCTACTAATTATTGTATTGGAATTAGTTTCATGGTTGGGTTTTTTGCTTTTGTTTACTTTGTTTTGATTATCATTTGGATGTTTTGTAATACTTTCAAAAAATGTACTAATTTGATCATTACTTACTTTGTTTAAAGTTGAGTTATTTTTTTTTACATTACCGTTTGAAGAATTATCAATATCCATAGCATCATTATTTTGACCAAAACCTGAAAATCCATCCTGAATTCCAGGATCGGGGGGATCTGCGTCCGATTGGTTACTCATTATTTTTATTCACTAACTAAAATTACTTCCACTTATTTATTTTAAATGTAAATTGGATTTATTGTTCAATACTACTTTTTATCGCACTCCGTAAAGCACGTCTGTTGCAAAGCCCTAACTTTACACCCTCTTCGAGGTATCGCTCCCATATTTTCTTTATTCTATTAATTGTTCTTATTTTCTTATTTCTATTATTCTATTGTTGAGATGCATACCTTTACATTATTTATATTTCTACCTAATATATTTCATAAAAGGTTTTATTTCGTAATTAGCTGAGCTTTCTGTTTTTCATATATAGTTCATAGAAATACTAACAAGGGCGCTTTGGTCTGATTGGTCGGTATTAAAAAGGTTGTCATAATTTCATTGGTGAAACTTTAAATTCTAGAAGCTTCAGTCACTTGATTTACATGTTCTACAAAACAGAAAGCTTGGCATGACTCTAGGTCATTTCTCACACATTTTGTCGGGGTCTACAGTGTATAATTTGAAACAATAAAGGTTTTTCTTCTGCACAAATCTGCTTTTACTTGCCTAACTCACGAGAATACAACACGTCTATGTACTACAAAATGCAGAAATGTACTGACCCCGACGAGTACGGGCGGCGGTAAATCATTTCTAGGGGCATTTGCAATGTATCCTGTGAATATCATCCTGGTACTCGAACGAGAAGTCGAGGTTCTGAATTATTTATTATATTTTTATCGTTTAAGGGTAGTTTCATCCACCTCGGCGGCTTCTAGGTGGGTGCGGGGGGCGATAAATGATTTCCAGAGGAATCTGTGAATATCATCCTGGAACTCGAACGAGAAGTCGAGGTTTTGAATTATTTATTTATATTTTTATCGTTTAGGGGTGGTTTCATACACCCCGACGGCTTCTAAGTGGGTACGGGGGACGGTAGTGTATTTTTAAAGACAACTATATTATGTTATGCATGTTAAATTTTAAAACACAATTTGTTGTAACTACTTTCAATTTTACTATTTTTACTGCTTGAAATCAACTGCTAACTTCACACTGGTATATCTATTTAGGTATGCCCATTCTCTTTCATTCTTGTAGTCTCCAAATCCTTATTTTTTTGCATATTCTGAGATATTTTCCTGTATTCTTTTCTGATCACCTTATTTCGAGCTCTGTCTCTTCTTGATGATCTGGCTGATTTTCTCAAAGCATCAATCATTGTCTCATATTTTATTTCAGTCCTCAGATCTCTGATGACGTATAAAAATATTTTATGGTTGAATGAATTATTAATAATTTTAAAAGTAAACTGATTTCAAATCACATGATAAATATGGAAATTGAATGCAATAGTTAAATGCAGTCAAAAATCACTAGAACTGAGTATATTATGAATAGATTCCACAAACTAATGGTTGAAATAGTGAATCAAGTTGAGTATATATTTAAAGCGGTATTCAGAATTAATTTTAGCTGTATGTTTTTTTGTTTATGATTAGGTATAATTTATTTTTTATGTAAAAAATAGCTTACCAGAGAGAGCTATAGTCAAAAGACGGTTTTCATCTGTCGCATGCCATGAAAAAGATGTTATGTTATGAGGTGAACCTGGACTAACAATCCTCTCCATTACGTTCGGTTCAAGTTCTTCATTACTAACAACGCTATGTTTAATATCATAAAAATTAATTACTGAACTATCACGTTGCAGACTTGCCAAGGAACTGTATCTATAAAAATCAGCTAATATTAATTACATTCCTAGCAACTTATTCATTAGTTGGGTTTTTAATACTGTTTCTCAGAAGTCCTTGTAACGAAGTTACATTTTCAAGGACCGGGCAAAAGCACAATATTCCGTATATGAAATAAAGCGTTCGAACACCGTATTTATCCGTCCGTATCGATACAATGTAATATAAACATCGGTACAATATAACATAATATAATTTATCAAACCTGCACCGACAGTCGGCGACACTTACGACTTCGCGCCGTATTCCCAACAAGCCATACCGTAAAGCAGAACGATTCTCAGAGTAGTCAGTCTATCCGTAGACTCAGATCCTTACCCGCATACGCAGGTGAGACTTAAAACTAAGAGACTTCATTGTGCTCATAAAACCGTTCTCTTTCAGAAAACCGATTCCGCTGGAGTAACCGAACCGTTTACCGAGGTGAGTGATATTCCGAATTTTATACCTTAGGGTATATGGTTCTCGCCGTATAATCCGACCAGGGGAAGTAAAGGGGAACCGTGTCCGCTGCTAGAACGTTGAGTTCTCACATCCTAGCAGCGGCCGTGTTTGGGCCTTAAGCCATCCGATCGAGGGGAACCGTGTCCGCTGCTAGAACGTTGAGTTCTCACATCCTAGCAGCGGCCGTGTTTGGGCCTTAAGCCATCCGATCGAGGAGTACCGTGTCCGCCACTAGAAAGTTGAGTTCTCACATCCTAGTGGTGGCCGCCGCAACTCCGAGATTTCGATACCGCGGAAACCGAGAGCCATATCCCCCGAGAGTAGAGCTTTGATTAACCTAGAGGGTCGCTTGCAATCCGTAGTAGTTCTGCCCACTGCCGCTAACCGTCCACCGCATCCTCGCCCCATTTTTGCTTTCGCTTGCAATCCGTAGTAGTTCTGCCCACTGCCGCTAACCGTCCACCGCACCCCCGCCCATTTTTTGTTGCTTCCGCTTGCATAGCTTTGTTTTACTCACCGTAGTAGTTCACCGTAGTAGAGACCGTTTTGAACCAGTAGGATAGTAGTTAGTACTAGTGCTTTTGCCCCGCCTACCCGAATTGAAGACATTTAGTTTAGTTTTCCGTTTAATAAAGACTCTTTGTAAATAAGTAACTTTTGGTTTCTCTTCTCTCCAACTCCAATTACCAGTAAACCTCCGTAAATAGGTAAGAACGTTAAGCAGCTAATACCCAGGTTACGAAGCCGGGGAGGCAAGTAAAATCTGCCCGACCGGCCGCAACACTTTGGTCACCACCATAAAGTGACCCCTGGAGTATTTTTATTCTTCACTGACGCTGCCCGGTGCGAGTGGAGCATACCACTTTAATAAACTGGCGCCCGAGGCAACCCGTCACCTGTAGTTAAGGCGCCAACCCGTCAAGTAACGACGCAAGAGCGTTACATCCTTCATAACAGTTATTGTCTGGGACGGGAAACAAGTGAACTGTAGTTAGTTTGATATGCCGGCAATAAAAATGGTGAAAGAAAAAATACTATAAAAAAAGAGGAAGCAGATAACACTTATCCTGATTGTGGTAATAGGACCTGTCGGTACCGACTGATGATGTAGATGGACTACCACGTGTATTTGAAAGTCTGTAGCTATGCACTTAATTGCGAGAAAGTAATAAGTTTTATAGTGATCGCGTATATCAATTGTCAACTACTAGTCTACGTCAGAAAACTAGTTGGCACGCGCCGAACTATACTAAACTTGGGTGAAATGCTAAATGCTTCCAAAAATTAATTAAACAATTTCTGATCGAACATGCCGCCCACCAAAATGGAACATTTTAGCACTAAATAGAGGTTAATAATAATCATATTATTTGGGGTTCAATGAAATAACATGAGAAGAGAGAAAAAAATATGTAGATTAAAATTCAATTAACTGAGCGAAAAGGCTTGAGGCGATATATTTTATTACTACTAAAAACTAACGCTTAAATTTAATGAGATTTAGAATAAAAAAAGAAATTAATTGTGTGGCAAAGCACACACCTTTGAAACAGGTTGCTTAAATTCACCTTTAGCAGTGCACAATGTGATACCCGAGTGACTTTATCCGCGCCGCGGTAAACCTCTGACACGAGCCAGTGACCATTTTATATAAGGCAAATTATCATCTTTTAAGAGAACTAAGGTATCCTTTTCAATTTGCTGCTTCAATGATAAAGCATATGAATATATTCTCGATACCACCTGGTCCAGAAATCTTGCTGAATTCGCTGAACCAGCTGCTAATGAGAAAGACGCTAGCCCTAGTTTTAATGTCTGAATCTACAATGGCACCTATGAGCGTAAAAGTTAAAAAATGGGCTGGAGTGAGTGGAAGATCATGATGATCAGAGCTAATTGGGCAGATGGATCTACAGTTTAGAATGGCCTCTATTTGCACAAGAACCGTATATAATTCCTCGAAAGTGAGAATCTGATCGCTTATAACCCCAAAGAGGTGAGTTTTCACGTATTTAATGCCTGCTTCCCACATGCCTTCGAAATTGGGTGCCGACAGAGGATTAAAATTCCACTTAATGCACTCCCTTGTAGTAGTAATTTGCATGGCTTGTTCCAGTTGCTTACGAGCCCCAACAAAATGTGTTCCACTGTATATGTTATTAACAGAACCCTTACGAGCCATAAAGCGACGAAGCGCGGCAACAAAGGTGTCTGTGGATAGGTCTGAGGCCAATTCTAGATGAACATACTTTGTGGTCATACAAACAAACAGAGCGAAATAAGCCTTATGCGAGATCGTCCAAGACTTACACAAAAGGGGCCCCATAATCCACTCCAACATTTGAGAAAGGTTTCACTTGAGATAAACGAACAGAGGGTAAATTGCCCATTAAGGGCTGCGATGAAGTAGGGTTGACTCTCAAACGTTTTATACAATGGGAAATTACTCTACGAATCGACCGTTTTGGGCCGAGGATACAGAACTTCAGGTGAAGGAAGAAGTGGATAGTTTGCAGTCAGGGATGAAGATATTTTCGATAATAGTGCTCTATAAGTGGATACATGGAAGTATGACTACTAGGTGAAAGAATGGGGTGCTTTTCATTAAAAGTCAAACTAGAATGAACAAGTCTACCACCCACCCTGAGGAGTCCTTGATCATCTAAGAAAGGTCTTAACTTTCGTAAGTACTTTGGCAAACAAAGATTATTTTGAAGCAAGTGTATTTCACGAGCAAATGTTTGAGATTGAGTAAATTTTATGAGGTAGACAAGAGCATTGTCAAAACCAATTACCAAGGACAACTCACAACAGGATCATATAATTATCGCATTAAAAATAAAGTTAAATACTTAGGCTTATTACTTGATAAAAAATTGCTATGGAAAGATTGCATTCAACAAACAATAAGGAAGAGTGAAAACTCTATAAACATACTTTCTGTAAAACTAAATGGGGATCAGACCCAAATATTGCACTTCTATTTTATAAATTAATGACAAGATCAATAATAGATTATCGAAGTCATTTGTATGGCGCAACATCTGAATCTCACCTATGTAAAATTGTGTCTCAAAAAAACAAATGCCTCAGAATATGCATAGGTTATCTAAAATCAACACCTATAAATGTTATGGAAGCAGAATCTCGAGAACCTCCCTTCAAATTGAGGAGACAATTACTTTGTGATAATATAATTATAAAGGCAACATCAAAAATTGCGCCATATATAAACAAATTACATGAACTAACAATTTTAACATTAACAGTCCCACCACTAACAAATTGTATTACTAAACTTGCGGATTGCAAACATCTACTGTAAACCAATCATCACCTACCTTATTATTTACATAAACTGGAAGAATTGTTCTGTTACAATATACACTGTAAATACTTTGAACCGACAGTAGATGTAGCCAGCTACATTCCATCAGCATTTAAGGATCCGAAGAGCACATACGTTTCTGATCATCAACAGATATATACAGATGGGTTAGAAAAATGGTCACACCGGATGTGCTATATTCCACTCAAACAGAAATATCAGCCTAAAATATAACCTACATGAAGATGCCTCAATCTATACTGCAGAAGTAATAGCAATACTTCAAGCTATGAATTATATAAAATTAAATTTGGTTGAAGACAAATGCATCATACTTACAGATAGCAAAAGCTCTGTGGATAGATTTAATCGCATAGGTAGCAAAACAAAAATAAACCACATCAAAGCCCAAATATTAAAACTTCACCACGATATAAGAAGTAACAATAAATCGGTCTGCCTTATGTTGATAAAAGAACATGCGGGTATTCAGGGAAATGAAGTAGCAGACAGACTAGCAAAAGAAGCCCTACTCTCAGGAGAAGTCCTACAGCACGATCTATCAATATCTTATTTATATCACAAATTTAAACAACAAAGCAATGAGGAATGGCAGCAACACCACAGAGATGCAGTGACTGGACAAAATTATATTCTAAACCAACCACAAATACCAAATCAAAGATGGTTTCACCAAGAATCTAATAGAAACTTCATAATTACAATAAATCGAGCTTGATCAAAGCATGCCTTAACACCAGAATACAAATTCAAAATCAGCATGGTCGACAACCCCTATTGTTCCTGTGGCAATGTAGGAACTCTGGTTCATATCTTGTTGGATTGTCATATGAATGCTGTTGAAATCAATAACTTATATAATAGTTTAATTAAATATGAAATACCTCTTCCAACCGACTTCAACTGCATGTTATTTTCTGAAAATACTAACATATTGTACATAATGTATTTACATATCAAAAAGTGTAAAATAAATTTGTAGCTATCCTAATAAAATGTTGTAAGCAATCTTATTATCAAGATGGAAAAAAAAGAGAAATTAAAAAAGAAGGAAGAAAAAGGAAAACAGAAAAAAAGTGAGAAAAAGTAAAAACAAATTGTAAAAGATAACCACAAATATATTAACAAAAACAGCCTGGCTAATTGGCAATCGCCAAAGCCATAAACCTAGTAAAAAAACTTGTGGGATATAAATTAATTATTGATTTACAAGCCGATAGTGATAGTGAATCAGATGATATGGGAGAAGGTTTAATAGAATTTTTGGAAGAAGAAAATTAATTAAGTTCAATATATTTTTCATGTTACTTATATAGTAGTGACAAACAGGAGTTAGACATAATATTTATTTTTAAAGAATTGTTTTATTCATTTTTATAAAATTTCTTTTTTTTTGTTATTTTTTCATAGAATTTAGTTTTGTTCATTAAAAAATCGAATGGGATACAAAAAAGGCTCAGTTCACGTCTGGTATCCCAATTAAACCAAACGCCCTTTCAACAATTACGTAATAAATTGGTAAGTAAACAAAATATTAATACCTTTCAGAGTTTAGCTCCGCAGCATAACTTAAAGGGGATATACGATTAGATTGCTACACTATATCTTTCACGCCAACCATAATCAGTTTTATAGAGATTGCGTACATCTATTGTCAACTACTAGCTAGCTACTACTTGTCTACATTAACAATATAGTTGGCACGAGCCGAACTATCGTAAATCTGGGTGAATTGCTAAATGCTTCCAAAAATTAATTAAACAATTTCTACTGGGATTGAACAGTTATTAACAGTAATTTTTTGAATTTTTACTAGTTGTAAAAAATATTTTTCCCTGCTTAGGCTTCTAGCACAGTGTAATTTATAGAATCCTATTTTTAGAATAATTAGCTGTTAAATTGGGTCTTAGAGCAATCTAATTTATAGCAACTTCTGAAATGCTACAATTTAATATATGTAATTAGCACCTAGCACAACCTAAACAATTTTAATTTATAGAAATATATCTTGAAAACGTTCTAGTTTTTCAGTCATAAAAATTTCCAGATACTCAACTAGTATAAACTCATTTTAAAAATGCTCTCACATTCTCATTTAGATCTATACAATGTAATATTCAGAATTTTGCCCTTTCTGTAAACTGCCCCCTGCATCACATTTCATTGGTTCCCAGTTTTATATATCAACTTGAAGATGCCTTCCTTGTCCTGTACCATCAGTAGCCTACAAACTAGTTGGATGCGACATTCTTCTGTTAATGTACTCTACAAAAATATGAATAATTTCTTCCATTATTATCAGGGACCATGCTTTGTAAGAAGTAGGTGTATTTATTATATCAATTTTTCTAAGTTGAAGAATGTTCAAACCAATGTTTACAACTTTGGTCCTTAAATTTGAAGAAGGACTATAGAATACTTGGATCTGCTTTTGCCATAAAAGTTCTATCCAGTGTTATGAGATAACATTTAATCGACACTGATATTTTTTATGCCCGACTTGAAGTGTTCACATATCAATTTCACATTATTCTCCTCACTGTAACTTTCCAGAATTCTATTCTTTGAGGGTCCCTCATTATAACTAACATCAGATAAATATTTTAACGTATCTGCTATATTCCTCTGCATGTTTATTTTTTTGTTGTTCGATACCAAGTGCTTCTTTGGCATCTTCAATAATAGCTTATTTCATGTGATGATACATTTCTGTATGAGTCCATTCATCTTTCAGTTCCAATATATTGCATAAAGCTCCTACACTGAACTGTTGTAATAGTTCCACTTTAAAACCCTTATTATTAAGTTATAGCTCTTAATATTTTCTGAATATTGTTTGTTTGGTGCATTACTGTATACAGGGTGGGCCGGATTTAATTGACGTATAAAGAGATCTCGTAAACCGCAGTAGATACAATATCAATTAAATGGAGAAAAAGTTTGGTATATTTATGGAAAATTAGATGTTTCAAAAAAAAATTGAATATCTCAACTAGTTCTGGAGATATTCGACAAAATCCGAAAATGGTCCTTTTCGTTTTTTAAATGTGCCGTTGTTATTATAAAAGATATCAAAAAAATGATTCTCAACTTTTTTTAATAAACGAGGTTTTCTATAAATTACCATACCAAAAATTTCTATACGACGTTTCGTATTTACAGGATCACCATCAACTTCATTTTTTTAAATACGGACCTAGATTTTTTATTACAATATTTTTTACGTTTTGAATAGATACATACAATGATATAGTATACTTGACGATACTACCACGTTTCGTCTTTCAAAAATCAACATCTTTTTTTAAGTCCGCTCTTCATGCTATATCGTTGTATGTATCTATTCAAAGCGTAAAAAATATTGCATGAAAAAATCCAGGTCCGTATTTAAAAAAATGAAGTTGATGGTGATCCTATAAATACGAAACGTTGTATAGAAATTTTTGGCATGGTAATTTATAGAAAACCTTGTTTATTAAAAAAAGTTGAGAATAATTTTCTTGATATCTTTTATAATAACAACGGCACATTTAAAAAACGAAAAGAACCATTTTCGGATTTTGTAGAATATGTCCGGAACTAGTCGAGATATTTCAAATTTTTTTGAAACATCTGATTCTCCATAAATATAGCAAACTTTTTCTCCATTTAATCGATATTGTATCTATTGCGGTTTACGAGATCTCTGTATACGTCAATTAAATCCGGTCCTCTCTGTATACAAATTTTCCCATTACTAAATGATGGTTATTTGTGCATTCTGTTTGTCAGTATATTCTAATATCTTGTGTTACGGTTTTACTATCTTTTCTTACTATTATCAGGTCAATAATCGATTTCAAGTTTTTGTTAGGCTCATCGCAAGTGTATCTGTGTATATTCTTATGCTGGAATCTCGTGTTGGTTATCATCCTACTGTAACTTCATCTTCATTTCCTCCTTACGATAATTTCAGCAATGAAAACCTTACTACTTTAATTCAAATATACTTGATCATATCTTTCTTAAAAGATTAGAGGTAAGCGAAATAATGCTTTCATTTCTTCTACAATATTATATATTTCACACCTACAGATTTGGAATATTTTCTTGCAGATAGTGTATATATTTCATTCTGAATTGAACAAATATTAGTAAAATACTCACTTAGTTGGACACCATCCTATTTTTATTATGGATTTATTTTGGGGAATATAAACAACAGGTTTTTCAAAATTTCTTACATCCCACAGGCAGATTTGATTTTCATAATAAGATGCTAGATGCATATCATCATTGGGATTTGTACAAACACCGAAAACACCTTTTGTTACAGTTGAATTTACCATTTTATTTGGATCTGAAAGCATAATATAATATTGAATTTATTCGTTTAATATTGTTTCAACCAACTTCAGAAACATTGCTGTCAAGTTGGCTATTACTACTTGAATATTTCCAATTACCTCTCAAATCAAAAATTTTTATGTTCTTTCCATTCATACCAGCTGCTAATATTTTGCTTGTCCCATGAAACCAAGCTAAACTGTATGTAACTTCTGACGTTCCAAATTCGGCTACTGGTTTGACTAATTCAACAGCTGGTGCCATCGTATTGACAGCCATTCTACCACTATTTGATGAGTCATTATTAGAATTGAATTTGTGAATATCCCATATGAGAATTGAACTGTCAGATCTGTACTTATCAAGACCAGCTGCAATTAAGTTATGCTCGTTGGGATTGAACAGCACTGCATTACAATGGCGACTATGTCTGGGTACTACAAAAGACAATTATAGAAATATCAATATAAGCAGGTTCGTTATATATGTACAAAATCATCAAAAGAATAGAATATTATTGATTTTTTCATTTTAATTCAAGACTATTTATTTTACTTTTTTCGACCTAATACAAATTTTCTAATGTTGGTGTAAGAATTGAAATGCAATGTACAGCCAAAACATTCTTCAGAACAAGCTATACAAGAAAATTCCTGTGTACCTCTGCCTAGCTTGGCCTGAGCATACTTGTTAGCTTTTAATCAATACATCTTTAGTATTTTGTTAAGAAGAAGAAATGGTAGTCACTAATACTTTTTTGAGCTACCTCCCAGGGGACTGTATACCTGGAAGTCTCCAATTGACACACCTGGACATGTTGTTAGAAATCAAACAGATTTCATTCTTATTAACAAAAGATTTAGAAATACAATAACGTCTGTTAAAACATATCCAGGAGCAGACATTAAGTGAGATCATAATCCTCTAGTTGCTATTGTGAACTTAAAACTAAAAAAGACCAATTCTACAAAACAACCTACTTATAACTTAAGACAACTAAAAAATGAGAAAATAAGACAATAATCCCAAGAAAATATAAACAGCAAAATTCCAATACATACACAAAATCTGGAGGAAAACCTCAAAATACTACAGGAGATAAACAAAGAAATATTAGATCGACACATGCGAAGAAAGAGGGTAAGAAGGAAGCAATGGATGACAGAAGAAATATTGGATGACGGAAAAAGGAAGAGAAATTAAGGATAAAGACAAGTCAAAGTACAAACAAGTGGATAAGGCTATAAAACGTGGGATCAGACAAGCAAAAGACCAATGGATCAGTGAGCAATGCGAGGAAATTGAGGAACTAGACAACAAATATGACAGCTTCAATCTACACAAGAAAGTCAAGCAGAAGGCTGGACTATACAAACACAAGCAAGGGGAGTGCCTGACGGACAACCATGGAAACATAGTACTAAATATGGAACAAAAGAACGAATTGTGGACCAGGTATGTCAAAAATTCTTTCAGGGATGAGCGCAATATGACGGAGCTGAACCTACAATGCAACAACGGACTTTCTATTACACAATACAGGATGAGGTCAGAAATGCCATCAATAAGACTAAAGATGGAAAGGCTACAGTACCGGATGACTTTCACTCTGAATTCTTAAAACTAATGAACGAGGATGGTGTTAAATGGATCACATCAATATTTAATAAAATTTAAACTGAGGAGAGATTCCACGAGACTGGCTCAAATCGACCTTCATAACAATCTAATCAGAAGAAATGTGACAAGTACATAATTATTAGCCTCATGAACCATATATTGAAAACATTTGTAAAAGTGATACAACAAAGTATTTATAACAAGCTAAACTGTACCCAATTCAGATTCCGTGACACACAGTACAAGAGAGGCGTTATTCGCAGTACAAGTACTGGTCCAACGATGTCGTGATATCAGCTGTGATGTATGCATACGCTTCATTGATTACAGTAAAGTCTTCAACAATGTCAAACACGCTAAGTTATGGGCAATACTGCGATCCATAGGCCTTGATGATAATGGCATACGAATAATACACCACCTCTACTACAACCAATATACCATCTCTACTACAACTAAACAGCAAATATAAGAAAAGGAAAAGAGTTGACGGAAGTAATGACCAAACCACGTGGGGTAAGACAAAGCTGCATACTGTCCCTTCTACTCTTCAATCTCTACTTGGAGGAAATAATGAAGATGGTCCTGGAAGATAGTGAAATTGGAATCCTTATAAATGGTGAACAACTGAATAACATTAGGTATGCGGATGACACAGTCATATTTGCAGATAGCTTACAGACACTGATTACACATACAGCAGAGTGCAGCCAGCAATATGGCCTTGACTTTAACGTAAGCAAGACAAAATACATGATAATTAGTAAAACGCATATCCCCTTCAGCCAGCCTACAGTAAATCAACAACAAATAGCAAGAGTAAGCAACGATAAATACCTGGGCACAAATATAAACGATCAAATCCTTCACTAAATTGAAAAGGGCTTTTAAAAGTCCTGATCTACCAATAGCAATGAAAATATGTCTACTACGCTGCTATGTTGTGTTTTCAATCTTGTTGTATGGAGTCGAATCATGGACGTTAACCAAAGCACCGATGAGGAAACTTGAAGCTTTCGAAATGTGGTGCTACAGGACGGTATTGAGTATATCATTGATGGACAAAACATCACCATGAGCAGTTCAAGTGATGGAGAATACTCAGAGATGGAAATAGAGGACAATGGAACATGGAAAAAAGTGCGTCACAAAAGGAAAAGGCGAGGAAACCCCCATACAACGAATAACCCAAAACAATTTATTCCTGATGCTGAAGATATCCACAGCGTGATATTTGGCCTCCCTACTAACAGCAATCAAGCAAAACAAGCTGAACACCAAATACACACAAAAAATTATCAACCAAGCAGAAGCAAAATCAATAAAAACATACATGAAGAAAGCCCAATGGAAAATACACTGCAAGACAAAAACAAGGCAACAAATGAAACAAATCCCACAAACTCACTATACAAACAAAATTTTTCGGCAAAAATGAGGGAGATCACAAACAGACCCATTTAAATACTTATTCTACATAAAGGATCCTGAAGACTTAGCACGCAAAAAATTCTCAGACATATGGAACACAGAGGATGTAATACTCTCAACAAAGCAGGGCTTTCTGCTCCAGTCCTATCTAAACAAAACAACTATAAAAGACACTCTTCACCAACTAATTTCTGATAAGAAAATATAAAATTATAAGGAAACACAAGCATCACATACACCCACTAAGAACTTACCTGACTATGGTGCTTCATATAGTATCGTGATAGGTTCGGTCGAACACGACTTTTCCGAAAACGAAATTAGTGAACACTTAACAAAATGCAAAATAGAACATCGTTATTGCAAACGAATTATATCAAGAGCAACAAACAAACCAACATTAATGATTACAGTAATCACACCCTGTTTGGAGGCATCAGAAAAATTGCTGGTGGAGGGGATGTTCTATAAACACAGATACTACCCGGCTTATCCAAGCAGCCCACCGGCACCAATCCCACAACCATATTCTGGCTGTCAAGCATTCACTCACGCACGTGAACACTGCACAACACCTATAAAATGCACAAAATGTGAAGGTCCTCACCACTATAGCAAATGCAACAGTCATCTACCACAAAAATGTGCATCATGCGGAGCTGAAGACCATTCAACATGGTCCTTGAAGTGCCCTTGTAGACCAACTAAGTCAATCGAAGGAATTCCTAATAGTCAGATCAAGACACTCAACAAGAAATCCCACAAAATCGTCCCGAAAATAACCAAAAACTCCAAAATACATTCAGCAGTCACAATTCACGACATGATTATGGAAACATATGTGAACAAACTAAATAAAATGAATAGCACCAACGGAGATGAAATAATTGTAAAGCACAGGAAAAAATTCGTCGCCCAATACTCCATAGAGACAGTTGCGCATTTCTCGGGAAATAGACTTTTGATGTTCGACTGGGAGCAACCTTCTACGACTTCGCCCACTCAACATATCCAAGGGAATAATAATATTCAATTTCACCTCGACACTTAAAATCATGTACGCCAATCTCAACAGATACTCACCGAGAAAACACCTCATCAACAACATTATTGAGAGGCATAAAATAAACTGTGCATTATTTGTGGAAACAAGACCAAAAGAAAATAGTAACACAAACTACAGAAACTGGAACATTCTACAACTAAATGAAAACATAGTAAACACTAATGTGCGTTGTGGAAGTTTGATCCAGGCGCATCCAGGACTAAAAATACTAAAAGAAAACCCTCCAAAAAAGAATAACCCGCTTAATGAGGTGCTTCACTTTTCAATTCTATTTCTGGGAGATAGACACATTTTTCTTGTATATATTCACCGAAATGCACCCATCGAACAAACGCTTTTCAACAAAGCCTCCCTATACAAATATGCTGTGATTGTAGAAGATCGAAATGTGAATCGGAATAAAAGCAGATAACTAAAGAATTTTATCAATAATGCACCCTTCGAAATGGCGTTTACTTCTCCAACCTTTAGAATGGCCAATAACCCAGACTCTACACCAGATCGTATAATATACACGAACAACATCAAAAATAATATAGTAACAGTAGAAACCCATCCAGATTTAGGAACAGAACATGATGCTATAGAAATAACCATCGACCTACAAAGACGAATCATAGAGCAAGAAATAATAAAAAAGAACATCGAGAAATGTGATATAATAATTTTGTCAAATCTTCTTCTCAATTCATTCATCCAAATGCACCTAATGTCACTACCCCCTCAAATCCAAAATCGTATGTAGCGGCAACACTCACTAAACCCCCTCCTCCATCTTTCCCCAAAAGAGAACAAGCGATAATCATGCATTCAATTCCAAACATGGCTCTTTTCGAATACATCAAAGCTATTGGTAACATTGTCTCACCCAAAAATATAACTTTTGCCTCTAGGATTTCAAATAATCGCATCTGCATATATCTTTCCTCTATCGCCATCGTAGATTATCTCTTTAAATCAAATCCTATCGTGGTGATAAACTCTACTTCTGTCCCAATTAGAAGACTAATTACTCCTGCTAAACGAATCCTAATCTCCAGTATAAGTCCGTCCATCCCTCATTCGGTAATTGAATCAGCTCTCAAAGAACTTGGCTTGGAACTAGCCTCACCAGTTTCTTTCGTAAAATGTGGTGCCACCGGTGATGAATATGCACATATCATGAGTTTTAGGCTAATCTCCTACGTAATACCTGACAGTGACAATTTTAATATTCAAACATCTCTTCCAGTCTCATATGAAAATACGCAATATCGAATATTTATATCTACTGATAGACTAGAGTGTTTTGTATGCAAACAAACTGGACATACTGCTGATACCTGCTCAAATGCACCCAATGCCCCTGACATCCAACAACAGCTATCCAACTCTTCTACTAGCTCCTCCTCCAATCATAATCCACCTCTCTCCACTTTATCTTCACAACCTATACCCCAACCCATTAAAGATAAACCCACAATTGATTCTCAAATATCATCTGATATCCTTTTATATAACTCAGCCCATCAATCTGGTCAAAAAATAATTCGCTCTAATGACAGTCACCTTGATTCCCCTCTTGAACTTTCACCTGTTTCAACGCCCGTACCTGCACAAGAGACTAGTGAAATACAAACACCAAAATTTACAGCACCCAAGATATTCCCAAACATGCCAAGAAAAAAACCAAGACTTCTATCTCTCAAGACAACAAATTCAGCCCTAACAACCATTCATAATCTCTACGAAAATTCATCTGATTCTTTCTCGCTAGATGAAATAAAACTTATTGCTTTCCTACAAAATTCTTTTGGTCATAGTGATCCCTTGGAAGAAGCTTATAATTTCACTTCTGATATCACAGCTCTATTAAATGATCTATCTCTCATACATTCAGGGATGAATGAAGGGTCCTTAAAGAATCGCATTACTAGATTACAAAAAAAGTTAAAAATTGAATATTACCCTGAAGGTTCATCATATTGCAAAAGTATCTCGTCGGATACCTTAGTGGATGACCTCATCAATTCATTCGATTCCTAACTGATAAACTCCTTCCTCTCCTTTTCTCTAAAACATCTTCACTTTAGTGCAATGGAACTGTGACAGATTCTTTCCCCGCCTGGAGAGAATTCAACACCTAATCTCACAAACTAACCCTGACATCTCATGCCTACAGGAAACCAATTCTAAGCTTACTAATCAACCCTATCTAAAAAAATTTGAAGGGTACCATTTCATCCATACCAGTTACTCTAGACTAGAGCAAGTAGAGGGGCGTCAATACTAGTATCCAGTAACCTATATTCAACTCATCTTCCTATTAATACTAATCTTGAGGCCATTGCCGTAACTACTTGGTGCCCATATAAAACCACAATTTGATCACCCTCTAAAAGAAGAAGAACTGGTAGACCTTATCTATCAGCTACCCTCTCCATATATCCTTGTAGGCGATTTTAATGCTCATAATACCATGTGGAGCTACAATCAAACATTTGGAAAAGGCAAGAGAATGTACTTAATATATCCGGCTCATGCCTACTAAATGCTGGTTCAGATACACATCTTAATATATCCTCTGCCATTGATCTAAGTATATGCGATCCTAGATCAGCTCCTTCACTTACATGGTCTACTGATGATGACTTGCACAATAGCAATCATTTTCCCATAATTATTACCAATAATACGAACAGTTGCAACCAAGTTGCTACTAGAAGTTTTTGGCGTTTTAAAAAAGCTAACTGGAAAGGATACACCTCCCAAACCGAAGCCCATATACCGTTAATCCCTATATATGACAGCATCGATGACTCTACTAATGCATTCACTCATGCAATAATTTCTGCTGCAGAAACCCACATTGGAAAGACAGTTATTTCGCAAAACCCAAAAACTATACCTTGGTGGAATACCTCCTGTCAAAAAGCTGTTGAGCAATACAAAATCGCCCTAAAAAAATTCTGCAGAAACAGAACACAAGGAAACATAATCTTTCTGAAAAAAGCCAAAGCTAAATCCAAATTCATAATAAAACAGAGCAAAAATTGTTCATGGCAAAACTACGTATCATCTTTGACCAAAGATACAAATCCAAGTCAAGTATGGACAAAAACCGACAAATACAAATAAAACGAATCCCAATATTCCTAGTCCAGTAAGCAATGGCTCAGTAATTACTGACAACTTACAAATTGCTAACTGTTTAGCTCAAAGCTTTGAAGAAAAATTTAAAAGCAAGAATAATTCTCTATCAACTTTATCTGCAACTACTCTCCAACCACTCCCCTACCAACAACTATAACACAATATGACAATTATTTGAATACTTCTTTCACCTATTTCGAACTATCATCTGCTCTCAATTCCTGCAAAAACACCGCTCCGGGTCACGACGACCTCCCCTACATTTTTCTCAAAAAACTTACAACACCGGGCCTCTATAAACTTCTTAAAATTTATAACGTGATCTGGACATCACATACTTTTCCTAAACAATGGCTCAACTCTATTATCCTGCCCATCAATAACCCCGACCTTCCTTTATCATTACCTCAATCTTATAGACCAATCTCATTGACTTGCACCATGTGCAAACTTATGGAAAAAAGGTTAAATAAAAGACTCTTGTGGTTTCTAAACAAACATAAAATTACTCTGAAGCCCAACCGGGCTTCAGACCTCACCGCTCTACCAACGATAACCTGGTGCTTCTTCAAACACATATAGCTGATGCAATGAATGATAAACACAACATGATCGCAGTCATTTTTGATATAAAGGGAGCTTTTGACACCATATCCAGAACAGCGATAATCAATACATTAAAACTATACAGCGTTCAAGGCAACATTATATCCTTCATTCAAAACTTTTTATCCACCGGGAAGTTCCAGGTATCCGTTAATGGTATCCTCACCTCTCCCCTCATTCAAAGAGACGGTGTGCCTCAAGGCTCTGTCCCAAGTCTTACTTTATTTATTCTTTCACTGAATAACCTTAGCTCAGACTTCCCAAGTCCTGTCAAAAAGAACACCCTATATGCTGACGATTTAGTATTATATTGCCATGGAAAATTTACACCCACTATATGCTTGCAAAATGCAGTAAACCTACTATACAGCAGAACGAAGCTCCTAGGTTTAACTCTATGTCCTCAAAATTCTAAAGTTATCAAATTCAGCAGGTTACCCCCATCTCAAACTCCTTACATCCTAATTAATGACTATTTTTGACTAACGTCTCACTTGGAAACAGCACATTATGGATATTAAGGGTAAATGCCTTCAAAGACTGAATATCATTAAAACTCTTGCGCATCATAACTGGGGTGCAGATGAAAATACCCTCCTTAAAGTATACAAAGCCCTGATACGCTCCAAAATTGACTATGCTAGTTTCATTTATATGCCTGCTAGCAAAACATATTTAAACCTACTAAACTCTGTGCATAACACCGCCATACCTTTATATCTAGGAGCCTTATTTCGCTCCAGCCCAGCAGAAAGTCATTATATCGAAGCTAATGAACCACCTCTCTGGCTGAGTCGTCAACAGCTTCTCCTTACATATGCAGCATCAGCAGCATTGAACCCCTCAAATCCTAAGTATGCTGTCCTTACTGATATCCCAAACAATCAACCCAATCAATCAAAATTAAAATCTATCCCACATTTTCTCTCGCCAATAATAAGCAACATATCACATACACTTCCGTTTCCAACTCCATCCCCCCCCCTGGCATAAACATATTCCTCGCTTAAATACCTTCCTGAGTAATTATGACAAATATGACACCTCAAAGGACCTAATAATCCAAAATTTTATGGAAATCATTCAAACAAATAATTATTATCCGGTACTATACGCGGACGCTTCAAAAAACGAAACTGGTGTAGGCTGTTCTGTCACAACTACCTATAACCCCGTAAACTCATCTCGTATCCCCTCCCATTGCAGTGTCCACAACGGCGAACTATTCAGCATACTTTTAGCATTCAATAGCCTCACTCCAACAAATAAGAATATTGCCATTTGTACAGACTCTTTAGCAGCAATCCACTCCATACGCAACATATTCACTGACCATCCCCTTGTACAAAAGATACATGATACATATCAAAATCTTTCCTCCCAGGGTGTAACAGTCACTATCATCTGGATACCTTCACACATTGGCATAACAGGAAATGAGCTCGCTGATAGTTATGCAAAAAAATCTGCCACATCCACTACTGGTTCATCCAACATCCAGATCTACAAGGATATGAAATCAGAAATAAAGAGAATAACAAACAGCAGCAATTACATTGGCACCAAAACCATACAAAACTCTACCAAATCCGACCGAATCTTGATCGACCGACCTTCCCCGAACTTTCTAAAAAAGAGATGGTCATTCTAAGAAGACTAAGATTAGGCCATACAAAACTAATGCATGGTTATCTAATGGCAACAAGTGCTAAACCAATGTGGCAATTCTGCCAATCCCTCCTGACCGTTAAACACATCCTGACTGAATGCCATCAGCATACAATGAGAAGACAGCAACTAAATATCGAAGAAGATCTCCAAATCATATTAAATGATCCGTATAAAATCATCACTGTTATTAAACTACTAAAGGACATTCGACTTTATAACAAAATATGAACCAAAAAATAATTTTCATATATTTCTGACAATTGTTATGGTTTACTCCTTTTTTTATCTTTAATCATATAATACATTGCAATTTATAAATCCATTATAATCTTATAATCCATTATAATTGTAAATCCATTGTAATTTTATAATACATACATATTGTATAATTCATCGTAAATGTGTAAATGGCCATAGTTGTCGAGTACGTTAAACTGAAGAAAAAAAATAGACTTGAGAAATATCCACCAACAAGACCAAGAAATTGTGAAAGGACCCAAAAAGATTAAAAATTGGAAGTTAGAGAGAGACATAAGCTTTATCGTCATGAAAAAGTTTTACAATTTTAGGGACAAAGTGACATAATTTAAAAATATAAATATATAAAAAATACTGACTATACTAATAATACAAAACATAATATAAAATACAAATTTAAATTAATCATTATAATACAATATTAGTATCGTACATCATACCAAATATTGAACTACGCCAATGTAACCCAAAAGTCTATGGTAGATTACAGAATTCAGCCACTGAATAATAAGGCCTCCCAAGCAGAAACGCCGTTGTCAATCTCCAGACCCTATTAAATGTATTTGCCAATTTTAATTCTAAAGGTAGCTGATTGAATAGTTTTTTGGCATTGAAGATGATGGAATTTTTTACAAGATCAGAGGTGGGTATTGTTAAGTAAATATCGAAATTTATTCTTCTAATAGGGTCACTATGAATTTGTCTCTCGGTTAAATTATGAAAATGTTTGCGAACTAAACACACAGATTCCAAAATGAATAGAGCGGGAAGAGTTAAAATTTTGTATTTTTTAAAATAGAATTCGCAATGCGGACTACTACTTAAACCACAAATGTAACGAATAGCTCTTTTTCGTAGTTTGAAGATAGATGCAAAGAGGTGCAAACTACAAGACCCCCAGAAAAGCAAAACATAGTGAAGGTGTGATTCGAACAAAGAGTAGTAAGTTGTTAAAGCAGTACAAGAATCAAGCTGTTTAGACAAAGATTTAATGGCAAAACAAGCAGAGGATCATTGTTTCCCTAAAGTGTCTACATGTACAGACCATTTAAGGGCACTGTCGATATGGAGACCAAGAAACTTAAGTTTGAGCGGTTGCAAAACTCCTTTGTAAGATAAAACTAAGGTTTTCTCAGCCCGTTCGAGTCAGACCAGGACTTAATAGTAATGAGATCTTTGCCTATGGTAGAATGTAAAGTTCGTATATCTGAAATACTCCAGGTTACACTAGTGTCATCAGCAAATAAAGTGAATTTACCATTAATTCTTAAGTCTGTGACATCGTTAATGAATACCAAAAAAGAATTGGACCTAAAACTGAACCCTGGGAATGAATACCAAAAAAATAATTGGACCTAAAACTGATCCCTCAGGTACACCACTGCTAACTGGTAAATTTTTCGAAACTTTACCATTTGCTCGTACCAGTTGTTTTCTACCTTCTAGGTAAGATTCAAACCATTTTAAAGGAATGCCACAGATGCCATAATTGTCTAGTTTGTTTATAAAAATTTCATGATTAACACAATCGAAGGCCTTCGCGAAGTCACAGGAAACCAAAGTCTATCTTAAAAAGCATCAGATTGTGACAAACAAATAGCAAAGATAATTTCTGCTACTTATTTAAGCTTTAGATGCATCGAAAACTTAGAAGTGAAAAAAAGTATTAGGGTATTAAGGCCTGGTAATTTAATGCACAAGAACTCAGGGCCGCCCCGGGGTAGTCACCTCGGGCGATGTAGCCAAGGAGGCGCCGCGGCCAGAGGGGCCCGCGGCCCTGTAAGGAAAAAAGTAAAAAAAATATCGCCCCACGTTATGGGAACGCGAATATTTCATAGGAAAGAATTGTAAAAATTTAATCAATCAATAAATTTTAGACCAGATAATTGTTTCACAAATAGATGACTGTCAGATGAATTGTTAGAACGTAGTTTCCTCCACTTTGTCGGTGCTTTAAGTACAGAATCAATTTGAGTGAATGTACAGGATTGTTGTTAGCGACGTTTTGTATAAGCTTTAATACAAGTGAATTCATAATTTTAAAGCTTAACATGAACTAGTAACATTGAAAATTAGCAATTCGCCTGATTTGTTGCTTCCGATAGAAAAATAAATGAAATATTTGTGGGAGCTTTAAAATATACCCATAATATTATAATTTTTTTTATATTGTTTAGGCCAATTAATTTTATGGCGGGAAGAGGGGGGGTCGCAGATAAAAATCTCCTCCCGGGCGCCTATTAACCTCGGGGGACCTGCAACTTATGAATACAATATGTTAAAGAACTTGTGGTTCAAGCCTAAATGTTGATCTCACACCAAGCAACAATACCATTTGACATTGGAAGAGAAGAATCGGGCTTCAGAAACAATTAATAAGTCGCATGGAAAAACTGGAGTATTACCATTAGCAATAATGTTAAATGTCCGAACTAGTAAAGTTCATGCATTCTAACAAAATATTGAAAAAGCGTAAATGGAATACAGTGGTGGTAGTCATCACATCGTCATATTAGAATAACAAGGTTGTATCTATACCCACAGTCGTTTTTCAGGAATTGTATTCGAAGTTTGTATGGCCAATAACTTTTTTCTAGTTCAGTGTTTGAAGACTCTATTATTTTATATCTGCAGTTAGACACTCTTTTGTACTATACTCAAATTTTCATTGCATTTCAAACGTTAATTTACCAGAAAATCCACTGTGTTATATACAGTTAGAACTACGTTATTTAGAGTTTTGCGATTATATTAACACAACATGGTGGTAAGTACCAGTTAAAACCTTATGAAATGTACTTATTAACTATTAAATACATCCTCAGAAAAACAAAAAAATAAGAAAAAAATAACAAAACAAATTGTAAAAAATTAAAACGTCAATATAAACAAATTAAACAAAAATATATCCTCAGAATAACAAATAATAAAAAAAACAGAAAATTGTAACGAATTAAAACATATTCCTGTTACGAAACAGCACACTGGTATAGTCCCTAAAACCGACCCTGTCTAAGCCAGGTATAATAGTTAAAATTATGGCGGATACGCAGTTATAAAAAAACTGTTTACGATTGAGACTATCTTATCTAGAACTGGTTTTTGTGACCAGAGTTATCTAGAAAAGGCCAGAAAAATTATTTGTGTGTATAAGCCGCAGCCCGGAATTCTCTAGTACAAAAGGCAGTAGTATATAAGGGGACTGATCAGGAAGAGTCAGTTAGTTTATAATTTGACATCGTGAGTTAAACAGTCAATAAGTGAATATAAAGTGTTTATATAAATTAGTTTGAGTGAATATACAGTTAATATAAATTAATAATTAAGTGATTAGTTAAGTATATATAAATTAAGTGTTAGTGAATTAGTGTTTCAATAAATTAAGTAAGTGAACCTACCGTGTGTTTAAAATTTATCCCGCCCGTTTATTGTTTAAATAAATAACAAAAACATTACATTCCAATATACTAAGTAATTCAAAGGACCACATAAAAAATTATATGCCAAACATTGTGGAATAAAACTCCTTGTCAACTTGGGGCATGACGGCTTCATTTTGTTCAAAGCGTTTATCTTGTCTTTTGATAGTTCCTTATTTTGGGAAAGCACTTGTGGTACTAACTGGTCTAATGCAAGTGTGGGTGTACTGGATTTTCTTCCTTTACGACGCAGGGTGGGTATTGAATGGGCAATTGTTACACTTTGGTAATTTTGATCTAAGAACGACGTTTTGAATTGTACTTCATACAGGTCTCTAGCGCTAAATAAAATGGCATAAACTTTAGTAAAAGAAACATTCGCATACTGTAAGTTAGGTGCATAAGCCTCATGATTTTTTAAATCGTTTTTCCTTAGTAACAGAGTCACAAACAGATTTTTTGTATTCACTTTTCTTAGTTCTCTCATAAAGGAGATAGGCGAATAAAATTCTGTCTTAGCCATATGTTTCTCAATTTGGCTGTGCTTGTTGTCGGCTTCCTGCACAGCACCGTGACCAGCAATAGACTATCTCATTGTTAAATTTTTTAACTCCGGGAAATGTCGCAAAATATCTAATACACAAAAGGAAATGTGAGACTTGTGGTTCTGAGAAACACAACTGTCACTCCATGTTATTATTATTTTGCGGAAAGCACTAGCAAGGCAATTGCGGGATCTCCCAGCATCAGTCTCCATTCATATAGCACAATATGTGGTATTTGTGGTTGAGACATGGGCCGTCAAGTTGTACATCGTTAGTTCTTGTAAATAAAAACGATTTCCAACAAATGATCTGGGACACGTTATCACATTTTCCAAATCAAAACTTAGTACCGGAATAACACTTTTCTTGTCATTATCTTTTTCGATCCTCATGGCATCTTTAGCTGCTTTGTGTTGTTCCATTTGTTCACAATCAGTGTTGTCCAGTGTTCCGTCTTTCTGTTTCAAATAATATATGGAACATTTTTCACATACATCCTTTTTTGGGTATATGAAATCCATAATTAAGCTTGGTGTAAAATATATGCCTATACATTGACCATTTTACTGGATTTTCTATGTCATTCAAAGTGCAGTGGTACTTCTACAACTCGTACATTTTGGATAAATTGAGTGTTGACTCCAAATATTTTCTCCTGCAATAATATGATTCTACAGTTACTCATGTGGTCTACAACTGCTTGAATACGTTCATCACTGATTTTTCTACTACTTACTTTTCCTTTTAAACTTATTTTAGGTTTATTAAAGTTCTCGGCATGAACAGTATATATAGGTTTTTGGGAAATGCTCAATGTACCTAGGAAGAACTTTTTACATACTTAAATTGTATTCTCCTGAGCTTTCATGAAGTGTTTAAAAGAGTATTGCCTATGAGAAGCCCCTTCTGTAATTTTACGGTTTTTGAGCAGTTTCTGGGTATTTTCTTTTAAATACACATATTTTTCATTTTGGCTAAGGCCTTTCGGGTACTTTCTCCAATTTTTCTTGAGCAGTGGAATTTACAACCGTCTAAGCAATCCTTAACCATTTTAATCTCCCTTGCTTTTACTTTTGTACCTTTTACATTAACGTATTCTTTTCCAGCTTGGTGCAGTTTGCTCCTGATATTGACTTGTCACTCATTAGTTTGTGGAATTCGTTTTCTGACATTTGTTCGTTCTTTCTGTTTTGCATTTCCATGCACTTCTTTAGATGTTTCATCTTCACCACCTGTTGCAGTTTCATTAACTGGTTTATTTTCAGTTTTGTTTTCCTCAGCTTCTGTTACTTCACACAATTTCCTCAACTCTGTAATTGAAAGAACATTACGAATAGCTAGTCTAGGATAATCTCTATATCTAACATCACATACACCATGCTATAATAGCAATTTTTCTACATGACGAGCCTCATTAAGAATAACAGAGTCATCTGCATTGTCCATGTCATTTATTTCATGAGTTACTTCAGTCATTTGGCTCTTGTCTCTTATTTCCTGTTCGATACCACATTTGGCTTCTCTCATTTGGCATACATTCTGCAGTTTCTCTCCATTGCCGTCTTCAATTACATTATGTTCACTCAATTGGTTTTCTTTGTACCACTCTTGTTCAGTATCACCTTCAAATTTATTGACTTCATTAATTTGGTTTTCATCCTGCGTTTTTTGTTTAGTAGTACTATGTTCAATTCTATAGGCTTCACTCATTTGGTTTTCTTTCATGCTTTCAATTTCACCTAACTGGTTTTCCTGATAAACAGTCTATTCAGTACATCCCATATTTGGAATGGGTAGTTATGAAACGATAGATGTCCCGTCAGCTGAATTCGTGACCTCATATGGCATTGTTACATCGAACCATCATCGGACGATCGACTACGTCATAATGCTGAATTGCACTACTGGACACCGCATAGCTTCATTATACATATTTTATATTCAGAATGATTATAGACTTCATATTGTTAACTTCAATAAATATTAATAAAGTGTAACTATTGTAATTAAATAATTTTTAAAAAAGTAAAGTTTTAACTTGAAAACATAAAGTGGCGCAGTCAGTAGGATCCAAAAGGATTCTCATCGTGTATTATCCTTCAGTTTCTACTGTTTATTTGGAAGAACCTTCATCGCGAAATTTTCCAAATTTTGAACAATCCGAAAAGTGCAAATAAACGTTTGAGAAGATTACGGTGCCAATCCAGAGAGTGCAGTCCATCGAGGATCAATGGAAATCATCGCAATTTTACTGTAAGTTGCTCATATTATTTATCCTATTATCTTTCTTAGCCTATGTCATTCTCCTCATCTGAAGATTCCATAGTGGAAAGCGACAGTGAGCTTAATATTAGTATTGAATCAAATTTTAATTTCAATTCTTCTGACGAAGAAAAAGAAAGTTCAGTATTAGAAGTTAGTTCTCTTTTAAATAGTTTAAGCATTGAAGAAAATATTAATTCTAATAATAGTCAATTAAATTCAACAATGTCTGTTCCCAAATTTGAAATTAAATTATTAGAAATCGTGCCAAAATTTGATGGTAATCCGCTTGAATTAGCGTCTTTCTTAGAGACGAGTAACACTTTAATTAAAACTTATTGGGATCCAAATCCCGCAAATGTCAATTGCGTTCAAAACATTAGTTTAATTTTCGGAATATATGGAAAATTAGTTGGAAACGCGAGAGAAGTTTACAGTATTTGCATAAACAAAGATTGGGAAACAGTTAAAAGCACTCTGGTAGCTCACTTTGGCGACCAGAGAGACGAAAACGGATTACTCTTTGATTTAGATCAGTTGAGACAAAATTCTAACGAACCTGCTCTTAATTTTTACACTAGAGTAATGTCTAATTTGAGTGCTCTTCATAATTACGTTGATTGTCATGAAACTAGTCAAGCTGGTGCAACCGTAAAGAAAAATTTTTACAATACACATGCTTTAAAAATATTTCTGGCCGGTTTGAAAGAACCTATGGGCTCCACAATTCGAGCTATGAAACCCGATACTCTTGCAACAGCTAGACAATTTATTATTGCAGAAAATAATATCCGTCACCTTCAAAAATCAAATAACGAAACTTTTAAGAATAAACCATATCCAAAATTTAATCAAAACTATCAAAATCAAACTAATTATAATATCCCTAACTTCGGTCACAATTTAATGCCAATACAAAATTTTTCAAATCCATTTCCTCGTGGACCAATCAATGTTCAACCCAGATTCATCCCACATAGATTCCCGACTAATAGACAAGTTTTCGGTCCTCAACAACCTTCAAGAGCACTGAGTAATGTGTGGAAACCTAATTCAAATTTCCGTCAGCCCAAACCAACTCCTATGAGTGGCATCTCGTCAAATACATTTAACAGATCCAACTTTAATCGAAACCAAAATCGATTTGCACTTCCACCTCCACAACAATACCAACCATCACAACCCAGATTTACTTCTGAAGAACTGCACAATGTCGACCAAACGCAATATTATGACTATTATCAATCAAACACTCCTTACTACCCTCATGAAAATAACATGCTTGACCAAGATAACGTTTACGACCAAAATTGTATTTCTCCCTATGAATTTAATGACTATGTAGACACCACAAATTCAATATCTGACAATCCAGAAACACAAAGCAACGACGAACAAAATTTTCAAGACGCTCCCGAACCAACAAATCAGACGTAGAAATTTTTTCAATTTATGACAAGAAAGATCTTCCATACATAATAATTTCTGATCCTCCCTTAAAATTATTGATAGATACCGGAGCTTCAAAGTCATTTATAAACCCCGAAATTGCTGAAAATTATTTCCCAAATTATATCTATAAAGAACCAATTACCATCAGCTCAGTCTTCCAAACAACTACTAGAGATTTTTGCGCTAAAATTCCAGCTTTTCGCGAATTCAACTCAAATAAAATCATGAAATTCCATCTTTTTAAATTTCTTTGACGGCTTGATAGGTTACGAAACTTTAAAGGATTTAGAAGTACATATCGATCTAAAAAATTCACTTTTAAAAACACAAAACGCTAACCTACCATTATCTCACTGCTCTTCTAAAGGCAAACTTCTATTTTTCGCTCATGTTGAACCCAATTCCATAGAAACCGCAAAAATACGTGTCAATATACCAAATGGTACTGTTAGAATTCCATACACTGAACTATCTAGTTGTAGTATCAAAGAAGGTGTCACTTTCTCAAAAAATGGATATGCCTCAGTTGATATTATAAATACCTCCGAAAATGTTCAAGATGTCTTTCTATACAAACCCATAGTTGTAGAACCTTTTGAAGACAATTACGAAATCTTCCAAATTTCTGTTCAAAGCCCTGCCGACGATCATCCCTATAATTTCGACACTGCCCAATGCATTCGAACTTCTCATTTAAATTCAGAAGAAAAATTCGAAATCGAAAAACTCTGTAAACAATTTCGTGACATATTCCATAAAGAAAATTCACCCCTATCTTTCACCAACCAAGTCAAACATAAAATTAAAACAACAGACGAACTTCCAGTCTATACTAAGTCATATCGATACCCCTACATCCATAAACCTGAAGTCGAACGTCAAATTAACGACATGCTAGAAAAAGGGATTATTAGGCCTAGCGACTCACCTTGAACATCTCCTATATGAATTGTTCCCAAAAAAGCTGATGCATCTGGAAGAAAGAAATGGCGCATCGTCGTTGATTACCGAAAAATCAATGAAAAGACCATTGACGACCGTTATCCCATTCCAAACATAACTGACATACTTGACAAACTTGGACGCTGTTATTATTTCACCACCTTAGATTTAGCCAGTGGATTTCATCAAATTGAAATGCATCCCGACGATATTAAGAAAACCGCTTTTAACGTTGAAAATGGTCATTTCGAATACGTCAGAATGCCTTTCGGTTTAAAGAACGCCCCTGCAACATTTCAGAGGGTCATGGATAATGTACTAAAAGAACTCCGTAATAAAATTTGTTTCGTCTATATGGACGACATAATTGTCTTTTCAAGCTCACTCCAAGAACATATTAATAATTTAAAAAGTGTTTTCCAAAAGCTTCGTGAGAGTAACCTCAAGGTTCAACTCGACAAATCCGAATTTCTTAGAAAAGAAGTATCATTTCTAGGTCATATTATCACCCCTCAAGGCATCAAACCCAATCCTGATAAAGTAAAAGCTATTACCAACTACCCCTTACCGAAAACCACGAAAGACATAAAAGCTTTCTTAGGCCTTCTCGGGTACTACAGAAAGTTTATAAAAAATTTTGCCAAATTAACCAAACCCTTTACAAGCTGTTTAAAAAAAGGCGCTCACATCAATATACTTGACCCGATTTACATAAAAACATTCGAAGATTGCAAATCTCTTCTAATCAATGAACCCATTCTCATCTACCCCGATTTCACCAAAGAATTCATTTTGACCACAGATGCAAGTAATTTCGCAATAGGAGCAGTCCTCTCCCAAGGACCAATCGGTGGAGACAAAGCCATAGCATATGCTTCTCGTACACTCAACACTGCTGAACAAAATTATTCAACAATTGAAAAAGAGTTGTTAGCAATAGTTTGGGGTACAAAACATTTCCGGCCATATCTTTTCGGCAATAAATTCAAAATCGTCACCGATCATAAACCTCTACAATGGCTAATGTCTCTAAAGGAACCAAATTCCCGACTTGTCCGTTGGAGACTGAAGTTAGAGGAATTTGACTACGAAATCGTATATAAAAAAGGTTCTTGCAACACGAATGCGGATGCCCTTTCCCGTATAGAAATTTATCCAATAAATAACGAAAATAGTTCCGGCTTTGATCTACCGCCAATTTTTCAATATATGAAAGAATTTAATGAAACTAACGCTACAACCAAATCAGACTCTCAATCTCTCGTTCCCGAAGTAGATTCAAATGACGAAAATGACGATCAAACAATACACACTAGTTTAGAAAACCCAATACTTGGAATCGAAATAACCGAGAAACCATTAAATGTATTTTTAAATCAAATAGTAATAATCAAAACTGATCAAAATCCTCATCAAGAAATTAAAAAATTATTCGATAACCCTGCAAGAACCAGATGGTTCTTACACGTGAGAGAAAATTCTTTTGAAAACCAAATTATTCAATTCTTAAAAGGCTATGCTGTTCCGAAGAAACGGTATGCCTTTTATTTTCAGAACGATATCGATGAAACTATTTTCAAAACCATGTGTAGAATAGTTCCCCAGACCTTTAAAAGCTCTGCATTTATCTTAATCAAATCAAATATTATACTACATGACGTTAAAATCGAATCCCAACAACAAAAACTTATAAAACAACAACACGAAGGCATTACAAATCACAGGGGAATTCACGAGACTGCTAACCAACTAAAAACCAAATTTTATTGGCCAAAACTAAATAACGACGTAAAAGATTTTATCAATAACTGTTCCATTTGTCAACAAGTTAAATATGAGAGACACCCGCCTCTAATAAAACTTCAGCTAACCCCAACTCCAAGAAAACCACTCGAAACGTTACACATAGACACTTTTAAATTTGACAATACAATTACGATGACAGTATGTGACAGTTTTAGTAGATTTGGACAAGCTTACATAATTCCAACATTATCTGCGATTCACATCTATCAGTCATTATTACAATTCATTTCTACGTATAAAATTCCAGAAAACATTGTATCTGATAATGGCACAGAATTTACTCAATCCACTCTCAAAGGCTTTGCTAAATTATATGGTATTAACTGGCATTATACTCTTCCACATAATCCTAATAGCAATGCAATCGTAGAAAGATTTCATTCTACAATATTAGAACACATGAGAACATTATCCCTAACGAATCCAAAATTAAACCCATTCGAAAAATTGAGATTGTCAATTTTGGGATACAATAACTCAATTCACTCTGTCACCAAACATAAGCCTATTGACCTTCTTCTAGGACATCTTCACCTAAAAGATCCCATCGAAATCGACGACGAAGCTCAACCAGATAACATTCAATTAAATGAACATAAAGAAACTATGAAACAATTATATGACAGAATACATACCGACACTAGTAACAAAAAACAAAAAAATATTGACAAATTAAACGAAAAACGTACAGATCCCCCAGACATTCCCCCTGGCACTACCCTTTACAAGAAACAATCGGAACGACAATCTAAAACTAAACCTCCATATAAACCCGAACACATTTTGACATCAAAAGATATTACAGTAACGACTTACAAAAACAACTATCATAAACAACTATTTAAACCCGTAAGAAAACTAATTAATGTAACTTCACAGGACGTTGACTCTTCAGACAGTGACGAACCAGAAGATACAGATTAAATCCTTGAAAAGTAATCCTGGCATCTTATCTTTCGAACTAGGACCAGCTGGGGTAAAAATCGCTTCCCATACATTTTTACACTATATCCCTACAAACCCCATCCGAAATCAAATTACAAATCTAAGTTTACAATATTACTCATTAAACAACTTATTTAATAAGACGAACCATATTCATGAACATTCTTTGAGAAATGTTTATAAACAATTGCAATTTGAAGTTAATAGTATAAATGTTAAAATGAACTCCATATTTCCATCTAATCGAATTAAAAGAGGAATAATCAACCCTCTTGGCTCGCTAGTGAAACTCGTTACTGGCAATATGGACCAAGAAGATGCCAACAAAATATACGCAAGTATTAGCGAACTGCAAAATGATCAAAATAAAATCATTAGAGAAGTAAATTCACAAATAACTCTTAACAAAAATCTTATGGATATCGTTAATGAATCAATATCAATAATTTCAAATAATCAGCTTCTAATATCCAATAAAATTAATGAATTAGGAAAAGCACTCAACGAAACATCTTATGATTATTCACACTACATAGAATTTCAAGAAATTTTTAGTCAAATAAAAATCAATCTGGACTCTATGTCCAGCTTTCTTAGTGACATCGAAAATGCAGTAAGTTTTGCCAGTTTAGGTGTTCTGCATCAAAGCGTAATCTCCCGTGAGGACCTTAAAGAAATAGTCCAAATTTTATATAACACATACACATATGATCAATTATTATTCAATGAAAACCAAATATTAAAATATTATGCTATTGTTAATACTAAAGTTTATTATGATAAAGATAAAATCATATTTTCACTAGAATTTCCACTGGTCCATCCAGACGTATTTACCTACTACCACTTATATTCCGTACCTAATATAAATAATTCTGTCCTTATTCCTCCTTCTACTTACCTAATTATGAGCAACAACCAATATCAGTATCAAGAAGAAGAATGCATCGATCTCCAATCCGTCTACTACTGTAAAACCAACAGGCTACAAGTAACCAGAGAAACAAAAGACTGCATCACATCTCTCCTCTCAGTCACATCATCGCCAGAGAATTGCCAACAAATCGCTGTAAAAGTCTCCGAACCAATAATAGAAGAAATTAACGAAAGCCATTACATTGTAATATTCCCAGAATCACAGAAAATACAAACAGATTGTGAAGAATCAGGAGTTTCAGTCTTACAAGGAAGCTATTTATTAACGATCCCGCCAAGATGCTCTATAGCTACTACAAAATACACATACAAAAACGAAAAAGATATCATCGAAGGACATCCTATAGCTCTCGAAGGAATCCAAGAAGTACCACTTCCAATTTTGAATATCCAAGAGATTCAGCTAAAGAAAATCAACTTAGACAAACTTCATAAACTGCAACTTCAAGAAAACAATGCAAATCCGCTTGATGAACTCAAGATGCCTGTGGCCTTTTCTCGAATTGCTATCAGTTCAAGTACCATAATCTGCATACTTCTAATCTGTTATTTCCTATTTAAATATAGAAACTTTATGAGAAAGGGTTTTCAGCATAAAAAGAAGCCTACCAACATCGATCCAACTCAAGTGGTTCCACCCTCGCTTCACCCTTGAGTTTTCTTTGGGGATGGAGGAGTTATGAAACGATAGATGTCCCGTCAGCTGAATTCGTGACCTCATATGGCATTGTTACATCGAACCATAATCGGACGATCGACTACGTCATAATGCTGAATTGCACTACTGGACACCGCATAGCTTCATTATACATATTTTATATTCAGAATGATTATAGACTTCATATTGTTAACTTCAATAAATATTAATAAAGTGTAACTATTGTAATTAAATAATTTTTAAAAAAGTAAAGTTTTAACTTGAAAACATAAAGGGGTACAGGAGACAACGCTCAAAATATCAAAGTTCAGTGATTGTGGAAACATATAGTTTTGTTGGTTTTAAATATTATCAAATAATACATACTACATTATTACATCGAGTTCAATAAACTATATAATAAGTAAAACCGCAAATAACAATAATATTTATTAATAAAGTGTAAATAATACTTACCCATATTTTAAATGAACTTCCAGACATTATTCTAGTTAAAACTAATATTTTTCAAAAAACTCAGGTATATATATCACTGATGGGAATATCCGAGTTCTAACTGTGTATGATTCTCTTTAAACTATAACGCAGTTCTATCTGCAAGCAGATAGAACCAAGTGAATAACTTGAATTGCCTGGTAACTTGAGATGGAACTTTTTAATATTGCTAATTGTGCTATTAAGCATCAGATGGCTGAACCAAGCAACAGAAGTATTTCTTTTCCTTATATAGAACTTGGGTATTCCAATATCTTATTTTTTTTCAAATATTGCACTTAGAACCTTGTTATTCTAATGTGACGACATAGAGATGTGACGGAAGTCTGAATTTAAAACAGTTGTTGTAGGCTCGGTTGTAGGCAACTGCTTCTTCAGAATTAGGATGGGTATACGAAAGCTATAAGCTAGTATTTATGTTCAAGCTATATAACAAATTTCAAAAATATTAAGTCTGTATTATGTTATGTACTTCTTTATTTTTGAAAGTGTTGGCCTGAATAATATAAAAAAAATATTCTTATTTTAAAAATTATACGATTATAATTTGATTCACTTGATGTAAATCAAGCCTGATACTGATTATTCGGATCAAAAAGAATACAATTACAGTACCATACTTGAGAGGATATATTTTGTTTAGTTAACACCTACCTAATTCTTTTCCTGGAAATCCATAAACGTCATGTTCAGATGGACCAAAAGAAGTTAATGCAACTCTACCATTACCAAGACCAATTGCTAAGAGTAAGTCATTTTCACATTTTGGGTAGATGTCAATACTTCTAACATAATGATGATTGGTGTTAGTTGTTAAAACTTGAGCACATGTTGTATCCGAAACCTTGAATACTGAAAAAATCACAATATATTACATACTCCCTTGCCGAAGATTATCTAATTAAAAACTATTTTTAATAATCTATCTATTTAACGGTACCTCAGTACCGTTCCTAATTGGCACTGGGAAAACATAAACAAAGCCTACAAAAAACACTAGCACTCAATCTAAATAAAAAACTGAAAGAAAAAAAGCAAAGAAAAATGGAAAAATTGTAAATGCTTGGACAAAAAAAACTACTTCAAAAATATTATAAACTATTTATTAGTATAAAAAAGTTAACATAAATGTAATAAATACCTGTAGAAGGCAGTCTCTCATTTTTTAGAGCTTGTATTTGATACAGACAAATTTCTGCACCCCAGGTAATAAATTTGTTGTATATTGGTGACCATTGAATTTCTAGTTTGCCAGACATATTTAGAGATGATATATATTTAATTCTTTTAAATAATTATAAGTATGTTTACAAACATTGCGTGAGTAAGGTTATGTTTTATAGCCAATTTTGACATATTTGACACATACCTCTTCTTTTCCATTTAACAGCCAGCCATGCTCTTCAGTTATTGTCGACTATAGACATTTCGAGTTAAGATCGCAGCGCCATGACGGTGACACTAAGTAACATTATACTATTGTTCACGTTTATATGTATTATAAAATCGGTCCTTTTAGATATTTTTCAAGTGACATTTGCATCGAAATAAATTTAATAAGGTTTCTGAGGCTTCTTGGCCCTCAAAATCGATGTTCAAAATGTACTCTTGTTGATCCTCAGTAGTGGGGTAGTAGTACACAACTTTTGTTGTGTACTCTTTTTCTCGTTTTTTAGAAGAGCTCCAGATGATAGCCAACACTTTTTCCGATTTTTAATGTTACTATCCACAACATCCATCTATCAATTAGTTCCTTTGACCCAAGCTCAGTTTTCACAAAAGTCTTCGATTTTCCTGCTTTCCCGAAAAGATGAAAACTAAATTAAGATTTCGCTTAATCCAAGATAAACACTGTGGAACTCAGCAATACTGGTTCGTTTCAAACATCTCCAACAAACAGTATAAACACAAAAAAATTACCAAATACAACTGAAGCTCTATGGTTTGTCATATAGAACAACAAAGAATATGGCCGCAAAATGGCTTATAGCTCAGTTCTTACGTTATCGCCAAGAGGGCGTATCACTTAGCACGAATCGTCTATAGCACAATATAGTAAACGGCGAACGCTCCCATTTCTTACATCTATAGCATAGAATGCACCAATAACCTCCTTGATATTGGTTTGGTGCACAAATCGCCTATTTGTGGTTTGGTGTATTGGTGTATTCTTCGGTATAGTGTGGCAGAGCTGAGCAGTAGTTATATGATCTGTGGAGCTGAGCATTGATTACCACAAATCACCCACATTGATTACTACAAAAGTGAAAACGTACTGTAATGACAAAATAAATCTCCGAAAGCATCAAAGAATGACTTAGATATTACGTGGTTAATATGTTGGGATAGTAAAAGGATACGTATTAGTTACCGACCAGATTGTGGCATTATGAATAAGAAGGCCTCCCAAAAATGTTTCTATTTTCATAGCTCCAAACTAGAAGTAAAACACTTCATCAACAAAGCTCATTTATTGAATATCAATGCCTTTACAGAGAGTGAGAGAATGAGAGAAATGTAAATCAGGATTACTTGAGTACTTCCTTTCAATGACTTTCCTAGACTTGAATAAATTTAATAATCATTTTTAAAAACTGCAGTTTGATATTATTTGTTGTCTATTTTCTAAGAATTCTAACTGTTTTTATAACACCATATTGTGTTTACATATTTCTAACTACAAGTCTCTTGTGAATTATATAACTAATGGAGTGAACTCTCTTAAGAAATCTTCAATTTGTTATATCTACATTTAGATGCTCTTTAACAAATTAGATTTTGTCAATAAATGATCTGCAGTAGTTGGCTTTTCATAGCAAATTTGGAAATTATAATAATGATTATAGTAGTGTATTTTAAAATAGTATATTTATCTAATTACATTATCGTAAAAAATTACTATAAAAAAGACATGATATATACATAATTTCAATTATAAATACTGGACATATGTAATAGATTAAAAATTCTTCTTCTTACATCACATAGTTGTACTATATCTTCAAGACCTTTCTTCAAAGCGTCAATAGCTTTGCCATTGTGCATTTGGCTTCTAAAACGCATTTTCGTTTCGGCTGGATGGGGACCTGTAGATCCACAAAATTGCACATCTGGGCAACTAAAAATAATGCATTGTAAAGCATTTCTTAATGTGTGTCCCTCATCCTGGAATACTAATGTTGATTTTCCGGAATTAGAAGTAAAACGTTTTAGCAAGGCAAACACGAAATAATAAATATAAAGTTGTCACCATAACCAGGAACATACAAACAATTCTTCTATATTGATGAGAGATTCTCTGATATTGATAACTATCGATGCCAATAGGACGTCTACTTCTTATTTCAGTTTGATGGCCTCCACTCATTAGTCTGTTGGCTAAATACCTAATGGGTGTAGGCCATTAAATTGAAATAAGAAGTAGACGTCATATTGGCATCGACAGTTATCAATACAGAAGAAGAATTGTATGTAATGTATGTTTTTGGTTATGGTGACAACTTTATATTTATTATTTTGTGTTAAAATAATATAATAACTTTATAAAACCTAAAACAAAGTGATACAATATGCCCATAGCACAACTATCAGGAAATGAGGTTCTTTCCGATTCCGCAAAATCAAAAACATTTGTATTCCAGGATGAGGGACACACATTAGGAAATGCTTTACGATGCATTATTTCCAGTTACCCAGATGTGCAGTTTTGTGGATACACAGTTCCCCATCCAGCCGAGTCGAAAATGCATTTTAGAATTCAAATGCACAATGGCAAAGCTATAGACGCTTTGAAGAAAGGTCTTGAAGATTTAGTACAACTATGTGATGTAACTTTAGACAAATTCGGTGAAGAATTGAAGAATTTTTAATCTTTATCACATAATGCTGAGATGTCCAATATTTATAATTGAAATTATGTATATATTATTTTGTTTATAGTATTTTTTTACTATAATGTAATATAATATTTTAAAATGGACTACTATGATCATCATTATAATTTCCAAATTTGCTATGAAAAGCCAACTACTGGAGAATATTTATTGACAATCAAATTTGATAAAGAACAACATTTACATGCAAGTTGAATCTTCCATTAGTTATATAATTCACAAGAGACTTGTAGTTAGAAATATGTAAATACATTAATGGTGTTATAAAAACAGTTAGAACTCTTAGAAAATAGACAACAAATAATATCAAATTGCAGTTTTTATTAAAAATTATTACATTTAGTCTAGGAAAATCAGTGAAAGCAAGTAGTTAAGTAATCCTCATTTACATTACTCTAATTATCTCACTCTTCCTAAAGGCATCCTTTTACTATTTTAACCCTTAACTACTTAACATACGTCTCAGAGCTGGCACTACCTGATCCGATTTGTCGAATGCCCCTCTCTTTCAATTCTCGATTTTGTCCTACGTAATTTATCACTGCACTACACTTACTCAATAGCCTGAAGTTGATTGTGGTGCATCATCTTGTTTTTAAAGATATTTTTAGTGAAAGATAGATTGCCATTTCATAGACTTATACCTACTTAGTATTAACGTAACAATAAAAGAGTGAAGCTGTCTCTGAGTCGTATCATTAGTGAATTCAAAACGTGATGGATTGCCGACCTAGTACGTCCAAAGCTGTGAAACCATCAAGTAAAAACTTCGAAGAACAGTTGTTACAATGGTTTAATGAATGTGGAAGTGACATTAGTGATATCCAAGATGAACATTCGGAAGAAACGCATATTGAAAGCGATCACAATACGGCTTTTGAAGAAGAAGGTAAATGATGTTGAAAGCAAATGTGTATATACTTATTATTTATAATTTATTACAGCTGAGACTGATGAAGCTAATAATGAAAATGCTGATGATATATTAGAATATGGAGAAAATGCAAACTTGAAGTATTCTTATGGAAATAATAGATTCAAATGGTCTAGTGAGTCTACGGTTTCCAATAGGGGTCATCGTCTACAAGAAAATATTATTGTCCACTTACTGGGACTACACCCTCTAGCTAAAGCATTAGAAAAAAACTAGTCCTATCAAAGTCTGGGAATTGTTGTTCACTGAAGAAATCTATAGTATTATACTTCAATGGACCCATCATAAGATTGAAACAGAACGGTCTAAGTATAAATCTGAAAATTCTTCAACATTAAAGAATCTGGATAAGGTTGAATTATATGCATTCTTTGGACATCTCACATACACGGCAGTGTTCAAATCGAATAATGAATGTATAAATATTTTATTTGCTACCGATGGAACTGGTCGAGAAATTATTAGGTGTATCATGAGTAAAGAGAGGTTTGCTTTTTTACTCATATGTCTTAGATTTGACAATCCTGGTGATAGAGAAATGAGAAAGTTAGATGATTTAGCAGCTGCAATTTCTCTAACATTTGATCTATTTGTTAAAAGATATCAGTAGTGTTATACTATGGGGAATCAGCTTGTGTGGACGAAATACTAGTTGGTTTCAGAGGAAGCTGTATATTCAAAATGTACATTCCAAATAAACCTGATAAATATGGGTTGAAAATTATGTGTTGCACTGATGCACGAACTGGATATTTCCACAATGGATATATTTATACAGGTAAAGATTCAGATGGAAGGAATTTACCGAATGAAGATAAAAAAGTGTTCTGCACCTAACAGCCATTATGTAACACAAACAGAAAGGTGACGTTTGATAATTGGTTCACATCTACAGAACTTGTGAACATATTAAAAAAAAGCAGATTAACATGTATTGGCACAATCCGGAAAAATAAAAAGGAAATTCCATCACAATTTCTACCCAGTAACAAAAGGGTGGTTGAATCTGCATTATATGGTTTCACAAGAGATTTAACACTGGATTCATATGTACCAAAAAGTATAAGGCTGTTATCTTAGTGTCATCGTCCCATCACCATAAGAGCGAATATCCAGAGTTTGGGAAATGTTATATCATTTTAGATTACAATTAAACAAAAGGTGGAGTAGACGCAATTGATGAAAAATGGGGGGTCTTGGCTTTACTGCCCGGACCAAGAGGAGACAACCTCATTAAAAACCTAATGTCAAGGTGGGAAACCAGGCCAAAGAATGCGTGGCTATATAGAAGAATAGTCCTCACTGGTTTCGACCTTGGAGCACCGGGGAGAACTCTATTGTATTGAACCCCTTACCTATGCATGCGGGGCTCTGCAGCGGTGGACCGTAATGATCATAGCTTCTCGTGGGACCACTCATGGAAAGAAAAAGCAAGACTTTCACCGGAAAAGTAGTGGAGAAAACCTCCACCTCTTCATCCGGGCACCTCACAGAGGGAAAAAAGGTCAAACGGCACAAAGGTCGTATGCCGTTCGACCTCCCAAAACCGGGAGAACCGGGCGGCATACACGACCCACTGAGAAAAGGCCTCAGTGGAGAAGGGGTGCGGAAATACCTGCGACTTCTCAATCAGGGAATATCCCCTGAAGAGGCCAGGAAGCAGGTAATTATGTGCCCAAACCCCCCCCGCCCCCGAAGGAACCACCAACGGGGAAGACAAAGCTTAAAAGAGGCCCAGAGCATATTACTCCTCCGCTGCGGCCTCTAAGCAAAAAATCAAAAATAGCTGCAACGGTAACCGGGCAACCCACTGGTTACGCAGCAGCTGTCAAAACAGAGAAGGCTTTTAGGGTGGGAATAATGCCCAAGGATTATCCTGGGGTCATCCTGAAAGCAGAGCTTCTCTTCACGCTGCAAAACACTGTGGTGGAAGAGCTGTGCCAGAGCAAAGAGAAGGGAATCCACTTCTCAAGTATCCCTTTCCGTTGTGGAATGATACTGGTGGACTGTGGGTTATAAGAATCGGCAGACTGGGTCATGAGGTTAGCGCCGACATTAAACTTTTGGGAAGGACCCGAATTGGTGGCTAGAAGTGGATACGACATCCCAAAGCCCGTTCCCATAACGGTGTTCTTCCCAAGAAGCCAAGACATGAAACTGGAGAAGATCCTCCAACTTGTCGAGGTTCAGAACTCGAACCACAATACTGCGGCTCGGAAGATCCTAAACTTTAAAAAAGAGGGACAGCGAACTATCCTCACGATTGGGATCGATCATCAATCTGGGGAGGCTCTGAAGGCAGGAGGCTACGCGCTAAACTTCCGTTTTGGGCGTATCCCTGTCTCGGGGCTGCGAAAAAAGAAGAATCCCGCGGAGGATCCAAAGGACATGGAGATAGCCTCCACATCCGGAACCTCTGGAGAGGGGAAAAAAGGCGAAAGCTTGACCTTGGGCCAGCCCGAGATCTCCTCCGGCTCTGCAGAGATGACTGGGAATGCGGAGACTGCCTCTGCATCCCGGGAAGCTGGGCAGAGCAGCCTGGGGGTCGAGAGTCTGACTCGAGATCAAGAAACCTGCTCGATTACCGAGGGAGATACTGCCATGGTGGTCGAGGAGAGTCATGGAGAGAGAAAGGAGGGAGATGAATGGAGGCTGAGTAACTCGGCCTCTCTCATCCATAATATTTCACGTTCACGAAAGTAGCTCAGATTAACCTGCATCACGCGAAGGGAGCTTCAGCCGTGATTGTAAGGTTGTTCGCTAGACTACAACTGGATATTGTACTGATCCAAGAACCATGGATCAACAAAGAAGGCCAAATCAAAGCTTTGACATGTAAGGATTCTAAATTGATTTATGATCAAAGGCAAGTATCTCTGTGTGCCTGTGTAATCATAAGAAATAACATAAAATATATTTGTGTTTCAGAATACGTGTCACGGGACCTTGTTCCAATCATGGTTCACCTCAACATTGGGGGTATCGACCGAAACATCGTCATTGCCTCTCCCTACTTCGCTGGAGACGGGTCGATGACACCGCCAGAAGAGGTACAAGAGCTAGTGAGACACTGCAATAGCAGACGGCTGCCAATTATAATTGTTTGTGATGTCAACGCACACAATACCGTTTGGGGAAGCACCAATAACAACGCAAAAGGTGAGTGTTTATTAGAATATCTCTTAGCAAACAACCTTGAGACCTCAAATGTGAGGACAACGCCCACTTTTGTCACGAGAGCAAGAGAAGACGTGACGTGACAATTGTTAATGTTGCCGCTAGGAAAAATGTAAAAGATTGGAAGGTGATGAGCATGCCATCACTTTCCGACCATAGGATCATCGAATTTAGGATAGAGGGAAATACCACCTCGATTCCTACAATCCGAAATCCTAGAAATACTGATTGGTCTCTTTACAAGACCAATCTGAAGAACAATTTTGAACACGTCGAAGTGAATGGGGTAAATCACCCGCACTACGACCTGGATTAGAGAGTCGAACAGATCAGTGAGGCAATAATGGAAGCTTTTCATTCCAGTTGCCCACTCTCAAAAGCTCGTTCAGAAAAGGATGCTCCTTGGTGGAATGAGAACCTGTCAAACCTCATAAAAAAGGACCGTCGGCTCTTTATTAGAGCCAAACGTGACGGCAATTGGCAGAGGTACACTGAGAAGCTTACTCAGTACAATAAAGAGATTAGGAAGGCCAAAAGGCTTAATTTTCTAGCCCTTTGCGAAAAGATCACTTCCACTCACACAGCGGCCCGACTACTAACGAGGAACGATCGAATCTTCCTCTTAGAACGCACTTCCCAGGTAGTGAACCAGCAACAAGCACCAAAATAGCAATGAACTACACCAAAAAATCGCGCAAGGAAGATTGGATCATTGCTAAGAAAATAATTACCAGACAACGGTTGGAATGGGCAATAAGTACCTTTCAACCATATAAATCACCAGGAGTGGATGGAATATTTCCAGCACTCCTACAGCAAAGGATAGAGGAGATTCTTCCTCGCCTGCTGAAGATTACAAGAAGCAGTCTAGCAGTGGGTCTAATACCTAGAAAATGGAGAAGGGCAAGGGTAACCTTCATACCAAAAATAGGGAAAAAAGATGGGACTGATCCCCGATCTTTTAGACCCATCTGTCTAACATCGTTTCTACTCAAATCGATGGAGAAAGTAGTGGATAACTACATAAAAACAGAGAATCTGGAGAATATACCACTTCATAAATGTCAGCATGCCTACAGAGCGGGTCGATCAACTGAGACGGCTCCGTATCAGCTGACCGAAGTCATCCAGAGAACTCTGAACAACAAAGAAATTGCAATATGCGCATTCCTGGATATATCAGGGGCCTTTGACAACACAACTCATGTCTCTGTCAAAGAAGCACTCAAAAGGCGAGGAGTGAATGAAACCATTGTAAATGGATGTATGAGTGGTTGACAACGAGGATAGCTGAGACCCAGGTGGGGAATCAAACCACCTCAGTTAAAGCCACTCGGGGGACACCTCAAGTGGGAGTGACATCTCCCCTTCTATGGGGCATCGTAGTAGATGAGTTGCTTTACAGGCTAACGGAGCTTGGCTTCGAATGTATGGGCTACGCCGATGACATTGTTTTAATAGTCAGAGGCAAGTTCGAGAGCACCTTGTGTGATTTATTACAAAAGGGTCTCAGAATCATTGAGCAATGGAGCTTGTCAGTGGGGCTAAACATTAATCCAAGCAAGACGATAGTAATTCCATTTATCCGGAAAAGAACACTTCCAGCCATGAAACCCATATCCTTAAACGGGGATATCATAGAATGGAAATCAGAGGTTAAATATCTAGGGATAACCCTAGACAGTAAGCTTCTGTGGAATAAGCATGTTGAAATAACTGTTAGTAAAGCAATAAGAGCTTTGATGGCGTGCAGAAATTTAGCAGGTAAGAGGTGGGGCTGAAACCCAAAAATACTGCGATGGATGTACGCCATGAATGTGAGTTCATGCCGAAACCATTCCAGATTTCGATGGTAACGAGAATGAACTACCATTTTTCCTAGAAAGTATCGATAGCATTGTAAATCATTTCTACGATATTACAAATGCCGACAATTACCAAAACATTATAATTTTTAGAACTATAATAAGTAAATTGAAAGGAAATGCAAGAGAAGTCATTAATGTTAGTGGGTGTATCACAATAAATCAAATCAAACACGAATTAATTAGAAAATTTAGTGATCCTAGAGATGAAACATGCTTAATTCTTGATTTGAATAACTTAAGGCAAGGGCATAACGAATCTCCGTACCAATTTTATGATAAAGTTAGGAAAGTATTGCATACTATTTCGAACTATTTAGCTTTACATGAAAACGATAGAAACAAACGTGCATTGAAGCAAAATATGTGTAATAATCAAGCTTTACAAGTATTTTTAGCAGGTTAAAGGAATCCGTATGGTATCATGGTTCGTACAAAAGAACCTCAAACCATGTTAGACGCCATAAATTTTATAAAAAAAGAAGATGATATCAGATATCTACAAAATAATTCTAATTTTCAACCGAACTCTAAAAATTTTAATAATCAAACTAGGCCAAAATTTAATCAAGTACAAAACAATTCGCAAATTCCAAATCACTCTCGTAACTTTAATAGAAATAACAATTTCAATTTCAATCAAAGAATTCGTCAACAACAACAATCTAGTTTTCAACATAATAATCCTCAACCTAATAATAATTTCCCACGAGGTCCAATTCATGTTCAACCCAGACCGATTAATAATAATCAAAAATATTTTTCTAATCCACAAGTATTCGGCAGAACCGAACCTAAAATAGTTTGGAAACCTAATCCAAACTATAATCCAAATAACGGGTCCAGACCTGTACCTATGACAACTACAACTAGACAAAATAATAATCATTCTCAAGTACAATCACCTCAAAACCGTAGGTGGGTGTCCGAAGAATTATATAATGTAGAACATGTTGATAATGAAAACAATGTTGATAACGTTATACAAGAAAATAATTATGATGACGACTGTGAACTTCAATATAATAACAATTTTGAAAATTTTCACGAAGATCCGTCTCTCCACGTGAAACCCTGAAAGAATATAACAATTCATCCGATATATTACTATAAAAAATCCACCACTAAAATTATTAATCGATTCCGGTGCAACTAAATCTTTTTTGTCTCCAGAAATAATTGATAAATATTTCGCTGAGTATAAAAGTAATGAACCTTTCGTTGTCTCAACGTCTTTCGGTTTATCACGTCATACTACTTCCGTAACTATACCCGTATTCTCGAAATTTGATGATGATAATAATGTAACATTTTATGCGTATAAATTTCATTGTATTTTCGATGGCTTAATCGGAGTAGATTTATTACAATCACTCGGAATTAATATTGATTTTCCAAATTCACAAATTAAATCAAGAAATGCCAATTTACCAATTAATTACTTTAAAGCAACTCCAAAGAAAATTGTGTCAAAAAATACACCAGGTCAAACATTTACAAAAATGGTTATTCCAGTCACAACGCTCACAGGAGAAATTTGAATACCTCAACAAATTTTAGGCAATTGTATTATACCTGAATGTATCTCAGTCGCTAATAACGGTTGGGCAACTGTCGAAATTCGTAACAATTCCGACGACGATACAAATTGCACAATTTTATATCCTATTAATAGTATTCCTGTAGTAAATAATTTTGAAATGTACCATTTTGATCTTAAAAATGACAATGACGAATATAACTATGTCGAAATTGACAATCTCATTAGAACAGACCATTTAAATGACGAAGAAAAAAGAGAAATTCTTAATATGTGTAGGAAATACGCTGATATCTTTCATAAAGACCAAAGTCAGTTAACTTTTACAAACGAAATTAAACGTAGAATTCGTACTACTGATGATATTCCTGTTTATACTAAAAGTTACCCTCACCCATACGTCCATAAAGAAGAAGTTAAACTACAAATTGAAAAAAATGTTAGAGCAAAATATAATTAGGCCGAGTAATTCGCCTATTTGGATCGTAGCAAAGAAAGCCGACGCTTCTGGCAAGAAGAAGTGGAGAATCGTCGTGGATTATAGAAAAATCAACGAGAAAACCATTCCTGACAAATATATAATTCCTCGCATAGATACAATTCTGGACAAACTAGGTAAATGTAACTATTTTTCAACATTGGACTTAGCATCGGGTTTTCATCAAATCGAGATGCACCCGGACGACATACAAAAAACAGCGTTTACTGTAGAAAATGGGCATCATGAGTATTTAAGGATGAGTTGTGGCTTAAGAATTGCTCCAGCTACATTTCAACGCGTAATGGACAACATCCTCAGAGGACTACTAGGAAAAATTTGCTTAGTATATCTCGACGATATAATAATTTATTCGACATCACTACAAGAACCCATGGTTAATTTGAAAAAGGTATTCCAACGACTTCGGGAGAGCAATTTCAAAATTCAGTTAGACGAATGTGAATTTTTAAGGAAGGAAACCGCTTATTTAGGGCACATTATTACAAAAGATGGTGTTAAACCAAACCCAAATAAAATTAAAGCTATTAAATTATTCCCAATTCCAAAAACGACTAAAGAAATAAAACAATTTTTAGGTCTATGAGGTTATTATAGAAAATTCATACCTAACTTTGCACAAATTACTAAACCTTTGACTTCATGTTTGAAAACGGGTTCAAAGATAGAATTTACACCTGAATATGTACAATGTTTCGAAACATGCAAAGAACTGTTAAGTAACGATCCTATTTTAATATATCCTGATTTTACACAGGAATTTATCTTAACAACCGACGCTAGCGGATTTGCGATAGGTGCTGTACTATCACAAGGTCCAGTAGGGCAAGACCGACCTGTGGCGTATGCCCCAAGGACGCTAAACCAAGCAGAACAAAATTATAATACAATCGAAAGAGAGTTACTCGCGATTGTATGGGCTACGAAATATTTTCGGCCTTATTTATATGATCGAAAATTCACAATATATTGTGATCATAAACCTTTACATTGGCTTTTCTCAATAAAAGAGCCCAATGCTCGTCTCACGAGATGGAGATTGAAACTAGAAGAATTCGATTATCAAATTGTTTATAGAAAAGTAGTTGATTAGAAATGTAGATGCTCTTTCTCGAATTAAAATAAACGAAATTAATGCAAATGACATTTTTGAATACATGAACGATTTTAACAAAAATATTTCTATTGACAGTAACAATGAACAAAATGATCAACAAGATACATCGCTCGATAATGAATCAATCGTAGGAAATATTGACGAAATCCCTCAGGTAACAGACACTGACATAGAAAATAGAAATAATGAATTATGTCCAGACACAAGGACGATGACACCATACATACTAGTCACGAAAATCCAATATTAGAAATTCCCATATCAGAAACGCCTATTAATCATTTTCAAAATCAAATATTTCTTAAAATAGTATTGTTCGAATTTGGTTTTTAATTACCAAATTCTCCCGTGATTCTATTTCAATTTCCCCTGTATAATACAAGTCGAATATTATGCTCAAAATACATAACTAAATATATCCTTATTTTCAACAGTTAATATTTCTTTACTTCACTAAAAAAGTCATTTAAATTTACTAACACCTAAGAAAAACAGATAAATATCGTTTTCTGAAATTCCACTGAATATATCAAAGTCCCCGACATCTTATCTCTTCATAATAACTCTCTTCCAAACTCTGTTATCTGTATCTACGAAACCGTTGAAAACCCCACAAAAAACATCTTCATATCTGCAACATTCACTTGTTGTTCGAACGTTACATTTTAAAATACTTTTATCCCATTGGCCAGTTTCTAATAGTTTACTCATTCCTCGATCCTACGTCATCAAACATATAAATACGAAAATAGCCTCATTTTTACTTCACTTCCCAGATAGCTTTCACACTTCTCAGACACCCTCTTTCATCATATAACGGGCTACAACTTCGTAAAACCAGCCGGCGTTTTCAACCCGGGAACCACCATATGTGTCCGTAATCTTTATTCTTTTCATAAACCAACATAGTATGTGCACAATACTTTCAGTTATCGCGAAAAGTCAAGTGAATTCTTAATTGTCGAAGCAACAGTAAATAACTTATATTTCATGACAATATAAATCATAACGTGATATCAGTGTTTTAATTTCATTCTACGGTTCATCGTTACTTCAGTGACAAACGGCCGTAGTGGTCCTTCGATTGCCTCGTAAAACAACCAAAAATACATTCCCTCTAATTAACCCGAAGTAAAAGGGTTAAATTAGAACAAGTATTTCATTCACCAGCAGCTCCAAAAGTTACTAAACTTTATGTTAATAAAACTAAAACCACCATACAAATTTCAGAAACAAACTTCAAACCTGAAATTATTCAAATATTTAAAGATTTTACCTCTACAATTACAACATTGCAAAAAACTTTTAAAAATCCCGCATTCAAAGCTATTATTTGTAACAATGTTTTAGAAGATGTAATTGGCCACAATTCGCAGATAGAAATAGTACAAATGCATCATGAACGTAAGAACAATCACAGAGGAATTAATGAAACTGAAATAGAAATTAAACGTAAATATTATTGGCCAAATATCAGAAGTACTGTAACTAAATATATAAATAATTGCGAGCTATGTCAAAAGATGAAGTATGACAGAAATCCCTCAAAACAAAAATTCGAATTAACACCAACACCTAATAAACCTTTTGAAATAGTTCACGCAGATGTTTTCACCATTGAAAAACAAAAATGTAACCGCAATACATATAGCAAAAGCCTTCATGAGTCTTCTCACTCATTATGGTGCACCTAAAATGTTAGTAATTGATAGAGAGGTACCGAATTAAAAAATCATGTTATTGAAGACTTTGCAAAATTACACAAATTTGAACTTCATTACACTACGGCATTGAATCCAAATTCTAATAGCATAATTGAACGTTGTCACTCAACTTTAATTGAACATATTAGAATTATATAGGAAACTCATAAAAAACTCAATATCTTAGACCAAATGTCTTATGCAATTTTAGGATACAATAACTCCATTCATAGTGCAACAAAATGACGTCCAATAGAAATGATTTCAGGACATTTAGATACGAACAACCTTCTTAATATTGACATTAATCAAAAATTGTATTCTAATTACATAACTAAACATAAATAAACTACCGCTGAAATTTATAAGACGTTAAATGAACACATGGCAAGTCAAAAATCAAACAGGTTGGAAAAGACTAACGAAAATAGACATGAACCAATAACTTACGACCCAGGTGCATTAGCATATCATAAAACTAATACTCGCAATAAAATTAGTCCTAGATTTAAAGCCAAACCAATAAAACAAAATGAGAAAATCAAAGTTAAAACTTACAAAACAATCACCTCGTAATAGCAAACAAAAATTAGTTACCGCCACCTATCATAAAAATAACTTCAAAAGGCCACTTGCTAATCAAAAAATTCTACCATTACAGAATCCTCCTATCGCTGGTAGTAGCAAGGCAGGCACAGGAAATTAAAATTGTTAGTTTGGAGTCCAATCCAGGCATACTCCCGTACAAATTAGGAAATGCTAGATTACAATCTACCCATCATTCTTTTATCCATTACTTTGATCTAAACCCTATAGAAACCGAATTACTTCATATAACAAATCAGTTCGAAAATCTTTTGCAGGTAATTAATATCAAAAATCAAGTTTTTGCAAATGAACTTAAATTCTTGATTCATTTAATAAAATATCAAATGAAGCAATGCAAAGAATAGTTAAATTTTGTACACGGCAGTAAAAGAATTAAGAGAGGAATTTTAAATGGTTTAGGAACAATATTTAAAAGCATATGTGGTAACTTAGATGCAGAAGATGGCAAACGTTACGATGATGTCATTGTTTTATTAAGTTCAAATCAAAAAGATGTAGCAAATACTTTGAACAAACAAATATCATTAACCAGTCAAATTATAGACGATTATAACAGTAGTATCTCACTAATAAAACAAAATGAAGAAGAGATAACAGGAAAACTAAATGAGCTAAGTACTGAACTCGAAAAATTTGTTAATGATTTTTCCTCTTATTTCCTAGCAAAAAATACTCTTGATCAAATATAAGCAGCACTTAAAATCTTAATAGAAATACTAAATAATATTGAAAATTCTATTGCATTTGCAAAATTAAAAACGTTGCATTATAGTGTTCTAAAGTTTGAACATCTAGAATTTATAGTTAAAACATTACTCAAATATTATCCAATTAATACCCTAATCTTTGGCAGTGATTCTCAAAATTAATTTAAATTCTATAACATTTTAACCGTTGATTCTTATTATTCTAAAGACATAATTGTTTTCGTTATTCACTTTCCCTTAGTTAAACCCGAAAAATACTTATTTTCACCTGTATTCTATTCCCACAAAAAATAAACACGGTCCTTATCCCACCTAAGCCTTTTCTGGCAATGCAAGGCAATCAGTACGAGTACGAAGATGAAGAATGTGAAAATATCCACCAACTGTATTTTTGCCCCAACGAAAAACCCATGGTAGATGCCCAATTCGAAGAATGCATTCACCAATTGTTGCAACTAAAAACTGAAGATCAACCGAAATGTGTACCAGTACCAATTATCGTAGAAAACGAAATTATCGAAAGTATAAATTCAGCGCATTACATCGCAGTATTCCCAGAAGAAACGAAAATCAAAACCACTTGTACAAAAACCAATTTCATATCTCTAAAGGGCACCTATTTCATAGAACTAGCACCGAGCTGTAGCTTCCAAACTCCAAGAAACGTATACATCAACCACGAAGATGTCGTCCCAGGTCAACCTTTACTACTTCCTGAAATGAAGATCGAAAACGAAGGAAGAATTCACTCTGGAAAAATCAAGATCAAAGACATTTCCTTAGACAAAGTTCACCAACTAATAAAAGAAGAAAATCGTATGGAAGAAGTAAGTTGAGAAACATTCCACACAACTACGCCTATGCATGGTCTACACCCCTCTACATCATAATTGCGATCGCACTTCTTGTTGGTGTTTTCAAATGTAAGTCGAGATGTAAACGACAACCCACAACAAAAATTGTCAACGAAGTCACAGCTGATCAAAACCAAAACCGAGAACTTTCCAAGAAGAAGAAGATGAGTAATATATCCACACCCTGTATGGATCTATCTGGGGATGGAGGAGTTACATCCTGTATATTGCCGACGTATCCACTGGGTCCGGTACTGCAACGACCGTTGGTGCAACCTCAGCACATTCAACATATAAATACGATTGTAAATATATTTAATTCAGTCTGCATATTATTTTTATCTACACATCCGGTTTATTCAATTTATATATTTTACTGTTATTTTTCAAAGTCGATATTTTGTATTTTTAAATGTATAAAAGTTTTTAAAAACAAAGTTCGTGTAACGAAACATATATTTCCCTAGAAAATAGACGATCACTCTCAGTATTGATATTCTTATATAATATTATAAATAATAGAGTTAACTCCCCTGAGCTTTTGTCTTCGATTAGATTGAACGTGCCACCTAGACGAATGCGACAGGTTACAATGTTTAACATTATTTCATCATTCAACATCTCGAGATCACCAACGGTAAACATGTTTCGACTTGCGAATCGATTCAATACATTGATGGATCTAGAATGGACAGTTTCTACCATAATTTTTCGCAAAACAATCTTGGAGCAGTTAATATTTATATCACTATGAGGAACTTTAAAGGTTGTGTCAATCCTCATACAATTAAATTAATCTAGGATAATCTATACGAATACAATTACATATTTGTCTATATTTTGTGAATCTTATAAATTCTGTAAATTTTATTTTATTACGTAAAAATGTATTATTTTCAACAATGTATCTTATTACATATTTATTCATGTAATAAAACCGTAAGGTTTGTATGAATAATAAATAAATAAATTCATTTAAATCTCATTGATAAACGATAAACGTGATGCCTTCTAAGTAGATATCAGGCATATCCTTTTAAAACTTTTACTGTTTAAATAAAAATGACACTAACTTATTATTACATTAAAATGTCTACATAATCTCTGAGAAATTTTAATTCTCACTTAATATAATGAATTGTAAATCGCGCTTTACATTTATTATACATTTCACTGGGTTCTTTCTCCTGATATTTCGTGTGTCAATGTCCCTAAGCGGCCAAATTTCACGTCGTAAGTCAGTAACTTAGAAGAATCCATTCAAGAATAAAAAGTTTTACAAAAACCGTGTCTAGTTTTCAGATTCGTGAACATTTCGTATTCTCTCCTGTAAATCTGATATTATTATCATAATTTTATCTTCTTTCTTGCCTTCCCGTTTCTAATGAGGGGATAATCATCTCACATATTAGTTTTATCTTTTGAAAAAGCCTGTCTGCAATTCAACGTGCCATCACAGTTTATTAGCTTGGCTGTACGTCGCGTTGATAATGGTTATGCTTTTGCGTTTTTACTTTTCTGTCGCTTTTTTAAGTGAAAAGAAAAATAAGACTCGTGTGTAAACAACTTGTATATAGCATCGCAATAGATTGAAAGCTTTTCTTTTTCAAAGTTAACGGACTTTTTTTTGTAATAAACATCCGTTTACATTTTCTAAATACAGAAGATAAATAACTCCATAACATAACGTTTAAGTTTATTGGTATCATAAAAAATCTCGACGAAGTTAAATATAAGTCCAGTCAACATAAAATTTGACCATTAAACAAATGATAGATTATTTTATAAATAAAATTATTTTTAATTTGGAGTTAAAGAGAAACAAGTTTATGCAATTCAACCCCTGAGGTTATTAGCAAAATATATGACTTGGTACTAAACATAATGATTCAAATAATAACAACTATAACTTATGTATTGAATATGTACCTAATCATAACTGAATTAGGAAACTTGTGGCTGAAGAGTGTAGGGCGGTCGTACCGTAAAATAGTAAAATCTTTATCTACTTTCTTACTTATCATACGTTGCATTATCTCTCTCTTAACTGGTGGTCTTGTCGCAGATGTTGGTAACAGAAAAAGAAAAAAAATCCAAACATGGCCGAGGTTCAGCACGTGTCGCACTCTGCAACCTGATCACGAAAATCTGTAGTGGGATGTGCTTTGGGAAATAGTAAGTGAATATTACAAAAACAATTGTTTTACCGCCTTATCAATTTTGCATGATTAGATTATTGTTGGCGTCGTTTATCTGCATGAATGGCGTGCTTTATTTGTATTTGAACCTCAAGAATTTAGTGTCCGGGATACTGGTACTGGAAAGTCCCGTTTTCGGACACGGTGTCCGAAAACCTGTGTAAAGCGAAAAATCGCCCGTCCGCTAGGAATACCAGTAGGGATACGTGTCATGAACGATTTCCGCTATGAGAGGAGGTGGCTCACAATTTTCGTTGAAGAAGGTAGTCCTATCAGAATTGTTCTTCGGGGTAGAAGTCTCACTTGCATATACCTACCGGCGGTCATTGCTCCTGAAAACGTATAGATACACCAGTAGTCTGATTGATGGGGAATTGGTTAGTATCTTAGCCATTTACTGGGACCGTGGAACGGTTTTGTGATTTTCAAGTCGTCGGACAATTCCAGCCTAGGATATGAAAAATGTGTTTTTTCTTCTTTTTCGCTGATTCTATTGCACTGATTGCTGGCCTTGGGGTCTTTGCATAGCTGGAATTTTTCTAGAAGTTTCGCTTTTCTACCCAACTGCCGGGTCCACATCAGTAGGTATATACGTAGTTTGTCGCTGTTTATCGGAATATTTATTGATGTGGAGGGGGTGAAGTACCAACCCGGCGCGTCTCCAGGTGGCGGATAGGAGAGGCCTCTGAGATGATTTTATATGAGGAGAAGGTCTGCGGGGAAAAATCTGGGGGCTCGTTGTATCTAAAAACTCAACTGGCAGCCCTTGAATACCCTGCCGCGGACCAACCTGTCCCAGCTGTAATATCGTGGTTAAGGGATTGCCTAAAGGGTTGAGATGCCAGGTGAAATTTCGAGCTGACCTCGAAATCACTTGTTACATCAATGTCTCCTGGCTGTCTGTGGTCAAGTCTCGCGGGCCAGTGGAATGGGAGGGGGGGGGATATTGGATTTACTTCCTGGACCAAGAGGAGACAACCTCATTAAAAATCTAAAGTCAAGGTGGGAAACCAGGCCGAAGAATGCGTGGCTATATATGCGAATAGTTCTTACTGCTTTTGACCCTGGAGCACCGGGGGGAACTCCATTGTATTAAACCCCTTATCTCTGCATGCGAGGCTCTGCAGCGGTGGACCGTAATGACCCTAGCTTCTCATGGGACCATTTATGGACAGAGAAAGCAAAGCTTTCATCGGAAAAGTAGTGGAGAAAACCTCCATCTCTTCATCAGGGCACCTCACAGAGGGAAAAAAAGCCAAACGGCACAAAGGTCGTATGCCGTTCGACCTCCCAAAACTAGGAGAACCGAGCGGCATAGACGACCCACTGATAAAAGGCCTCAGTGGAGCAGAGGCGCGGAAATATCTGCGACTCTTCAATCAGGGAATATCCCCTGAAGAGGCCAGGAAGCAGGTTATCCAGCGCCGAACACCCCCGAAGGACCCACCAACGGGAAAGGTAAAGCTGAAAAGAGGCCCAAAGCACATCACTCCACCGCAAAGATCTCTCAGTAAAAAACCAAAAACAGCTGCAAGGTAACCGGGCAAGCCACTGGTTACGCAACAGCTGTTAAAACAGAGAAGGCTTTCAGGGTGGGAGTAATGCCCAAGGATTATCATGGGGTCATCCTGAAAGCAGAGCAGCTCTCAACCCTGGAAGACACTCTGCTGGAAGAGCTTTGCCAGAGCAAGGAGAAGGGGATCCACTTCTCAGGTATTCATTTCCGTTGTGGAATGATACTGGGGGACTGTGGGTCCGATGAATCGGCAGACTGGCTAATGAGGTCAACACCGAAATAAAACTCTTGGGAAGGACCCAAACTGGTGGGTCGAAGTGGAAACGACATCCCAATGCCGGTCACCATAGCTGTGTTCTTCCCAAGAAGCCACGACATGAAATTGGAGACGATCCTCCAACTTGTCGAGGTTCAGAACTCCAACCTCATTACTGGAGCTTGGACGATCCTGAACTCTAAAAAAGAGGGACAGGGAACTATCCTCACGATTGGGATGGATCACCAATCTGGGTAGGCTCTGAAGGCTGGAGGTTACGCGCTAAACTTCCGTTTTGGGCGTATCCCTGTCTCGGGACTGGAAAAGAAGGAACCCCGCGGAGGATCCTAAGGACATGAAGATACCCTCCACATCCGGAATCTCTGGAAAAGGGGTAAATGGCGAAAGCTTGACCTTGGGTCAGCCCGAGATCTCATCCGGCTCTGCTGTGGTGACTAGAGATGCGCAGATCGCCTCTGCATCCCGGGAATCTGGGCGGAGCAGCCTAGGGGTCGAGGGTCTGACTCGAGATCAAGAAACTTGCTCGAGGAAGATATTGCCATAATGGCCGAGGAGGGTCAGGGAGAGATAAAGTATGGGGACGAATAGAAGCTGAGTAACTCGGCTTCTCTTATCCATAATAATTCACCTTCACATTCACGAATGTAGGTCCGATTAACCTGCATCACGCGAAAGGAGTTTCGTGATGGCAGGGTTGTTCGCTAAAGTACAACTGAATATTGTACTGATCCAAGAACCATGGATCAACAAAGAATGCCAAATCAAAGGTTTGGAATGCAAGGATTCTAAATTGATTTATGATCAAAGTCAAGTACCTCCGCGTGCCTGTGTAATCATAAGAAATGACATAAAATGTATGTGTTTCAAAATACGTGTCACGGGACATTGTTCCAATCATGGTTCACCTCAACATTGGGGGTATCGACCGAGACATCGTCATTACCTCTGCCTACTTCGCTGGAGACGAACCGATGTCTCCGCCAGAAGAAGTACAAGAGGTAGTGAGACACTGCAATAGCAGACGGCTGCCAATCATAATTGGTTGTGATACCAACGTACACAATACCGGGTAGGGAAGCTCTAACAACAACGCCAAAGGTCAGTGTTTATTAGAATGTCTCTTAGCAAATAACCTTGAGACCTTAAACGTGGGGATAACCCCCACTTTTGTCACGAGAACAAGAGAAGAGGTTCTGAATGTAACAATTGTTAATGTTGCTGCTAGGAAAAATGTAAAAGATTGGAGGGTTATGAGCGAGCCATCACTTTCCGACTATAGGATCATCGAAATTAGGTTAGAGGGAGATACTACCTCGATTGCTACAATCCGAAATCCTGGAAATACTGATTGATCTCTTTACAAGACCAATCTGAAGGACAATTTTGAACACGTCGAAGTGAATGGGGTAAATCACCCGCACCACGATCTGGAACAAGGAGTCGAATGGAACAGTGAGGCAATAATGGAAGCTTTTCATTCCAGTTGCCTTCTGTCAAAAGCTCGTTCAGAGAAAGATGCTCCTTGGTGGAATGAGAACCTGTCAAACCTCAGAAAAGAGGTCCGTCGGCTCTTTAATAGAGCCAATCATGAGGGTAATTGGCAGGGGTAATCAGTACAATAAAGAGAATAGGAAGCCTTTTTCGAAAAGATCACTTCCACTCACGCAGTGGCCAGACTAGAAAAGGTCATGCCAAATGGGGAAACTAACCCCACAATGTCGCTGAAAAAGCCAGATGGATCATACACGAATGTGAAGAGGAACGATCGATTCTTCTTCTTAGAACCCACTTTCCAGGTAGTGAACCAGCAACAAGCACTGATATAGCAATGAATTACACCAAAAAATTCCGCAAGGAAGATTGGGACATTGCTAAGAAATATTTACCAGACAACGGTTCGAATGGGCAATAAGTACCTTTCAACTATATAAATCACCAGAAGTGGATGGAATATTTCCAGCACTCCTGCAGCAAATTATAGAGGAGATTCTTCCTCGCCTGCTGAATATTACAAGAAGCAGTCTGGCAGTGGATCTAATACCTAGAAAATGGAGAAGGGTAACCTTCATACCAAAAGTAGGGAAAAAAGATGGGACTGATTCCCGATTTTTTAGACCCATCTACCTCACATCGTTTCTCCTCAAAACGATGGAGAAGGAAGTGGATAACTACATAAAAAAGAACATAAGAAAGAACCTGGAGAATATACCACTTCATAAATGTCAGCATGCCTACAGAGCGGGTCGATCAACTAAGACGGCTCTGTATCAGCTGACCGAAGTCATCCAGAGAACACTGAAGAACAAAGAAATCGCAATGTGCGCATTCCTGGATATATCTGGTGCCTTTGACAACACAACTCATGTGTCTGTTAAAGAAACACTAAAAAGGCGAGGAGTAAATGAAACCATTGTAAAATGGATGAATAGTTGTTGAGGACGAGGATAGCGAGACACAGGTGGGGAATCAAACCACCTCAGTTAAAGCCACCCGCGGGACACCTCAATGGGTGTGATATCTCCCCTTCTATGGAGCCTCGTAGTAGATGAGTTGCTCTATAGGCTAACGGAGCTTTGCTTTGAATGTATGGGCTATGCTGATAAAATAGTTCTAATAGTCAGAGGCAAGTTCGAGAGCACCGTGTGTGATTCATTACAAAAGGGCCTCAGAATAATTGAGCAATAGTGCTTGTCAGTGGGGCTAAACATTAACCCAAACAATACCATAGTAATTCCATTTACTCGGAAAAGAGCACTTCCAGCTATGAAACCCCTATCTTTGAATGGGGAAAACATAGAATGGAAATCAGAAGTTAAATATCTAAGGATAACCCTAGACAGTAAGCTTCTGTGGAATAAGCATGTTGAAATAACTGCTAGTAAAGCAATAAGAGCTTTTATGACGTGCAGAAATCTAGCTGGTAGGAGTTGGGGCTGTAACCCAAAAATACTGCGATGGATGTACGTCATGATTGTGAGACCAGCAATTACGTATAGGGCAATAGTTTGGCATACAAAAGCAAGTCAGTGTAGCACGAGGAAGACCCTCGACAAAGTTCAAAGGCTTGCCTGTGTGTGCATCACTGGAGCTATGAGAACGTGTCCAACTAGGGCACTTGAGATCATTACAGATCTCACACCTCTACATCTGGTAATAGAAAGATCTGCCCAAGAGGCAATTCTTAGAATATCTAAGGAAGGTTCAGGCAATTAGAGTATTAAAAATCAGGGAGCCTGGTCCACTCTAACAAATACATCTCATCAGCGAATCCTCCCAGTGACTAAATGATCAAGAAAGTGAGTATCGAAAATAATTTCACTACGATGCTAAATAAGAGGAGAGACTGGGAAAGGGAATACACCACCCAAACTCTCAAAGAAAACACCATTAGATTGTATACGGATGGTTCAAAAACCACCACTGGAGTAGGCGCTGGAGTAATTGGGCCTGGCACTAGATACTCATTATCGTTAGGCTCCTTCCCAAGCGTCTTTCAGGCAGAAATACTTGCAATCGAAAGATGCGTGGAAATGAACCTAGAAAGAAACTATCAGAAATGTGACATATCGATCCATTCTGATAGTCAAGCAGCTACCAAAGCATTGAGCTTGGTAGCTGGCATGGGAGTGCCAAAGAAAACTTGATGAATTAGGCAAGAATAACAGGGTCTGGGTTCTTGGCATCCGCCCATGCTAAAATCGCGGTAACTGTGGCGTCCGCGGCACTATGACATCCGATATACGGACGTCACAGTGCATCGAGCTCCAAAATATCGCAAACGGTTCAGTGAATGCTTGGGAATTTATTGCTGATGAGAGGACGTCACTTTGGTCGTTTTTTGTATAAACCTAAACGCCAAGGTTCACAGGGTCTCTGTACGCGGCGTTATAGTAGCACACTTATATATTTATTATACATCTGCCATGTCCGAGACAAACGTATTCATCGATAAATTGTTTGTATTCTGAGAAAGAACTGGGTTGTGAGCGAATTTTCTTTCGAGTGATTCGAATCTACGTTTTGCTATTAAAAGAGAATCTCCAAGTTTTTTGTGAGCATTGGCTTATACGAATGGGATGTTGTCTAAAATTTTGGTAGTGGACGAGAATATTTCTTCGGCCTTTTCTTCTTTAGCCGATAAAGAGCGAACGGCGGTGCTCGAATCAACCTCTTCGTGAGGCCAAAACTTCTTAAGCAGTAGGTTCAGATCCACGTTATTATTATGAGAGACCGAGTTGTTTTCAGTTGGTGAATGGTGAAAAACTTTTAACCATTTCCAGATAACACCCAGCATAAATGGGTGCTAATGAGCGTTGGAGGTCTAGAACCTAAGTGTTTGATACCATTTTTAAGGACTGCATAATAAATGTGGAAACCGAGCAACATGTCTATGTGAAAAGGAGTGTTGAATTGATAGTCTGCCAATTTTGACAATAACTGTGAGGGCATCTTTAATCTTTCGACATCAAGAGATACCAGAGGCATAGGGTGAGTAATTTTAGGTAAAATTGCGTACGATACTTTGAATTTTTTGTTTTTCGCGACTTTTGAAAACAACGTGGTGCTGCTTTCTAAAATACGGGTAACCTGGAGAGTATAGGGATATATTTTGTAGCTTAATTTTGCAACTAAAGAGTGAGTGGCCGTGGCCAATAAACCTTGAATATTATGAGAGGAACCTACAAGGGATTACAGTCGTTCATGCCGCGCGGACAATAGATTTAAAAATACAGAAGGGGGTTGTAAATTATGTCGCAGCACAAATGGTTGTAAATTCGATACAAACGAGAATTTATCACAAAGAAAAATGTGTTTTCGAACCGGAGCGGTTTCTACTATTGAGTGATGCTGATGTGTTATGCGCATATGTCCAATTATTAGACGATTTACGATAACTTGTTCTCTTGTTTTATTAGGTAGTGGACGTTCGGTTTTAATTTCGGGCATTATTTGTTTCAAATTGGTATCAGTGTATTCCAAAATAGGTTGCCATTTTTGGTATATGTATTCTTTTATTGAGGATCTGTGATCGGTTGGGAAAAATTTTGTAAGAAGGAGTAAATTATCAGTGGAAGTTGATTTTAGGGCGAAAGAGTTAACTTATTCGTTGCCCTTTATTCCCAAGTGTGATGGTACCCATAGGAGATGTTTTTATGTTGTAAGTTCCCTTTTGATGAGTCGATGAATCGGGTTAGATTGATATACATTTTTCAGATCTGTTAGCTGCTTAATAAGATAATCAGGAAATTGTTTTCATTAGCTGTTTTTCACATTTTGAGTGCATGGAGTGAAAAACAGGCTTATTTCTAATTACCCATTTTGAAATGCAAACATGTATAATAAAGAGTATCATATATATATATATATATATATAAACAAATCATGTGAATAATTGATAAAAATGAGATTATCAATAGGTAGAGATAAAAATGGGAATGCCATGCTTCATTCTATTAAATATCTGTTTGAAAATTTCATTAACGCGTTCTACACGGCTCTCGATGAACTCATTAAAGTAAAAACATTATCATCGAGGATGCGGAAGTACAGTAGAAAATCCTAGCCTAAAGTTAAGACTTCAATGCCGGGTGATTTACTAAAACAACCCGACATAATTCAACTAGGGAGAAATCTTTCTAAATTGGTAAAATTATCCCATAAAATCCATTGTTCTGACCCTTGTCATTCGCACGGCATTTTCGTTCAATCTAAAGAACCATTTTTAGTGACAAACTCTTTCCGATATAAATGTTAGGTCGTTTACCCTCATCCACTAATTTTTGCAAATAAATGTATTATCACTAATCACGATGATGATTACTATGTAAATCGAATGGAATAAATCGAAATTTATGTTTCATCAAAAGCAGTTAATTACACATAAAGTTCCTGTCCAGCGTAATAAATTTAGCTGGAATATATTTATTCGTTACGATTCTCAAAACTAGAGGATATTATTGTTATAAATGAAACTAACTATTACTAAATAATTCCACTATATGATAAGAAAACCTTAAAAATTAAATAAAAATTTACAATTGATTCGATATGTTAAAATATCATCGTCAGAATGACAGAAGTCACATACATTTGTTGTGATGCCTACCTGATGTTTACTTATTAATTTTGTTTATACCTAGAGTGACCTATATTGTGTTTGATTTAATATACAGGGTGAGTTTTGGTGGATGGTGGATGCAATAACTACGTTATTACGTATCCAAAAAAGTAATCAACACAAATTATAGGTAACAAGATGCTCCTTAGATGGAAAATATGCCGACATCTACAGGGTGGCCCATAACTGCGTGAAAACGCAAACATACGTTATTTTTTAAATGTGACACTATATACTTGACACCAAACAAATATTAACACGTAAGCCAGAACTAGAAGTACTACATATTTGTGATAAGGAACAAGAACTAGATTTCCTTGAGGAATTAGAATTTAGAAGACACTTAGAGACCCACAATATGAAGTCGTCAATGAACAGATAAATCTTCTTTACTGTTAAACTGCCTTCTCATCCCTTAAATTCATGTTGTTGCTTTTTGGCCACATACCGGTATTTATTCGACTGGAACATCCGGCACTGTAAACATCGAACTGCTACATATGATGTCTGTTTGTCTACATACCTTCCAATTACAAGATGCGTGCAAATCGCTGAAGGTGGGGCGCGTAGGAATGACGAGTTTTCCGCAGGCTATAATACGCATCGTTTGCTTTGTTCAATTTCAAAAGGTTATATATTTGAAGAGAATCTTACTTCTTCTTCTTCTTCCAATGCTTATATATTAATGGATGTTTGCGATCACATGTACCCACTCTTCTTTATTTCTGATGGTGCTGAATAGGTCTCCTACTATTCTCAGCCCTGTCCATTGTCTCACGTTTCGGAGCCATGGCATTTTCTTACTGCCGACTCCTCTACTTCCCTCAATCTTTCCCTCGATTACTAATAGTAGGAATTGGTATCTTTCATTCCGTATTATGTGGCCTAGATATGCTGTTTTTCTGCGCTTGATGGTTTCCAGCAATTTGCGTTCTCTTTTAATCGTTCTTAGGACCCCCTCATTCGTTTTCCTGGCCGTCCATGGGACTTTCAGTATTCGCCTGTAGGTCCACATTTCGAAGCCTTCAAGTCTCTTCATGGTGTTTACTGTTAGCGTCCAGCCCTCCATACCGTACAGTAACACTGACCACACGTAACATTTGACAAATCTGATTCTTAGGTCGAGGTCGAAATCGGTGTTTGTAAGAACTTTCCTCAATTTCATAAATGTGCTTCGGGCAATTTCGATTCGGCATTTGATTTCCATTTCGGACGTGCCTAAATATTTAAATTTATATACTCTTTCAATGGGGCATCTGTTGTGTGTTAGGCTTGCATTTTCATGTTATTCCGGCTTTCGAGAAACTATCATGAATTTTCTCTTCTTGGTGTTGATATTGAGGCCCAAGCTTTTGCTACTATCACCCACGGCATCAAGAAGGTCCTGCAAGTCTTTTATATTGTCAGCAATTAGGACTGTGTCGTCTGCGTATCGTATTTTGGTAACCCACATTTCGTTCACCCTAATACTCAGACTGCGTTCCTCGAGTGCCTCCTGGAAGATGTTTTCAGAGTACAGATTGAAGAGGAGTGGAGAAAGAACGCATGGCTATCTGACCCCTAAGGATCTTTGTCGGTTCTGTGTGTTCATTGCCAACCTTGACTTCGGCTGTTTGGTTCTAATAAATGCTTTCTATACAGTGGATATCCTTGTGGTCTATATATATCCTCCTCAAAATTTGGATGAGTTTGTGGTGATGAACCTTGTCGAATGCTTTATCGTAGTCGATGAAGCATCGCATCATATCTTTCCAATGATCATTACAGTTCTGGACCAATACTTAAGTTGCAACTATAGCCTTTCTCGTACCTAGTCCCCTTCTAAATCCAAACTGTGCGGATCCGACATCTCTTTCGCACTTTATAGAAATTTTGTAGTGAATAATCTTGAGGAATATCTTTAACGTATGGCTCAACAGACTGATCAGCCTTTGATCCTCGCACTTCGTTGCATTATTCTTTTTTGTCAAGGGGGTAAAACATGATGTAACCCATTTGGCAGGAAACTCCCCCATGTTATAAATTTATTTAAATATCTTGTGCAGGACGGAAATGTCTTTATCGTCTCATATTTTCAGTAGTTCGACGGGTATGCCGTTCGGACCAGCTGCCTTTCTGTCCGTTGACGTATTTATTTCTCTTATGATTTCTTCTTTGGTGATAAGGGGTCCAGACAGAACTTCGCATTGTTTCTTCAACCAGTCATTATTTGCTGTTCTTATTTTTGCTCTAATAGTTTTTTGGATGTGTTTATAGCTCTCAGAATTTCCTTGATTTTTACATTTTCTTCCTTCTTCGAAAAGTGCCATGATTTCTGCTGTCATCCAATTGTGTTTTTGTGTTTTCTGCTTATAACCTAGCTCATTTTCTGCGACCTTTGTCATGGCCTGTTCCACTCCTCTCCATACGTCATCTATACTTGCATACTCCTCCAACTTCGGCTCTACGCAAGTTATTATTCTTTCATTAATTTCCGCCATCATTTTGTTCTTAATATTTCCTCTTCTAATTCTATCGTAGTCTATATTTCTCTGTTCTATATGGGTTTTGATGTTCGTGTTCTTAGTTTTGATTACTGCTACCAGGAGAACATGATGCGAGGGAACGTCGGCACCAGGATATGTACATACTCTTTTTACTGATGTTCCGAAACACTTATTAATTAGTATGAAATCTATCTGATTACGTACGATGTTGTCTGGCCGATCGGCTGGAGCTCTCCATCTGTACAATGCATACGTGGCAGCCTGAACCAAGTGCTCGTTATTTTCAGGATTTCCTCCTGGCAAAATTGGCAAATTCGTTCACCCCGGTCATTTCGGTTTCCTAATCCATAAGGGCCCACTATTTCATCGACTCTTCCGTCTCCAATTTTAGAGTTAAAATCTTCCATTATGAGGTTAATCTCATGATTTTTAACCTGTTTTAGTCCCTCGTAGAACACCTCGATATCTTCTTCAGACGAATCCGCTAAGGGTGCGTACACCTGAATAAAGTTGATGTTGACTGGTTTGGGATGAATTTTAAGTAATGCGATTCTGTTGAATGGGGGAGGAAATTCATTACAGATCTGGATATTTTTTCGGTCACTTTTATTCCTACCCCCTTTCTATGGTTCGGTTCATTGTTTCCTGAGTAGTACATAACTCCACCGGTGACGGGGCATATTTCGGCATCAGGCCACCATATTTCTGCAACGCCTAGAACGTCGATTTCTAATCTTTTCATTTCTTGTATCAGGTTGGCCAGTTTCTCAGCTTCGTATAAGCTTCTCACATTCCAAGTACCGATCTTGGCTTCTCTTCCTAAACTAAATCTCTCATTTCTATGCTCATTTAACACAGTTTCCCCTGGAGATCCGATTGGGGAACGATTTGAACCTCCGCAACATTTTGAGTTAAATGTGTTCATTTCATTTCATGTGATTCTCTTGGGATAACATTAGTGGAGATGATATCACGTTGCCTTCCTCCACGTTGTACAGTGATTTAGTCCTGTATTTTTGCGATGTATGGTTATACCGCCAATGTTTGGTCGTCAGAGCCTCGTTGGTTTTCTAGCAGGGTGTACTGGATGACATTGTCATCACTCGTGCAGGTGAGGTTGAGTTTTGGGTAGCTTTGTTGGATCGTTGTTTTCAGCGCCACCCCTTATACCTTACTAGGTGAAGTGAAATTTGTGTTTCGAGTTCGGAAAGGTTTGTATTATGCATATATCATGCTGTTTAGCGAAAATATAGGTTCTTTTTTGTAAGATAAACTTATTTTTGTTTAATGAAATTAACTGTCTCGACCCTCGACACTTCGTGGAATCTGCTCATATTAGTGTTTTAAATGGAACTCACGGTTTCTAGTTAATTCCACAATATAATAAAAGTTATTGAAAATTCTAAAAAATTGACAATTGTTTCGATAAATCAATATCATGATATTGATTTATCGAAACAATTGTCAATTTTTTAGAATTCTCAATAACTTTTATTATATTGTGGAATTAACTAGAAACCGTGAGTTTCATTTAAAACACTATTATTTTTGTTTTGTTACCGATTGGCAACTTGTCGTGTTTTTACTGAAATGCTGCCCATCGGCAACATCATGCATTTATGAGTGGTATTCTACAGTTATTTCTTTTTTTTTATTATAGTATGAGCAAAAATAAACCACTAACCGAGCAGGAGCTATCGGGAGAGTTATGACAGATATAGCGATATGGCAGTTTGGAGGACCGTTCTTTTATACCAGACAGTAATAGTGATGATGATTCCAGCCAAGATGAAAGTAACGCAGCACTAGAAGTGGTGATGATGACGATTTGCCATTGTTGACCTATTTGCCTTTCAAACAGTAAAGTCCTTGGAATGAATGAGGATAAGTTACACTTCTCATTATTTTACGCAGAAGAACTAATAGTAAATAATACTGAAGAAACTAACTTATATTCAGTGCAAACTAAGCCTGAGAGGCTAGCTACTTTGACAGAGAACGACATAAAAAATTACTTTGGAATAATTATCTATACATCTCTGGTACACGTGCCCAACGTCAGGTCAATCTGGAGTTAATAATTGAGATTTGCACCTATCGCAAATGTGATACCAGTGAAAAAATTTGAGAACATACGCCAGTTCGTTCATTTCAATAACAATGCTACCTTTTTTCCTCGTGATCAATCGGGACACGATAGGCTTTATAAGATCAGACGTTTTTGAGGTAGTAGACGATCTGAATAGCAGAATATCATCAAGTAAGTCCATATTCTTCTTTTGACCACAATATTGAGCTGAACAATCAGCTGAGAATTGAAAAAAAAAATTACTTTTCAAAAATATCATTGAAATATTTTTTTAAATGTGCCGAAAGCGCAATTTTTACTGATTCAAAACGTTTTTGAGGTAGTTGACGATAATCAACAACTGTCTGATTAGCAAAACATCATCAAATAAGTTCCTATCTTTCTTTTGACACCAATAATAAGCTGGAAAATCAGCTGAGTATTGAAAACAAAATTAATGTTCAAAAATACTATTGAAATATTTTTAAAAATATGTCGGAAGCGCAGTTTTTACTGATTAAAAAAGTTTTTGAGGTAGTAGACGATAATCAACAACTGTCTGAATAGCAGAATATCATCAAATAAGTTCCTATCCTTCTTTTGCAGCAATATTAAGATGGTCAATCCGATGAGAAATGAAAAAAAATTACTTTTCAAAAATATAATTGAATATTTTTAAAAACATGGCGAAAGCGCAATTTTTAGTGATAAAAAATGTTTTTGAGGTAGTTGACGATAATCAACAACTGTCTGAATAGCAGAATATCATCAAATGAGTTCCTATCCTTCTTTTGCAGCAATATTAAGATGGTCAATCAGCTGAGAAATGAAAAAAAAATTACTTTTCAAAAATATCATTGAATATTTTTTAAAATATGGCGAAAGCGCAATTTTTAGTGATAAAAAACGTTTTTGAGGTAGTTGACGATAATCAACAATTGTCTAAATAGCAGAATATCTTCAAGTAAGTTCCTACCTTCCTTTTGACACCAATATTAAGCTAAACAATCAGCTGAGAATTGAAAAAAAATTACTTTTCAAAAATATCATTGAAATAATATAGAACATATGGCGAAAGCGTAATCTTTACTGATAAAACACGTTTTTGAGGTAGTTGACGATAATCAACAACTGTCTGAATAGCAGAATATCATCAAATAAGTTACTATCTTTCTTTTGGCACCAATATTAAGCTGGAAAATCGGCTGAGGATTGAGAAATAATACATTTCAAAAACATCATTGAAATATTTTTAAAAATATGGCGATAACGCAAATTTACTCCTCAAAAACGTTTTTGAGGTAGTAGACGATAATCTACAACTGTTTGAATAACAGAATATCATCAAGTAAGCTCCTATCATTCTTTTGACACCGTTATTAAGCCGAACAATCAGCTGATAATTGAAAAAAAAATTACTTTTCAAAAATATCATTTAAATATTTATAAAAATATGGCGAAAGCGGGATTTTAACTATAAAAAGCGTTTTTCAGATAGTTGACGATAATCAACAACTGAGTGAATAAAAGAATATCATCAAATAGGTTGCCCTCTTTCTTTTGACACCAATGTTAAGTTGAACAATCAGCTGAGGATTGAAAATAAAAATTCTTTTCAAAAAAATAATTGAAATATTTTCAAAAATATGGCGAAAACGCAATTTTTACTGAGGTTTTTGAGGTAGTGGACGATACTGTCTGAATAACAGAATACCATCAAGTAATTTCCTATTTTTCCATTTATACCAATATTAAGCTGAACAATCAGTTGAGAATTGAAAAAAAATTAATTTTCAAAAATATCATCAAAATATTTTTCAAAATATAGCGAAAACGCAATTTTTTTCCGCTAAAAAATTTTTTTTGAGGTGGTTGTCGATAATCAACAACTCTAAATAGCAGAATATCATCAAATAAGTTCCTATCTTGCTTTTGACATCATTATTAAGCTGAAGAATTGGCTGAGAATTGAAAAAAAAATAACTTTTCGAAAATATCATTGAAATATTTTTAAAAATATGGCGAAACCGCACTTTTTAGTGATTACAAACGTTTTTGAGATAGTCGAAAATAATCTACAACTGTCTGAATGGCAGAATATCATCCATTAAGTGCCTATCCTTCTTTTGACACCAATATTAAGCTGAACAATAAGCTGAGAACTTAAAACAAAATTACTTTTCAAAATCATTAAAATATTTTTCAAAATATGGCGAAAGCGCAACTCTTACCGATTAAAAAAGTTTTTGAGGTCTTTGACGATAATAAACAATTGTCTAAATAGCAGAATATCATTAAATAAATTCCCATCTTTCTATTGACACCAATATTTAGCTGAACAATCAGCTGAGAACTGAAAACAAAATTACTTTTCAAAAATATCATTGAAATATTTTTGAAAATATTGCGAAAGCGCTAATTTTAGTGGTTAAAAACGTTTTTGAGGTAGTAGACGATAATCTACAACTGTATGAATAGCAGAATATTATCAAAAAAGTTACTATCCTTCTTTTGTCACCAATATTAAATAGAACAATCAGTTGAGAATTGAAAAAAAAAATCCTTTTCAAAAAGAGCAGTGAATTATTATTAAAGATATGGCGAAAGCGCGATTTCCCGATAAAAAACCATCTGAAAATCGTTTTTAATCACTAAAAATTGCGCTTTCGCCATATTTTCAAAAATATTTCAATGATATTTTTGAAAAGTAATTTTGTTTTCAGTTCTCAGCTGATTGTTCAGCTTAATATTGGTGTCAAAAGAGAGATGGGAATTTGTTTGATGGTATTCTGCTATTCAGAGAATTGTTGATTATCGTCAACTACCTCACAAATATTTTTTATATCGGTAGAAATAGCGCTTTCGGCATATTTTTAGAAATATTTCGATCATATTTTTGAAAAGTATTTTGTTTTCTATTTTCAGCTGATTTTTCAGTTTAATATTTGTGTCAAAAGAACGATAGGAACTTATTTGATGATATTCTGCTATTCAGACAGTTGTTTGATTATCGTCAAGTACCTCAAAAACTTTTTTAATCGGTGTAAATTGCGCTTTCGCCATATTTTGAAAATTTTTTTTTGGAAATTATTTCTATTCTTAATTCTCAGCTGATTGTTCAACTTAATATTGGTGTCAATAGAAGGGTAGGAACTTACTTGATGATATTCTGTTCAGACAGTTGTAGATTATCGTCTACTACCTCAAAAACGTTTTTAATCATTAAAAATTGCTCAATACACCATATTTTAAAAATGTGTCAATGATATTTCTGAAAAGTAACTTTTTTTTAAATTCTCAGCTGATTGATCATCTTAATATAGGTGTCAAAAGAAGGATAGGAACTTATTTGATAATATTATGCTATTCAGACAGTTGTTGATTATCGTCAAATACCTCAAAACCGTTTTTATCAGTAAAAATTACGATTTCGCCATATTTAAAAAAATATTTCAATGATATTTTTTACAAATAGTTTTTTTTAATTCTCAGCTGAGTGTTCAGTTTAATATTGGTGTCAAAAGTAGGAAGGAACTTACTTGATGATATTCAACTATTCAGACAGTTGTAGATTATCGTCTACTACCTCAAAAACGTTTATAGTAACTAAAAATTCAGCTTTCGCCATATTTTTTAAAATAATCTATTGATATTTTTGAAAAGTAATTTTGTTCTCAATTTTCAGCTGATTGTCCAGCTTAATATTGGTCTTCAAATAAGGATAGGAACTTACTTGATGATATTCCGCTATTCAGACAGTTGTAGATTATCGTCTACTACCTCAAAGCCGTTTGTATTAGTAAAACTTTGACTTTAGCCATATTTTTTAAAATATTTCATTGATATTTTTGAAAAGTATTTTTATTTCAATCGTCAGCTGATTGTTCAACTCAATATTGGTATCAAAAGAAGGATAGAAACTTATTTGATGATATTACGCTATTCAGAAAGTTGCTGATTATTGTCAACTACCTCAAAACCGTTTTATCAGTAGAAATTGCGATTTGGCCATATTTTGAAACATATTTCAATCATATTTTTGAAAAGTGATTTTTTCAAATTCTCAGCTGAGTGTTCAGCTTAATATTGATGTCAAAAGAGGGATAGGAGCTTACTTGATAATAGTCTGCTACTCAGGCAGTTGTAGGTTATCGTCTACTACCTCAAGAACATTTTTAATTACTAAAAATGGCGCTATCGCCATATTTTTAAAAATATTTCAATGCTATTTTTGGAAAGTAATACTTTAATTTTAATTTTAAAATATCTTTATTGTCAATCGATTTAGATTCCCTTATTACATACAAGTACAAGAATAAAATATGAGTGCCGATGGTCTGGCGATTTTTGATCTTGATGTGTACATCTGATAGAGTAACTGGCTCCTTGCGATAATTCGCATTCTCCATGTGTTTTGCTTCTTCAACTAACTTTGTCCCCAGTATATATTTCTCGCTCCTTATAAGTTTCGGCTGGGTGCTCCCTGAAAAGCAGCTGAAAAACAGGGTCTCGAAAAGTAATTCTTTTTCAATTCTCAGTTGATTCTTTAACTTAATATTGGTGTCAAAAGAAAGATGGGAACTTACTTGATGATATTCTGCTATTTAGACAGCTGTAGATTATCGTCTACTATCTCAAAAACGTTAATTACTAAAAAGTGCGCTTTCGCCTTATTTTTAAGAATATTTCAATGATATTTTTGAAAAGTTTCTTTTTTCAATTCCCAGCTGATTGATCATCTTAATATTAGTGTCAAAAGATGGATAGGAACTTATTTGATGATATTCTGCTGTTCAGACAGTTGTTGATTATCGTCAACTACCTCAAAACCGGTTTTATCAGTAAAAATTGCGCATTCGCCATATTTTTAAAAACATTTCAATGATATTTTTGAAGAGTAATTTTTTTTTAATTTTCAACTAATTATTCAGCTCAATATTGGTGACAAGAGAAAGATAGGAGCTTATTTGCTGATATTCTACTATTCAGACAGTTGTAGATTATCGGCTGCTACCTCACAACCATTTTTATTAGTAAAAATTGCGCTAGAGCCAAATTTTTTTAGAATATTTTTCAAGAGTATGAAATGGATATTGCCCGACTAGTCCGATTTGCTTATCCATCAGCACCAGAGAACATGATGGAATATTTAGGCATCCAGGCTTTTATTGACGGCTTGTGTGACCACGATATGGAGAAGACGCTTCGATAAGCCCATCCTAAAACATTGGTCGATGCATTGACTGCTGCTCTTGAATATGAAGCAGCCACGATGGCTTCGGGATACAACAAAGATATGACCATACAGGAAGAAGGTGACGATGACAGACTTGACCAGATCGTCAACTTGTTGAAAGGTATGGTAGACAAGAAGCCGAAGAAAATCAGGTGCTGTAATTGTGGCGAGCTAGAGCATGCACGCAGTTCGTGTAGGCGTCCTACGACTCCTGTAAACCAAGAACCTCTTAAATGCAAAGCAGCCAAGAAAAGCTCGCGGTACAACAAAGGTAGAACCATGCAGGAAGAAGATAACGATGACAAACTTGATCAGATCGTCAACTTGTTGACAGGAATGGCAGACAAGAGGCCGAAGAAGATCAAATGCCGGAAGTGTGGTGAGCTAGAGCACGTACGCAGTCCGTCTAAGCTCCCCAAGACTCCTGTAACCCAAGAACTCCAGACACAGGGGTGAACATCCAGCTAATGTGAATCACCAAAAAGCCAACTCCTTACCTAGACGGTCATGCCTTGTAGACTATTCACAATGCAACAAGTCGAAATCTAAGGAAGTTGCAGTTTCAAGAATTACAGTAGTCAACGAGGAATGGTCACTCACCAGGATCAGAGAAGATCAGGAGAATGATCCTCACCTGAAGATGATCCGGCATTGGAAGGAAGAAAATCGGCGACCTACCTGGCAAGAAGTGTCAAGATTTTCACCAAAACTCAAGGCATATTTGGCTCAGTGGGACTCTCTTGTCCTAGAAGAAGGGCTGTTGAAAAGAGTCCTTGAAAACGATGATGGTTCCGAGATGAGGAGACAACTAGTTATCCCGAGAACAAGATTAGCTGAGGTACTGAAGAAGTTACACGACAGTCCATCGGGAGGTCATCTCGGAGTGAAGAAAACCCTTCAGCGAGTCCGTGAAAGGTTTTATTGGATGAACAGCTCCGACGATGTGAAGGACTGGTGTAAGAAATGTACGACTTGTGCTACGAGTAATGGACCACATCGCAAGAGAAAGGCACCCATGAAACAGTACAATGTTGGAAGCCCTTTCGAACGGATTGCTTTAGATATCGCTGGGCCATTTCCAATGACAGAAAATGGTGGCAAATACATACTGGTTGTAATGGATTATTTCACAAAGTGGGTGGAAATTTACGCTATCCCGAATCAAGAGGCCACAACTGTCGCAGATGTATTGGTGAAAGAATTTATCAGCCGATATGGAGTGCCCTTGGAAGTCCACAGCGACCAGGGAAGAAATTTCGAAAGTCATCTATTGCAGGAGGTTTGCGAGAAGCTGGGAATGAAGAAGACCAGAACAACAGCATTACATCATCAGTCAGATGCAATGGTCGAGAGAATGAACAGGACTATTGGAAAATACCTGTCCAAAGTAGTATCCAGCCATCAGAGAGATTGGGACCAGTATCTCTCCCTATTCGTATTGGCTTATCGATCTGCCGTCAATGAGTCCACGGGTGAAACACCTGCGAAAATCCTGTTTGGACGTGAAATGAGGCTTCCTTGTGACCTAGAATTTGGCTGTCGGCCGGGAGAAGATCTAGCAGGCGAAGCCTAAGTGATCCAATTGAGAAGAAGGCTGGATGATATTCATGAATAAGTTCTAACAAATCTTCAAGTTGCCAGCGACAGAATGAAAAGTCGGTACGACACGCAGGCCACAGAAGGCGGTTTTAAGGGAGGGGACAAAGTATGGTTACACAACCCGACGAGGAGAAAAGGATTTTCTCCAAAATTACAAAAATCCTGGGAAGGTCCATACTTAATCAAGAAAAGGATCAATGATGTTATATATCGCATAAGCAAGATCCCCAACGGAAAACCTAAAGTAGTTCACCAAAACCGACTAGCGCCATTCGAAGGAGACCATGACCTGGGGGAAGGAGTAAACCTTATTCGAGATGTGTCTGACCCTACCTTCGAGGAATTTATGGGCACGTATGGAGGTACCGGGAAAGCTAGATATGGAGTCACTTCGGAACAACAACAAGATCTGTTCAATCTCCCGGAAGATTATTCACTGGCATACAACATCCCCGCCCGTATCAAGAACGCACGAGGGTTGGCAACCGTCTTTCGAAAGAAGTTCGGGCAATTAGAAAAACTTGAAGACCAGATTTCAGCCCCTGGTAAGACACTGAAACTGAAACATATTCCGCGGTACGTCTTCTACGTGGTAACTAAAAATGAATTCCAAGATCGATCTACCTACCGCGATGTGTGGGAAGCACTTCGAAACCTCCGAGACCATGTGTTGGAATCCAACGTAAAGAAACTGGCTATGCCTAAGATAGCGAGTAACCAGTTGGATTGGCGAATCATCAGGAACATGGTAGAGGTTATCTGCAGAGATACCGGTATCCAGATATTAATTTGCAGCTACAACCTCCGTTATCAGTATCCGATGAAGACGGTGCCCTGCTATTCCCATAAGATCGGAAAGTGTAGAATTGGGGCCAGTTGCCGATTCAAACATCCAGTCTCGGCTACACAAAAGTTCCAGGAGGAACTTCCATTTAAGGAGGGGGTAATGTTACGAAACAGCACACTGGTATATATAGTCCCTAAATCCGATCCTGTCTAAGCCATGTATCAAAGTTAAAATTGTGGCGGATACGCACTGTTTTTTTTAACTTCTGTTTACGACTATATTATCTAAACATGGTTTTTGTGACCAGACTTATCTAGAAAAGGCCAGAACCAATTGTTTTTGTGTGTGTAAGCCGCAGTCCGGAATTTACTAGTAAAAAAGGCTTTAATATATAAGGGACTGATCAGGAAGTTAGTTTAGTGATAAAGTGATCTCGTGAAATAAATAAACCGAAATATCGATCAGTAAAATGTTTATATAAATTAATAATTAAGTTTGTGTGCATATAAATTAAATTTAAGTGACTAGTTGAGTATATATAAATTAAGTGTTAGTGATTAGTTGAGTGTTTAAATAAATTAGTAAGTAGCCATACCGGGTGTTTAAAGTTTATCCCACCCGTTTACTGTTTAAATAAATAACAAAAACATTATAATACTTTATCATTCATATTTGCATCTTCTGTTTCAGAATTTTCCAGTATTCCCATGTATTTATAGATTTGCCTCTTTTCCAAGTCCATAATTTCGGTTTCGTTGTCGATGACTATATTTTGAGTTTTTGTTATTTTTCCTCGTTCTATTGGTAAACCCATTTTTATAGTCCAAATTGGCATTTTTATAACGTCACTAAATATTATGAGATTGATAAAGAGATCTTCTAATTCTTTGTTGTTGTTTGCGTTTAATTTTAGTTCGTCCCCGTAAAAGAGATAATTGACGGGGTATTTTTTCTTACCTATATTACGTATTTTCTGTTGGTGCTGTTCAACTCATTTGAAAGCGGGTGAAGTTCCATGTGAAAAATGAGAGGTGATAGTGAGTCTGTCTCCATGATAAGAGCAGACGACCAAGTATTTTTTGTCAATAATAAATTGTTAAATTTATGTGCCAATAGAGAATCAATAGAATAAAGTACTAAAACTAAACTAAGGATTAAATATATAATCGTTTATTTGTTTTTTGAAAGTATGAACATTTTCGGAATCAATTATTTGCTGTGGAAGACTATTCCAAATATCAAAGATTCTGTTACTCAAAAAGTTTTACCTATTACGAGTTCTAAAAGGCTCCTCCTTCAGCTTGTTGATGAATAAAGAAGAATTTTCAAACGGTTACCTACCTCATTTTATTTTTAATTATCAATAACAGGAACAGATTTTTCCGTGAAATTTTCTTAACTGAAATTCCTCGGTAGGAAATTTGTTCTACCTCATGCATATCTTCAGAAAATTATCATAGTCTAACGATTCATAAAGAGCATACCGGATAGAAAATTCACGTTATCGGTGCTATCACTTGTACCGCCCAAAGTGATTAATTAATCTTGTTATTGTTCTCAATAAAATTTATGTTGGGTTACTCGACCCCTTCATATTTATTTTCGCTGGGTTACAATAAGCGACGGCGACTATTGAACTTTTGTCAATAAATCTATCAATTGAAAATAAAAATTCGATTGTTATTTGAATTAGCTATGTCTGCTTCTAACAAATCAAAATATACATGTAGACTGTATGGATTTATCCATTATTGACGAACGGATATTCTTTCAAGAAAATTAAATTGAAAATAATGTTAGGGAAATATGAGAAAATAATACATGTTTGTTTTGTGTTTAATATTATTTTTAATTTGTGTTATAACATTTTACAATATAATAATGTAGACAAATATGATTGAAATGTATTCAGCGCGAGGTCGCATTATTAGTAAACGAGTCGTATGCGTGAAGCCGAGTTGGCATTTTCAGTAATATACCGTGTGGCCCACCACATTCGCCTCGGTATTTCTACGAGAAATGAAGGGAGTTAGGGGAAAACATTTAGCACAGTCATATGTGGATCCATGAGGAGCATATTCCAAAATTATTTTGAAATATATAGGGTGATCCTCAAAAAAATAACATACCAAAGTTATATTTTTTCTTATGGAACACCCTATATTTTTTTATATTTTTAGATACTATAGACAAAATAAAGGTGAAATACTATTATATTTCCCATACTTAAAACTGAACTTTTCTGAGAAATTTAAAAATACAGACCATAATTTGAAAATTGTTTTCACCCTGTAACGTATAACGAGCTGCTCGTGATTAAATGTACTGCTTAGCTCAAAGGTTAAAGTTAACTGCTACATGAAATTTTTAATGCAATATTATACAGAGTGGCAAAAAAATTTCCTCAAAATTTGGACCCACATTTAATCAAATAAGTTCAAAACTACATTAGGGTTCCATATACCTGTCTCTTCCGCTTTTTACAAAAAAGGCGTTTTTATATTTTACTTATGAGTAATTTTTTTATCTTAAAAATGAAACACACTGTATTGTAATGAAAAGCGTAAAAAGCGTTTTAAAAACCTTTTTATTAAGGAATACGTACATTCGCTAGAAGCACAAGTTTAAATTTTTGGAAATACGGTGTATCTAAAGTAAAATGCAGGCAAATGTGAAAACTCAAATTTATTACCATTTCTGAAATATTAAAGCATTCTCCAAAATAAGAAGATGCACATGTCTTAATTATTGATGCGAAATATGTTAAATTCGCTTCATATTGAAATAAATACTAAAATTACTATATGGGGTCAATAAAAACATACATTTACGATTTCCTATAAAACTTATTATACTATTTTTTCAATAATAGTAGGCACTGGCCTAGATGACGTTAATTATTATTATGAAACAAAAAATATTTGACAGTGACACAACTTGTTAATCAAACCATTATCATTGTTTTAACTAGTTTAAAATTATTGTCTTTTTGAAATATTGTAAAATGAGAACTTATCCCAAGGAAGTACGAATTGATATGATTTTGATAATAGGTGAGTGTGAAGAAAACTGTTTATTAGCGTCAAGAGTATATGCCCAAAGGTATCCTAACAGGAGTCATCCTAACAAGCTTTCATTGGAAAAGTTGTTGCAGCTTTTCCGAAGGACAGGCAGGGTATCTTATAATATGCAAGTACGGCAAAAACCGGTTACTGGAAATGGGGAAAATTAATATTCAGTGATGTTATCTCTAGTTGAACACCCTCACACAAGTCAGCGAAAAATATGTGAAACAACTGGAATAAGCAGACAGAGTATCCAAAGAATAATTAAAAAGTACAAATTCCACCCGAATCGCATTCAACTATATCAACAGCTTTTTGAAGAAGATTATGATCGACAACTGAATTTTTGTTTATGGGTTTTAGAAAAGTTTGGTGATGAAGAAATTTTTTTTGATTATGTGGTTTTTTCCGATGAAAACGGATTAGTTAACAGACATAACTTTCACTATTACAGTGACAAAAACCCTAAAATTTTTAGAACCCTTGATCACCAGCACAGATAGTCTGTTAATGTGTGGGGTGGAATAATTGGAACGCAAGTAGTTGGTCCTTTCTTTTTGATGGTCACTTAAACGGCGAAATCATTCTCTGATGTATTAGGGATAATTTGCTTGTGCTGTTGGGAAGTATACCTATTAATATTCGTCAACGGGTGTGGATGCAGCTAGATGGTGCTCCTGCACACTTTGATAGACGTGTTAGAAACGAGTTAGATCGACAATATTCTAATAGATGGATAGGACGAGGAGGACCACAGAACTGGCCAGCCAGGTCTGCGGACCTTACAAGTCCCAACTATTTTTTATGGTGATATATCAAAAATATTGTTCACGATACACCGCCAATGACACCTCAGGATATGAAAGTACGAATAAGAAATGCGTTTAATTCCATACCGCAAAAGATGTTATCGAGAGTTCAGCACTCATTTCAAGAAAGAGTTCGGAGTTCGCTTATGCATCGAGAATATTGGACACCATTTTGAGCATTTATTAAAATAATAATCTATTTAAGATTCTTAATTCTTCCATAAAATGACCTCGAAAATGCTTTTTTGATTTTTATTACAATACAGTGTGTTTCATTTTTAAGATAAATAAAATACCTAAAGTAAAATATAAAAACGCCTTTTTTGTAAAAAGCGGAAGAGATAGGTATAGGGAACCCTAATGTAGTTTTGAAGGGAATCTAATTCTGCGTGAAATTACGCCACTAAATACGGGGTGTTCCATTCAACTTCAAGAAGTTATTTGATTAAACGTGTGTCCAAATTTTGAGGCAATTTTTTTGCCACTCTGTATGATATTGCATTAAAAATTTCATATAGTAGTTAACTTCAACCTTTGAGCTAAGCACTACATTTAATCACGAGCAGCTCGTTATACGTTACTCAAATTATGGTCTGAATTTTTAAATTTCTCAGAAACGGTCAGTTTTAAGTATGGGAAATATGATAGTATTTCACCTTTATTTTGTCTATAGTATCTAAAAATATAAAAAATATAGGGTGTTCCATGAGAAAAAATATAACTTTGGTATGTTATTTTTTTGGGGATCACCATATATATTTCAAAATAATTTTGGAATATGCTCCTCATGGACCCACATATGACTGTGCTGAATTTTTTCCTCTAACTCTCTTCATTTCTCGTAGAAATACCGAGGCGAATGTGGTGGGCCACCCGGTATAAGTAAAAAATTGCATTTCGATAAGAAGTTATGTATTAGTGGTGTATTTGTGAAAAATAGTAGCTTGCTCTATTAGTATTAAAAATGACACTTTTTTTGACAAGCAAATTTTACATTTGCGAGGCGTAGTGTAACGGATCCGAGAGAATGCAAAATTGCGAGTCAATAAACAAATTCATTTTGAATCCGAATAAGACATGCTAATTTTTCTCCAACCGCAATCACGCATTTTACATTTAACTATCTATTATTCTCTGTTTTGAAATTATTCAAACCACATTGAGATGATAAAACAAAGTAGGTAAGTGGGATATATCGACGTAGTCATGGATACTTTGTCAAACGTTAGTAGCCATATTGCTCATTGTGTTCATTTGTGATTGTTTGTGTTCCAAATTGTTAAAAACTCTGTAATAATGGAATGTAATGAAGATTGTGGTGTACCTAAAAAGCTAAAAGAGGGTGCAAAAAAAAATTGATTTAAATATTCTCTCACCAAAATCTCGAGAAATTTATGAATATGCGTACCATCGTTTTATGGATTGGTGCAAATAAAAAAATAGTGAGTTATATTCGAAAGATGTACTGATAGTGTATTTCTCAAATTTAGCAAATAAAATCGACGCTTCGGTCACAATATTCAATGTTGCGGTCAACGTTGGATAAAAAGAACGGGATTGATATCAGTAAATATTCAAAGTTACGTGCTTTTCTCAAGAGACAAAGTGAGGGACATTTACCGAAAAAAGCGCGAGTATTCAATATTATAAGTATTACTCACGTCAGTAATATATTCAGTTACAGTTGAATCACGATCACTACTAATATCGAATGGAAAAACTGGTCATAGTTATAGAACTAGAAATTTCTATAAATGAATGATAATATTATATTACTGTAAATAAGATAAGAAATGCAGAGTTAGCTTTGTTTTAGTATATATATTCATATTCATTATTATTCAAGTGGTTGTTGTGGAAATTCGTTGTTGAATATAAGTTGTTGAAGTTACTTGGCAAAAGTCGTTGTTTAATAATTAGTTTATTCTTAGCCGGTTCATTAGCAAGTATTATAATTATATTTTGAAAATAGTTTTCGGTGTTAGAATATATAATTGGCGCAGTCAGTAGGATCTGCGCGGTCGTGTAAAAACTTTGTCGAATCGTTCGTATAAAGAACTCACGATTTGGTGTTTCAACATCGAGTGCAGATTCCAGAATCTACTATCTACGAAGAAAGAAGAAACCGGAGCTCTTCAAATCAATTGTGAGTGCCAAGTTTCATTTTTTACTTTTCTCCATACCTTTTTAAGAGAGTAAGAGAGATATTTTTATATTTTTTTATTATATATATACTTGCTGCCGATTTTATTTTATGAACGAATTCGAAAATTCATTGGAAACATTCAATAAATTGAATATTAAAGAAAATAATATAACTAATAATAATTTTGAGAATTCAATTCCATCTGTGAATATAAACGAAATGGCTTCTGCTACTGTGAAAACCCTCAATTCGGATTTATTTAAATTAAAATTAGAAAATATTAAACCATATGATGGTAATAGTAATACGTTGAATAAGTTTATAGTCAAGTGTGAGAAATTAATTGAAACATACGCTATATATAATGACGTCGAAGTAAACAACCATATATTGGATTGTATACAGGAAAAACTTATACGAAAAGCTGAAGCCATGGTGGGCAATCGAATGGAATTAAACACATGGCACAAGATTAAAGATGCCTTGAAACAGTGTTTCTCAGATCGAAGAGATCTGGACTGCATCGTGCAGGAATTAACACGAACAAGGCCATTTAAAAATGAAAATTTAATCGATTTCGGAGCTAGACTCCAATTGCTAAATAGTGAAATTATTCAGAGAATCAGTAATGACTTTACTCTTACTGAAAATGATAAGAGATGCAACATAAATCATTGTGATAAGACGACACTGAACACCTTTGTTTTAGGATGTACCGGTGTCCTTAAAAACAATATGCATTTGAAAAAGCCTAACTCTTTAGAGGATGCAATGGCTTATGTCGAAGAATTCGAGAATTTTGAAAGATTATACGGTCATTTAAATGAGTCGAGATCCTTCAAAAATTCTAGTAGTTATAAATCACCTAATAATAATTCATATAATTATAATAATAGTAATGATAATAATAATCGAAATCAGAATAATAACTATTCAAATTATGCTAGAAATAACTATAAACAATATCAATGTTTCCAACAACGACAGAACTTTCCAAGCCAACCAATTGATATAAAGCCACAACCACAGTAACCTCGACATTATCCGACTAATGCGCAAGTATTTGGTCCAAAAAGAAATGTTTTCAGACCTCACTAAATACTTGTACATAACTTACCTAGACCGGAGCCTATGTCGACTACATCGAGGAATTTTACGGATTCTCCAAGGAGAAATAATAATTTTATAAATCTAAATAATAATAATAATAATACTGGTAATAATAGATTTAGAAATACTAATAATAATTATTTCCAAAATAATAATCAAAATCCGAATTTCATATCCGAAGAATTATATAACAATGATTATGGTGAAACGGAAGAAGTAGAAGAAATAGTTGATTTAGCAGATGATTTTGAAAATTTCGCTATTACAAAAGAAAATGACAATCAAGTACAAAATCAAAATTTTCGGAATGCTCCTCAGAACAGAAATCCGAGGTAGCAGAAATTAAAATAATTTCAAATGAACCGTTAGATAATTTTGAAACGTTCGTTTATACAGGACAAAAAGACATTCAAGAACCGTTTGAATACATTAAAATAAAAAACCCAAAATTTGAATATCTTCCAGATAATGAAATAGATTTTATACCTGATTTGTCAAATTTATGTAAAATTGATAATGTTATGGAAAATATTGAAATTGAAAATAGTGAGGTAGATTTAGTAACTGATTTATCAAATGTATTCAAAATTGAGAATAGTGTAGAAAATAATTTAATTGAAAACAATGAAAATGATATTAATAAAAAGTATATTTCTGATACTCAATCAGCAAATAAAAGTATTGTACTGAATGACACTTATTTTAAAATAAAAAGAAATAAAAGAAAAATAGATAAAAAGATAATGAAAGCAAATGAAGATATACAGGTTTTTATGGAAAAAGAAGTAATTCAAGTGAATGGAAATGATATGAAAAATGAAAACTTCAACAAGAAGATAAATGGAAACAATCAAATTATAAGTAATGAAATGGATGAAACAAACAAGAATATAAATGAAACTATAAATAAGAAAATTAATGAAGATATAAAGAAGAATAGAAATAAGAAAATAGAAGAATTTAACGAGAAAATAAATGAAAATATAAAGAAGAATAGA